>OX335658.1:18175000-18180950 GCA_946894095.1 Incurvaria masculella | reverse complement strand
AACCTAACCTAACCTAACCTAACCTAACCTAACCTAACCTAACCTAACCTAACCTAACCTAACCTAACCTAACCTAGTAACCTAACCTAACCTAACCTAACCTAACCTAACCTAACCTAACCTAACCTAACCTAACCTAACCTAACCTAACCTAACCTAACCTAACCTAACCTAACCTAACCTAACCTAACCTAACCTAACCTAACCTAACCTAACCTAACCTAACCTAACCTAACCTAACCTAACCTAACCTAACCTAACCTAACCTAACCTAACCTAACCTAACCTAACCTAACCTAACCTAACCTAACCTAACCTAACCTAACCTAACCTAACCTAACCTAACCTAACCTAACCTAACCTAACCTAACCTAACCTAACCTAACCTAACCTAACCTAACCTAACCTAACCTAACCTAACCTAACCTAACCTAACCTAACCTAACCTAACCTAACCTAACCTAACCTAACCTAACCTAACCTAACCTAACCTAACCTAACCTAACCTAACCTAACCTAACCTAACCTAACCTAACCTAACCTAACCTAACCTAACCTAACCTAACCTAACCTAACCTAACCTAACCTAACCTAACCTAACCTAACCTAACCTAACCTAACCTAACCTAACCTAACCTAACCTAACCTAACCTAACCTAACCTAACCTAACCTAACCTAACCTAACCTAACCTAACCTAACCTAACCTAACCTAACCTAACCTAACCTAACCTAACCTAACCTAACCTAACCTAACCTAACCTAACCTAACCTAACCTAACCTAACCTAACCTAACCTAACCTAACCTAACCTAACCTAACCTAACCTAACCTAACCTAACCTAACCTAACCTAACCTAACCTAACCTAACCTAACCTAACCTAACCTAACCTAACCTAACCTAACCTAACCTAACCTAACCTAACCTAACCTAACCTAACCTAACCTAACCTAACCTAACCTAACCTAACCTAACCTAACCTAACCTAACCTAACCTAACCTAACCTAACCTAACCTAACCTAACCTAACCTAACCTAACCTAACCTAACCTAACCTAACCTAACCTAACCTAACCTAACCTAACCTAACCTAACCTAACCTAACCTAACCTAACCTAACCTAACCTAACCTAACCTAACCTAACCTAACCTAACCTAACCTAACCTAACCTAACCTAACCTAACCTAACCTAACCTAACCTAACCTAACCTAACCTAACCTAACCTAACCTAACCTAACCTAACCTAACCTAACCTAACCTAACCTAACCTAACCTAACCTAACCTAACCTAACCTAACCTAACCTAACCTAACCTAACCTAACCTAACCTAACCTAACCTAACCTAACCTAACCTAACCTAACCTAACCTAACCTAACCTAACCTAACCTAACCTAACCTAACCTAACCTAACCTAACCTAACCTAACCTAACCTAACCTAACCTAACCTAACCTAACCTAACCTAACCTAACCTAACCTAACCTAACCTAACCTAACCTAACCTAACCTAACCTAACCTAACCTAACCTAACCTAACCTAACCTAACCTAACCTAACCTAACCTAACCTAACCTAACCTAACCTAACCTAACCTAACCTAACCTAACCTAACCTAACCTAACCTAACCTAACCTAACCTAACCTAACCTAACCTAACCTAACCTAACCTAACCTAACCTAACCTAACCTAACCTAACCTAACCTAACCTAACCTAACCTAACCTAACCTAACCTAACCTAACCTAACCTAACCTAACCTAACCTAACCTAACCTAACCTAACCTAACCTAACCTAACCTAACCTAACCTAACCTAACCTAACCTAACCTAACCTAACCTAACCTAACCTAACCTAACCTAACCTAACCTAACCTAACCTAACCTAACCTAACCTAACCTAACCTAACCTAACCTAACCTAACCTAACCTAACCTAACCTAACCTAACCTAACCTAACCTAACCTAACCTAACCTAACCTAACCTAACCTAACCTAACCTAACCTAACCTAACCTAACCTAACCTAACCTAACCTAACCTAACCTAACCTAACCTAACCTAACCTAACCTAACCTAACCTAACCTAACCTAACCTAACCTAACCTAACCTAACCTAACCTAACCTAACCTAACCTAACCTAACCTAACCTAACCTAACCTAACCTAACCTAACCTAACCTAACCTAACCTAACCTAACCTAACCTAACCTAACCTAACCTAACCTAACCTAACCTAACCTAACCTAACCTAACCTAACCTAACCTAACCTAACCTAACCTAACCTAACCTAACCTAACCTAACCTAACCTAACCTAACCTAACCTAACCTAACCTAACCTAACCTAACCTAACCTAACCTAACCTAACCTAACCTAACCTAACCTAACCTAACCTAACCTAACCTAACCTAACCTAACCTAACCTAACCTAACCTAACCTAACCTAACCTAACCTAACCTAACCTAACCTAACCTAACCTAACCTAACCTAACCTAACCTAACCTAACCTAACCTAACCTAACCTAACCTAACCTAACCTAACCTAACCTAACCTAACCTAACCTAACCTAACCTAACCTAACCTAACCTAACCTAACCTAACCTAACCTAACCTAACCTAACCTAACCTAACCTAACCTAACCTAACCTAACCTAACCTAACCTAACCTAACCTAACCTAACCTAACCTAACCTAACCTAACCTAACCTAACCTAACCTAACCTAACCTAACCTAACCTAACCTAACCTAACCTAACCTAACCTAACCTAACCTAACCTAACCTAACCTAACCTAACCTAACCTAACCTAACCTAACCTAACCTAACCTAACCTAACCTAACCTAACCTAACCTAACCTAACCTAACCTAACCTAACCTAACCTAACCTAACCTAACCTAACCTAACCTAACCTAACCTAACCTAACCTAACCTAACCTAACCTAACCTAACCTAACCTAACCTAACCTAACCTAACCTAACCTAACCTAACCTAACCTAACCTAACCTAACCTAACCTAACCTAACCTAACCTAACCTAACCTAACCTAACCTAACCTAACCTAACCTAACCTAACCTAACCTAACCTAACCTAACCTAACCTAACCTAACCTAACCTAACCTAACCTAACCTAACCTAACCTAACCTAACCTAACCTAACCTAACCTAACCTAACCTAACCTAACCTAACCTAACCTAACCTAACCTAACCTAACCTAACCTAACCTAACCTAACCTAACCTAACCTAACCTAACCTAACCTAACCTAACCTAACCTAACCTAACCTAACCTAACCTAACCTAACCTAACCTAACCTAACCTAACCTAACCTAACCTAACCTAACCTAACCTAACCTAACCTAACCTAACCTAACCTAACCTAACCTAACCTAACCTAACCTAACCTAACCTAACCTAACCTAACCTAACCTAACCTAACCTAACCTAACCTAACCTAACCTAACCTAACCTAACCTAACCTAACCTAACCTAACCTAACCTAACCTAACCTAACCTAACCTAACCTAACCTAACCTAACCTAACCTAACCTAACCTAACCTAACCTAACCTAACCTAACCTAACCTAACCTAACCTAACCTAACCTAACCTAACCTAACCTAACCTAACCTAACCTAACCTAACCTAACCTAACCTAACCTAACCTAACCTAACCTAACCTAACCTAACCTAACCTAACCTAACCTAACCTAACCTAACCTAACCTAACCTAACCTAACCTAACCTAACCTAACCTAACCTAACCTAACCTAACCTAACCTAACCTAACCTAACCTAACCTAACCTAACCTAACCTAACCTAACCTAACCTAACCTAACCTAACCTAACCTAACCTAACCTAACCTAACCTAACCTAACCTAACCTAACCTAACCTAACCTAACCTAACCTAACCTAACCTAACCTAACCTAACCTAACCTAACCTAACCTAACCTAACCTAACCTAACCTAACCTAACCTAACCTAACCTAACCTAACCTAACCTAACCTAACCTAACCTAACCTAACCTAACCTAACCTAACCTAACCTAACCTAACCTAACCTAACCTAACCTAACCTAACCTAACCTAACCTAACCTAACCTAACCTAACCTAACCTAACCTAACCTAACCTAACCTAACCTAACCTAACCTAACCTAACCTAACCTAACCTAACCTAACCTAACCTAACCTAACCTAACCTAACCTAACCTAACCTAACCTAACCTAACCTAACCTAACCTAACCTAACCTAACCTAACCTAACCTAACCTAACCTAACCTAACCTAACCTAACCTAACCTAACCTAACCTAACCTAACCTAACCTAACCTAACCTAACCTAACCTAACCTAACCTAACCTAACCTAACCTAACCTAACCTAACCTAACCTAACCTAACCTAACCTAACCTAACCTAACCTAACCTAACCTAACCTAACCTAACCTAACCTAACCTAACCTAACCTAACCTAACCTAACCTAACCTAACCTAACCTAACCTAACCTAACCTAACCTAACCTAACCTAACCTAACCTAACCTAACCTAACCTAACCTAACCTAACCTAACCTAACCTAACCTAACCTAACCTAACCTAACCTAACCTAACCTAACCTAACCTAACCTAACCTAACCTAACCTAACCTAACCTAACCTAACCTAACCTAACCTAACCTAACCTAACCTAACCTAACCTAACCTAACCTAACCTAACCTAACCTAACCTAACCTAACCTAACCTAACCTAACCTAACCTAACCTAACCTAACCTAACCTAACCTAACCTAACCTAACCTAACCTAACCTAACCTAACCTAACCTAACCTAACCTAACCTAACCTAACCTAACCTAACCTAACCTAACCTAACCTAACCTAACCTAACCTAACCTAACCTAACCTAACCTAACCTAACCTAACCTAACCTAACCTAACCTAACCTAACCTAACCTAACCTAACCTAACCTAACCTAACCTAACCTAACCTAACCTAACCTAACCTAACCTAACCTAACCTAACCTAACCTAACCTAACCTAACCTAACCTAACCTAACCTAACCTAACCTAACCTAACCTAACCTAACCTAACCTAACCTAACCTAACCTAACCTAACCTAACCTAACCTAACCTAACCTAACCTAACCTAACCTAACCTAACCTAACCTAACCTAACCTAACCTAACCTAACCTAACCTAACCTAACCTAACCTAACCTAACCTAACCTAACCTAACCTAACCTAACCTAACCTAACCTAACCTAACCTAACCTAACCTAACCTAACCTAACCTAACCTAACCTAACCTAACCTAACCTAACCTAACCTAACCTAACCTAACCTAACCTAACCTAACCTAACCTAACCTAACCTAACCTAACCTAACCTAACCTAACCTAACCTAACCTAACCTAACCTAACCTAACCTAACCTAACCTAACCTAACCTAACCTAACCTAACCTAACCTAACCTAACCTAACCTAACCTAACCTAACCTAACCTAACCTAACCTAACCTAACCTAACCTAACCTAACCTAACCTAACCTAACCTAACCTAACCTAACCTAACCTAACCTAACCTAACCTAACCTAACCTAACCTAACCTAACCTAACCTAACCTAACCTAACTCTAACCTAACCTAACCTAACCTAACCTAACCTAACCTAACCTAACCTAACCTAACCTAACCTAACCTAACCTAACCTAACCTAACCTAACCTAACCTAACCTAACCTAACCTAACCTAACCTAACCTAACCTAACCTAACCTAACCTAACCTAACCTAACCTAACCTAACCTAACCTAACCTAACCTAACCTAACCTAACCTAACCTAACCTAACCTAACCTAACCTAACCTAACCTAACCTAACCTAACCTAACCTAACCTAACCTAACCTAACCTAACCTAACCTAACCTAACCTAACCTAACCTA
>OX335658.1:17835000-18170000 GCA_946894095.1 Incurvaria masculella | reverse complement strand
TGTTTAGCATCGTTTCCGTATAAACAAGAAATGCCCAATTCATTTCTTTAATCTAATTTGCACGTTTAGTAGTAAAAACTTAAGATATAAAAAAAATCACTTAGGAATTTTTGAAAAAAAAACTTAAGGTAAGTGTAAAACTATTGCAATATGTTATTAAAAAAATATATTTTCCGAAAATCCCACTATTCTAGGTGATATAAAAGTAAGTTTATATAAGTTCTTCAAAACAAAAGACCGTCAGCCGTCGGCCGACCATCAGCCTCTGCTCGCTCAGTAGCTCAAATAATGAGCATTTGAGCTACTGAGCGACTATTGATTTTATGTCGAAATAGGCATTTGGACTTGGCAGTATTATTTGCTTAAGAGCTTGCAAGTGTGTCAGAAGTGGCAACATCCCCCCGGTACATAGTAACTAGCAGAGCAATAGCAATAGCATAACAATAGCAATTGATGGAGCTGCCATTGTTCATAGTCATCTTCCACGTAGCTCTCCGGATAGTACTGCCGCAAGAAGTGCCATCAGCGTGAAAACATGGAAGCGAAGAGAATTTACATCGTCTGGAATCTTTACTCTGAAATGACTCTTAAGAAGCTGGTTCGTGACAATAGAGGTTAAGGAATTCTTCGTCAAGTATAATAAAACTATTTTATTGGTAAACTTTTTGAAGAATTCACAGAGAAAGAAGAATCATTGAACCTGCTCGGGTGCTACTTGCTTCAGCAGAGGTCTCTCAAAGAGCTTTGAATCGCTTTCGGTACGGGCAAAAAACAGATAAATACCTGCGCATGTCTTGGCACAACATCTGGGTGTAGATAGAACAGAAGCTATTAGAGGCTACCACGCGTTCACAGACATCGTCTCGTTGCCGTGCAAGACGAAGCAGCAGTGTTATGAAACCACGTCTGCTTTTAGATTACTTTCTCACCCCCTAAACTAAAAAAAACTGACCAACGACATCTGATTAGCTTAGAAAATTACTTCATCGAGCTCTACTGTGGGGAAACTGAAATTGTTTCGATGAATGAAGTTCATAAAGTTTTATTTTGCTAAAATAAATATTTGCAAAATATCCCTCCCACGAGTGATGTTCTGAGGATGCATGCGATTAGGTCATTTTATCAAGCAGGCCACGTGCGGGGACAAGCTCTCGAATCCTCAGGCGAGATTGTCTCCCCAAGAGACTGGGGTATCTATCTGTGTGTGGTTTTTGCCCGTACCGAAAGCTATCCAAAGCTCTTTGAGACTGATTGAGAGAAAATGAGGGATATGGCGATTATGAGGACGTCGAAATCAAATGTATGTATTACATTAGTTGTTGCACCATTGATGACCTTACCTTTCGCATGTGGAATAATTCGGCTATCAGTCTCCTCGGAAATGATATATCAAGACCTGCTTATCCGGGTTACCGTTGGTTCTGTTGGTATATATGCACTAAATATGCACCAATGTTCTCTTGAAGGATGAAGCACCCCAGTAGCGTAAACAATTTCTCTTTTTTCTGTGAATTCTATAAAAGTTAGACCGATAAAGTTGTTAGGCGATTTTTGTAGTTTTATTTAACTTGACGACGAATTCCTTTACCTCTGTTATCACGAACCTGTTTCTTGAGAGACATTTCAGAGTAAATATCTCAAACGATTTTCTGGCACCTGCAAACCTCCCATTGACGATAAATAAGGCGTAGAAGTCTGATTACCTTAAGCAAAGTATACGTCCAAGTCCTCTGAGACTTCTGTAAAGTATTCTGATATGAAATCAAAAGAAAACCACGAACGACTGAGCGGGCAGAGGAACACACAGCTGTTTTTATTCCCAACGGCACGGCGTTTGCCTAGGCAATAGACAAGCGTCGTTTTCCCCCGGTCGTGGCTCGCCGTGGTTGCTAAAGCCGTCTGCTTCTACCAACGGATCAGGGGGTGGCCTTGTTAAGGCTGTGTTTTGTCGGATCCAGTGGTTGATGGTCTCTTCTGGTGGTGTTAGGCCTCCGATGAGTCGTCATCTTCCTCGACGATGAGGTCGCGCGGGTATTCCTTCTTCCATCCAGCGGTTGGGCGTGGAGCGGTGTAGGTCCCGTATATGTGGGAACTGCGACGCGTCGACACGCTTGAACATCATGTCGACAGGCGGCTGATATACTCGTCCAGTGGCTCAAGCTTGACCTTAAGATCTCTCTATAGTTGCGCCTCCAATGGTGCGGAGCACAATGCTCTCCTGGGCGCGTCGCGACTCCGGGACTAACACGTACCATGCAGTTTAGTTCGCAGGGGAAGTTTTGACGAGAGATTTGGACTAGTCGCGTCCGCGCGATACGAGCAGTACAATTTGTTTACAATACGTTCTTAGGGTCCTGGTGAGACAACGTCAACCAACTTCCAAGACAACTGCATTCAGTACATGACTGAAAATTTATTTGTAAAGAGTTGAATATATTTATAGCTACGGCGCGCGGCATTTAATATTTTTTTACACACTTTTTTTCCTTAATAAATTCAGTAAAATTTTTTTGACAACAATTTTAAATAGTGGGGCTTTCTCAAATATTATTTTCGAATAATATACTGCAGGCGTTTTACAGTTACATTTATTATTTTCAAAAAAGTCGTGAAATTTGATTTTTTTTTCAATATCTTAGGTTTTTTCTACTAAACCGTTAAATTTGATTACAGAAATGAATTAGAAATCCCTTGTTTATACGAAAACGATACCAAACATGCCCGAATATCTAAAAGGACACAGTTATAAAGCTCAGAGTGAAGTACGGCGGTCGAAATCTTTGATGGGATATTTTAGTAGCTCCGGCGCACGGCATTTAATATTTTTTTAAGTACATTTTTTCCGATATAACTTGAGTTTACTTATTTTTTCTACCATCTAGAATAGTAACGCTTTCGAAAAATATTTTTTTTAAATAATAAAATGCAATAGTTTTACGGTTACCGATATTTTTTTCCAAAAAAGTCGTAAGTGAAATTTGATTTTGTTTTAATATCTTAGGTTTTTACTATTCAACCGTGCAAATTTGATTACAGAAATGAATTGGGCATCCCTAATTTATAAGGAAACGATACCAAACATGCCCTAGTAACTAAAATGACTCAGTTATAAAGCTCAGAGTGAGGTAGGGCGGTCAAAATATTTGACCCCCTCCCCCCCTACCCGCATCGATATTTCAGGTGGCACCCCTTCTGAAATCATTCTTAGGAGCACAAAGATCAATCCTGCCAAAGGAAACCTGTTGTTCACGAAACGCCGCGTTTTAGCTTTTTTTGTCGTGTACAGATGCAACTATATTAATCTATATATATATATATATATATATATATATATATATATATATATATATATATAAAATGCTAATGTGCGTACGTAAAGACAGGATTTTCTCTATCTCCACTAACTCCAATCAACTTCCCGTTGGGGTGGTAAATACCTATTGGTCTCCCGGTGGGAGTAAGGGAGTTTGGTCGCGGTGGGTGGAAGTGGGTGATTGTGGGTGGTGAAAATGTAGAAAAATATATATCTGCCCCTTTCTAACTTATGAGAACTTCCGAAAATGATATAAAAAACACTTAATTGTGTGCAACTGTTATAGTCGATCTGGAATGTTCTAGAAAGTTCTAAAAATTTCTGGAATGATCTAGAAAGTTCTAAAACTTTCTGGAATCATCTAGATAGTTCTAAATTGTGTACATCTGTTGTAGTCGATCTGGAATGTTCTAGAAAGTTCAAAACATTTCTGGAATGATCTAGAAATTTCTAAAATGTGTAAAACTCCTGTAATCGGTCTAGAAGATCGAGATCGAAGATAGTATTTATACCACGGATACCTTTAATATCAAATGGATTGCCCTTTACTTTTAAACGCTTGCAATTCCCGGTGAAATTGGCTTCCAGCATGACTATCAACAAAGCACAGGGCCAAACATTCCAATACTGTGGCGTTGACTTAAAGGAACCATGCTTTGCACACGGCCAATTGTACGTCGCATGCTCAGGAGTAGGATCACCTCGAAATTTGTTCATTTACAGTCCAGACAATAAAACTGTAAACGTAGTCTATAAGCAAGTATTGTAAGAAAAAAAATAAATTTTTTTTTTAACTAAAATAAAAAGTGTAAATGTATTATATATGTGTAAATAATTGTGTAAATAAAACATACATTTTCCATTTACCAAGGTGTTCCGTATTTTAACTTATAATTATTTCTATTCGTTAATTAGTTCATTAGTTTGATTGTTTGATATACTCTATATACATCGTATGTTTAATGGTAAAATGAGTCACTCAATATCTTGGTTCGTTTTCCTCATAAAACTTTGTAAAAGTAAGGAAGGTGGTAGGGTTAATCCCGCCTTTGTTGGTTTCGTATCAATTTCTATGTAGCAGTGCCAGTGCAGAAAGGGTCTGGCGGCACATGCTTTTAAAATTCGCTCCCAAATGATTATGAAGCTCTTGTCGAAGGTTTTCATTAAATCACGCCATATCGGTTCAAACGATTTTGATTAAACTTGGTAGATGGATACATAGTCCTGGACCAGCCTTTTGGTGGGTTACTTTTTATTCAGGAAATAATTCAGACCGAAATCAATCCATCACGACATTGACCCGAGCGGAGCCGGGTACCGCAGCTAGTTTAGATTATTCATATTGACGTTTAGAGACTGCTTGAGATGTAGAAGTACTTATATTGAATTGTGATTCATGCTTAATGTGACTGAACATCGCACAAGTGAGATCGCGGTTGGAGGGGGTAGAACAGAGCCTAAAAATAGATTATTTAGTTCAGCAACGGGTCTCTTTGCTCCATCATATCTCGTCGGGTACACATTTACACTGGCTCTGTCTACTCCCTACAAACGAAAACTAAGATAAGTAGTTATAAACTAAAATATACGATTGTGGTTCAAGTGTGCTGAAAATTAAAGCGATACTTGGTTATTGTTTGTTCCCAAACAAAAGTCTTTATTTTGCACGGTTTTATGGTTTCATTCACTAAATCCATTTCTTTGGACTTATTATCAATTTATCTTATTTCTGAATAACTAAAGATTACTACCTACAGTATTATATAACCCTATTTTAGTTAACACGCGCGTTCTTTCGCCGGCGCCGCCCGGAAGTAAAACAGAAGCGACCAAGTGCCTGCCCGAATTACACAGGGGCGGACACCGGTCGAACCTACATACCTACCGGTTCCGATACGCATAAAAAGAAACAGACGATACTTAACAAACTCAGAAGGTACTTAACGCCATGCGGTCAGCCATGGACAAAGTTGGAAACAAATTATTTCCCAAGGTAAACTCCTCCTAGGGCCTGACTAGGGTTCTCCGGCTAGAGCGAGTACACCATCTTCCGCAACCGGATTTACAAGGGGCGATGGAAACAAAAAAAATGAGGAACGGATTGGAGACGCCATCTGCATAACGTACACCCATCGGTGCGCGACAGCCTGACGCCTCGCGAACCTCGCTAAGTATATGGCCTTGATTATTTTCGTAAACGAAAAACAGCGAATTACTTAGAACCGTCCGCTGGTGCACTGACAATTGCCGATCTCAAAATAATTTTTTTTTTAATGTTTGAAAACTAGTTTTTGAAGACACTGAGAATATTTTCCCTTATGCAGGTTCCTGCAACGCAAAACCAGCCGAACCTGACCCTTCTGTCAGCGTTTACACTCCGTACTAAATCACCACCAGCGGATAAGCCACTATCACGGAGCTCCCGTAAAGCGGGCAGAAGGGTCAGGAACGGATGGTTCCGCGTTGAAGGAAACGAGAGTTGAGTAACACAATATTTATTCCTAGATGTAATACATATCCTATATATAAGTGGTATGACCGGGTTGAAGTGGAGGCGGGCGGAATTCTCTCACGCCCCCGCAACCGACGAGGCCGGCCAAGGCGCGATGATGAACAGTGATGGTTACTCCCTGGAGCACTCTCTCGGGCCAGCTCTCCTACCAGTCCCGTGCTCCCACTAGATCTTGGTGTAATTCGTCCTCAAAACTCCTACTCCGCCCGTCTCGAACGCCCTGGGGAGAGACCAGAACAATGTGGCCTCTTTCCTGACACGCTAGCTCCCTCTCACTCTTGAGGCTGCGGTCGGGGAAGAGATACTCGAATAGAAAGAAAAAAATATGTTCGGCTAACCTTATATAAATGGCAACCGGCAGACCTCCAGTTGGCCGTTTCTACATTTAAAATGTCGGGCGCCACAATCGCCTTAAAAATTTAGGATTTTGCACAAACATATTTTTTTAAAAGAAATGTTTCATTCCTTCCAACAAAAGTCCCAATGTCTCCACTTCTTCCTTTTGTGTTGGGTTCCCTCCAAAAACAGGCGGCCAGTCACTTCAAACGAGGGCGGGTTTCCACCGCATTCCGCATCGTGACAGTACGTGGACATGGATGGGTAATATCACACCTGCTGTCATGCCATTAGCCTGATACGACACGTGGGATCTAGGTTCCATGCAAGACCTTCCCTAGCTAAACCAAACATTCGTTATCAAATTACACTAGACAAAAACATACATTTAAAAAAAATATCGGTAACTAGACTAGACACTTTAGAGATTTTTTTTTTACTTTTTGGTCTCAGAAAAACATGAGGATTACGCTGGCGAAATTAATGTACTGGCCGTTACGACACCCTGTAGACGCTTGCATATAAATTCACTTTTCTTACTTTATATTCGAGTCAAAAGAGTTATCACTCTAATTGCCTAATCGAGCATAAAAGAAGAATTGAAGAAGTTTATTATCTTGCCATATTATAAAGTACTAGCTGCGGTACCCGGCTCCGCTCGGGTCAATGTCGTGATGGATTGATTTCGGTCTGAATTATCTCCTGAATAAAAAGTAAATACGGTTTAACTGACGAAAAGTCGCTGAGTTTCGGTTTATATACCATCGGATATCGAAATTTCTAGTACCAGAACACTCTAGAACATTCAAATAGTTTGTTCTTTTGCACTTGTCGAAATCACTTCAATTCATTTGACCACTGTTCACTCTTAACTCCGATTAACCTTCTCTCGACTGTAAATACGATTTAACTGACGAAAAGTCGCTGAGTTTCGGTTTATATACCATCGGATATCGAAATTTCTAGTACCAGAACACTCTAGAACATTCAGATGTAGATCACTTCGATCTGGATATTCTAGATCGATTATAGGAATTTTACACATTTTAGAAATTTCTAGATCATTCCAGAAATTTTTAGAACTTTCTAGAACATTCCAGATCGACTACAATAGTTGCACACAATTTAGAGCTATCTAGATTATTCCAGAAAGTTTTAGAACTTTCTAGATCATTCCAGAAATTTTTAGAACTTTCTTGAACATTCCAGATCGACTATAACAGTTGCACACAATTAAGTGATTTTTGTATAATTTCCGGAAGTTCTCATAAGTTAGAAAAGGGCAGATATATATTTTTCTACATTTTCACCACCCACAATCACCCACTTCCACCCACCGCGACCAAACTCCCTTACTCCCACCGGGAGACCAAGAGGTATTTACCACCCCAACGGGAAGTTGATTGGAGTTAGTGGAGATAGAGAAAATCCTGTCTTTACGTACGCACATTAGCATTATATATATATATATATAGATTAATCTTAATGTATGATAATTCATAATAAGAGGAACGAGTCAGTTAATAACCAAGCATATTTATTCAAGTGATTGTGCTAGGTTTTCTTTCTCTTTTTTCTGAGTGCATACGCACGTATCCTGAAATCTGGTTTGGTCTAGACAGCCGGGAGTGTTTCCTGATTTCTAAAGAAGAGCTCTGAGTACGTCATAGTGGCCACTAAAGACCTACAATAAAACACAACACAGGGGTGAATGCATTCACATATAAAAAGGAGGACGATAATAAAATAGTGACGACTCATAAAAAAAATAACTTAGTTGCAACGTCTAAGAGCTAGTAAGAGAAGGAGCATTTCCCCCTTAGTGAACACTGACTAGAAAGCTCATACGGTCGTTAGTTCATTTGACTAACTACTGAGTAATCTGTCAGGTTTAGTTTCAACCAGACCGAAGGATAGGACATTATTCAACATTACAATTCAATCTTACTACTTGTTGAATAATCAGCACGTGGTGCAATGACAATCACTTCAAATTCACGGGATAATCGGAAGTAAAATATAATCCTGCAAGGATCAACAGAAAGTTTTGTTGGATTATATTAAACTTTTTGGTAGATGAAAGTGAGATTGGACAGCTTTAATTTATGACATAATATTCACATACCATGAAATGACGAGTTTATAAGAGAGAACTAAAAAAACAACTAGAAGCGCCATCAGAGTCAAACATCATGCAAGAGACCGTTTCAACACGTTTTTCCCTCTAGCCTATGGTGTCGCCTTCATGATTTTTTGATTTTCCCGCTCTCAGTTATATTTTTTAATCAACAAACGTTTTGCCATCTAAATAATTCATAACATACTCATATTACTATTTATAACCAAATATAAGATTTGAATATTCAATTAACACACAAAACATTACGCGAATAAGGTAATTTAAAATTGCAACTTTCGTATTAATCCCCACCTCAGAGATATTTTTCCTAACCTGATATCACTCAGTTATCCGTCGCATTCTGTTGCATGAGAGCGAGAGGGACCTAAATAGGAAAATCATGTTTTCTAGAAAGGGCGCGCACTTGTCTGAGAGAACACCATCCCCCGGCGAACGCGATACACACACACTCTCACCACAAATGCATGACGCCGTACGCCATACTACCACACATATCACCATAATATAACGCCATTTGATAAAAAATCGATAGCAACCCTGTGATATGTGATTATATCTTCCGTCTTGGCTTTCCCGTAATAGTTTTTACATGTTTACACTACAAACGACGTCATAATTCTTCCTTTCTTCTACCATAGATCAGCACCTATACAATCGTCAAACACGCGCGAACGCCGTGACGGGTGCATCGAAACTGACAGCTCAGGTACTCTAAATTGTTCGAATTAGAGTACCTGACTTGACACGCAGGGGAAAGCTCAGAACGGATCTAAATGTTTTCTTTATATCGATGGGTAGAACTGTATATTTAGCTTGGTGACTGAAGTATCAACTGATTGGACCAGCAGCACAGTAAAGACAATAGAATTGAGGTGTAAGTATTATATAGGGACTGGAACTGCTAAGAGACAGGCAGTCGAAGTGGGAGCATTATAGAAGGTTAGGGATACAGGCCGTCGCAGTGTCCACGAAGGATTTTTTTAACCTCACCGGCTAGTTTTTCCATTTAATTTGGTTTAATATATTTTAGATTTCAGTTTTCATTTATTGTGTAGTATTACTTATTTCTTTCTGTCATATCATATCACTTTTCTTGGAAAAAGCGACGGAAATGCTTAGTACGAAAAAGTATAATATTTACTTAGGAATTAGAGGCATTCTTTCCAAATCCGTGCCCCAAAAATACCTTCCTACCCGTTGTTAGTTGAGCGATGGAAAATAGCGTTGTTAGAGGGTCTTTAAAATATTAGGTTCTGTGAAAATGAATTTTGATTGGAGAAATTTTAATTTTTAAATCGATGTATTCATCTCAAAATTATGTAATTGAATAACTAAAACCATAGAATATTGTGTTTAGCATTATTTATTTATAACTTTTCATTTGAGCCCGACAAATATTAAGTCCCAATTGGTTTCCAAATGAACGGCGGCGGCGGCGGCGCGGTGGTAGAGGTAGAGGTAGAGGTAGAGTCTACTTGTTCTTGGAGAGCGTGCGCTGCTTCTCTGCACGGGCGACAAGCTGCGAGTCGGTGCTGAGTCCCTTGCGCGCGCGCACCGCCTGCACGTAGCGGTGCGCGCGGTTCACCGAGTCCCACTTGTCGCCGAAGTGCAAATACTCTTCTTCAGTCTGCGGCGTCCAGAATGGGTCCATGTCGATCACCTGACAACATCAAACCGATCAATAAACATGTCATCGTAAGGTTCCTCCCAACCGAGCTGACGAAGAGACGGGGTTTTACGAAGGAGCACAGTTATCGCGCTTTCAAATAGAAGATGAAGTTTTGCGTTGCGCCTACTTTCGTCTGGTTAAGGATGAAAGAGAGGTGTGTCACGTCACACCTCCTGCAGGCCAAACTCCAACTTGCAGCGCTGAGGGCTAAAGTTTAGATGCGCAGCTCTATTGCCTGGTCGCGAAAGAGAGATGCGTGTGTCGCGCCTACCTCCCAGTGGCTTAAGCTAGCATGTGACAGTGTTGAGCCTCCGGTTCAGTTGCGCAGATCACAAAAAATCCACCTAGGTAGAATAAAGAGAGATGCGTGATTCACGCCTACCTCCCAGTGGCTGAAGCCAACTTGTGACAGTGTTGAGCCTTCGTTTCAGTTGCGCAGCTCACAACAAATCCACCTGGGTAGGATAAAGAGAGATGCGTGTGTCGCGCCTACCTCCCAGTGGCTGAAGCCAACTTGTGACAGTGTTGAGCCTTCGTTTCAGTTGCGCAGCTCACAACAAATCCACCTGGGTAGGATAAAGAGAGATGCGTGTGTCGCGCCTACCTCCCAGTGGCTGAAGCCAACTTGTGACAGTGTTGAGCCTTCGTTTCAGTTGCGCAGCTCACAACAAATCCACCTGGGTAGGATAAAGAGATATGCGTGTGTCGCGCCTACCTCCCAGTGGCTGAAGCCAACTTGTGACAGTGTTGAGCCTTCGTTTCAGTTGCGCAGCTCACAACAAATCCACCTGGGTAGGATAAAGAGAGATGCGTGTGTCGCGCCTACCTCCCAGTGGCTGAAGCCAACTTGTGACAGTGTTGAGCCTTCGTTTCAGTTGCGCAGCTCACAACAAATCCACCTGGGTAGGATAAAGAGAGATGCGTGTGTCGCGCCTACCTCCCAGTGGCTGAAGCCAACTTGTGACAGTGTTGAGCCTCTGTTTCAGTTGAGCAGCTCACAACAAATGCACCTAGGTAAGATAGAGAGAGATGCGTGTGTTGCGCCTACCTCCCAGTGGCTGAAGCCAACTAGTGACAGTGTTGAGCCTCCGGCTGAGTTGAGCAGCTCACAACAAATGCACCTAGGTAAGATAGAGAGAGATGCGTGTGTCGCGCCTACCTCCCAGTGGCTGAAGCTGAGCTGCGGTGCGGCGAGGCCGTGAGTGTCGGTGCGCAGCTCGAGCGCAAAGCGGAAGCTCTCGGCGACCGGAAGCTGCGCGCGCACGGTGAAGGTCGCCGAGCCCGAAGTCTGCAGGTCGCCGGACAGCACGCGGCCGCCGCGCCGCCCGAGCGCCGCGTACAGCCGACCTGCACACAAATAAAATCCTGAATCACCGAACATTCTTGCCCCTATTCGTTAAGCATATGGTTAGAATGGAGTAAAGGGCAAATGAAGGATATTTTTTCTATCACTTTGTTTTGTTTTTTTGTTTTTATATTATATCAGTTTGGGTTAGTTAAAGGCGAAAAAACTAAAAGTTTACAATATATATTTTGGTTACGTGAAATAGTTACTAATTTAACTATTTGCACAGTAGTTCTGGCATGTACTGGTCCAAATAAGTCGATGTAAAGTCTATAGTAATATTGAATGATATTTCCAACTATTTCGGACTAACCATTTATGATCTGTTGAACGGAACACGAGTCGCTAAACTAACGAACTCACAAACACAATCTTCTTACGCTCTACTCTTACTCGTCGCGTCGCGTCCAATACTCAACCTACTAAACTTCATCCAAGCACCATCGCTTGGTCAATTATTTTCTTTAAAAGTATATGTACATACATGGGTAGGCAGAGATGATAGCGCGCAATACGGTACGATCACAACATACTTCTTTCGCTTCATCTACAGACATATATCGTTTCATACATGCTCTACGATTACGGGTACTACATACCTAACCTTTACAAAATTACGGTAAGTTCCTCGAGGCCTCCGGACACGACACTTCCTCTCACTTCTTCCCTGTAAATTAAATTTCGTCATTATTTCGTGACCCACTCGTTCAAATAGCCCGATCACTTGTATCACTTAATCTCAATCTCTGGTATCGCTTTTTATGTAACTGGACATGGATGGCTAACACCAAACTGACCGTCAAATATTAGCCTAACACACCACATGGGACCTAGGTGCCATGATAGAGTATTACGCGGCTACATTGAAATGGATGGAAAACGGGGTCAATTTTCATTGCCGCTTCGACCATCGTTCATTCAATGCAATGGTACCAACCCGGGCAGGATTAACCCTACCACCTAGTAAGTAACCACTTCCGGGGATCTACAGTTTAACTTGGAATCCGAACAATGACCAGCCTCAACGGTTGAAAATGGTCATCCATCGGCGCTCAGAGGTGCTTCACCCAGCTTACCGAATCGCATGGCGTCGCGCTACTCCGCCACTCGGCTACCGACTCGATAGTACCGAGGCGAGGCTGACAACATTATTATTGGCACTGTATCCCTTTCGAATAATGACGTGACTCCGTCAGCGCCTTTTAGTGATGCATAGATCGTTGGAGGCGGTTTTCAAAAAATATATACATGGTGAGAGTAATACATTAAAACCACTAAATCCTACCAATGCGCTTTCAAAACTTTCGTAAATTCTTTTAACCCGACTGCGCGAGAAGGAGGGTTATGTATTTCGAGCGTATGTATGTATGTATGTTAGTATGTATATTTCTTTGTCACGCTCTTCAGCCTAAACGGCTTGATGGATTTTAGCTTGAGAGGTGTCTTTAGATTTGTCTTAATTGCGAAAGTGACACAGGGTGCATCAACATTATGAAAAAAATCATGGTCGAGTTTTAGCGCCAAATTATATGTTTTTTTAATATTTATTTTATTAAAACCTATCGAGCGGGGTATCAAAATAAAGGGTTTACAAAAGGGTATGCAACCCCTTTGTTGAAATGTAACTTAGAATGAGAAATTCCAAAAAACATCAAAATAGTCTACGTTAAAAATTAATTCAAATGTTTTTTGTTTCCGCAAGCGCGCTTGTCACACCATCTTTGGTCATATACCCTGTTTTCACCACTTTCAGCTACCTGAAATCCGATAGTTTAGTTTCGGTTTCATTCCATAATTGTATGGTTTAGCCGAAAAATAACTTTGGGATGTTTGTAACTGGAAGTGTTAGTCAGATAGATTTTTCACATACTCGGTCGCCGCATAGACCAACATCACCGTTTTTTACTATCAGCGCACTGCAAGCTGCACAGCTGCTACATGCAAACTTCCAGTGCCAATGGGTGTCACGCTGGGGAAGGTCCGCTTGTTCCACAAGAGGGCGACCATATACCGTGCCGAGATCGGTTAGAGCAGTAGGAAGAAAAGGTACGGCTTTGCCAAAGTTGGGTCCCTTTTGGAAACAAGTCCGGAACATGCTTCATAAGATCCAAGGTACCACATTCGATCGAGGGTTTGTGGACCTCGGCCCATATATATATATTTAAAAATGGTCAAGCAGGGTCGCTTTCACCACATCCAGTCAAAGTTCTAATCTGTGCAACTGGAACGTACTAGCACAATAATTAAATAATAAAAATAGCTTCACCAACGCTGTTTTTTTACAGTCCACTGACGGTCAACTGACAGTCAAACCGACATAAAAGTTATCTGTCAGTCAAAAGACTACTCCCAGTTTCATGAAGTAGTGGATATCAATACAATAATCGTGGTTATTACGGAACTTATTGAATTTTAACTAGCAGTTAGTTAATACATGGATGAAATCCTGTGGTGAAAGCGATTACTGGGGATAACCATAAGATTTGACTGTGGACTGTTTGTTTCGCTTATGCATTGACTGTATTTATAATCAACGATAGTGAACGCTTTCGCCCTATAAATCCCTAAGTTACCTTTCGTTTACACCATGTACATATGCAATGTAACCGAAAACAGTGGTTAGTCAAGTAAAAATAACTGATGCCTTAGAGTTAACATGAATAAACTTTTAGAAGATGTAGTTTTGTTTTGAAATTGTTTATTTGTTTATTGATTATTGTTTATTCATCATCCATAGACAGTACAATGCACTCGGATTTGTCATATTTTATCATTAGACAGTTCAGCAATCCCACGAAGAAGAACTGGCAAGAAACTCCGCTGGTTTTTTTTAACGTACGTACACTTAGTCTAAGTTTACAAAAGTATAAAGTACAACAATACTTGTCATATGCAACAGTTTATGACAAATATCAGTTTATTTGTAAAGACTATGCCCGCCATCTAACATGTTGCCAATTGGAGCAGGCCAGTCCCCACAAACAGCACCCGTTCACGAGCATCACGCCGGGCTCAGCCATCGCCTCTGTCAACCATAGAGGAGACCCAAACCTAGCGTCGCCGCAAGCAAAGACTACTCCAGTGGCAACATCAAAAAGTTGTGAAAAAATTGTACGATTTAGTTTTAATACTGTTATTGATATTTTTTTTAATTATTGTAGAGTGCTGCTCGTAACACTTGATGCCCCTATTTGATCAAAAGTAGCGCTACTCGTAACACTTGGTGCCCCTACTTGATCAAAGGTAGTGCTACTCGTAACACTTGGTGCCCCTACTTGATCAAAGGTAGCGCTACTCGTAACACTTGGTGCCCCTACTTGATCAAAGGTAGCGCTACTCGTAACACTTGGTGCCCCTACTTGATCAAAGGTAGTGCTACTCGTAACACTTGGTGCCCCTACTTGATCAAAGGTAGTGCTACTCGTAACACTTGGTGCCCCTACTTGATCAAAGGTAGCGCTACTCGTAACACTTGGTGCCCCTACTTGATCAAAGGTAGTGCTACTCGTAACACTTGGTGCCCCTACTTGATCAAAGGTAGTGCTACTCGTAACACTTGGTGCCCCTACTTGATCAAAGGTAGCGCTACTCGTAACACTTGGTGCCCCTACTTGATCAAAGGTAGTGCTACTCGTAACACTTGGTGCCCCTACTTGATCAAAGGTAGCGCTACTCGTAACACTTGGTGCCCCTACTTGATCAAAGGTAGCGCTACTCGTAACACTTGGTGCCCCTACTTGATCAAAGGTAGTGCTACTCGTAACACTTGGTGCCCCTACTTGATCAAAGGTAGCGCTACTCGTAACACTTGGTGCCCCTACTTGATCAAAGGTAGCGCTACTCGTAACACTTGGTGCCCCTACTTGATCAAAGGTAGTGCTACTCGTAACACTTGGTGCCCCTACTTGATCAAAGGTAGCGCTACTCGTAACACTTGGTGCCCCTACTTGATCAAAGGTAGTGCTACTCGTAACACTTGGTGCCCCTACTTGATCAAAGGTAGCGCTACTCGTAACACTTGGTGCCCCTACTTGATCAAAGGTAGTGCTACTCGTAACACTTGGTGCCCCTACTTGATCAAAGGTAGTGCTACTCGTAACACTTGGTGCCCCTACTTGATCAAAGGTAGCGCTACTCGTAACACTTGGTGCCCCTACTTGATCAAAGGTAGTGCTACTCGTAACACTTGGTGCCCCTACTTGATCAAAGGTAGCGCTACTCGTAACACTTGGTGCCCCTACTTGATCAAAGGTAGCGCTACTCGTAACACTTGGTGCCCCTACTTGATCAAAGGTAGTGCTACTCGTAACACTTGGTGCCCCTACTTGATCAAAGGTAGCGCTACTCGTAACACTTGGTGCCCCTACTTGATCAAAGGTAGCGCTACTCGTAACACTTGGTGCCCCTACTTGATCAAAGGTAGTGCTACTCGTAACACTTGGTGCCCCTACTTGATCAAAGGTAGTGCTACTCGTAACACTTGGTGCCCCTACTTGATCAAAGGTAGCGCTACTCGTAACACTTGGTGCCCCTACTTGATCAAAGGTAGTGCTACTCGTAACACTTGGTGCCCCTACTTGATCAAAGGTAGCGCTACTCGTAACACTTGGTGCCCCTACTTGATCAAAGGTAGCGCTACTCGTAACACTTGGTGCCCCTACTTGATCAAAGGTAGTGCTACTCGTAACACTTGGTGCCCCTACTTGATCAAAGGTAGCGCTACTCGTAACACTTGGTGCCCCTACTTGATCAAAGGTAGTGCTACTCGTAACACTTGGTGCCCCTACTTGATCAAAGGTAGCGCTACTCGTAACACTTGGTGCCCCTACTTGATCAAAGGTAGTGCTACTCGTAACACTTGGTGCCCCTACTTGATCAAAGGTAGCGCTACTCGTAACACTTGGTGCCCCTACTTGATCAAAGGTAGCGCTACTCGTAACACTTGGTGCCCCTACTTGATCAAAGGTAGCGCTACTCGTAACACTTGGTGCCCCTACTTGATCAAAGGTAGTGCTACTCGTAACACTTGGTGCCCCTACTTGATCAAAGGTAGTGCTACTCGTAACACTTGGTGCCCCTACTTGATCAAAGGTAGCGCTACTCGTAACACTTGGTGCCCCTACTTGATCAAAGGTAGCGCTACTCGTAACACTTGGTGCCCCTACTTGATCAAAGGTAGTGCTACTCGTAACACTTGGTGCCCCTACTTGATCAAAGGTAGCGCTACTCGTAACACTTGGTGCCCCTACTTGATCAAAGGTAGTGCTACTCGTAACACTTGGTGCCCCTACTTGATCAAAGGTAGCGCTACTCGTAACACTTGGTGCCCCTACTCAGTGGCCCAGTGGCGCGACACTTCGGCGATCGCTCTCCGAAGTTAAGCAACGCTGGGTCCGGTCTGTCTTGGATGAGTGACCATTCGACCTTTGAGAGAGGCTGGTCGTGGTTCGGGTTCCAGGTTAAACTGTAGGTCCCCTTCCTTAATTACTAGGTGGTAGGGTTTATCCCGCCCGGGTTGGTACCATCGCATTGGATGAACGATGGTCGAAGCGGCAATGAAAATTGTCCGTGTTTTCCATCCAGTTCAATGTACCCGTGCAATATAAGGAAGGTCCTGGCATGGCACCTAGCTCCCATGTGGTGTGTTGGGCTAATACCATGACAGAACTTGTGGTATTAGCCATCCATGTCCAGTCACATAAAAAAAAAACTTGCATGTTATGATGCATATTTTCATGCAATAACGTCGTACGGTATGATGGTTTGGGGTAACTCGACCGACTCGGAACGTGTCCTACTCCAAAAAAGGGGTATTCGCATATTGGCTGGAGCAAAATAAAAAGTTTTCGCCGAAATATTTTTATCTCTCTAAAAATCCTTACAGTAGTGTCACTACATATACATGAGGTTATAATGTATACATGTCCGAACTAACATTGCAAGCTTCGAATTAATCGGTTCCCAGTATGAGCACAATACTCGCTGTCTGTCCTGCTCTATTGAGAATTAGCTCTGAAAGATTGAAGGGGTTTGTTCTCGACTGCTCGGCAAAAAATCGAATGTAAAACTATGCCTTAGTGTAGGGCATAGTTTTATGCCCACTAGAAAAAAAACGCCTTGATAGTTACAAGTGATCGAACTGGCCAGCAATCAAAAATGTATTAGATATTATAAAATAAAATGAAACAAAAATACCAAGGTAGATAACATTTTATAACCCTTAGATGATTTCATCTAAGTTATAACCTAATGAAACTCTCAGCGGGCGGATACGATGATGAGATCTACGTTTGAAATAATATTATGCTGTAAGCTACATACTCGTACACATTGTCACAAATTTTATACTTTTTCAGTAAACTCAAAATAATATTCGACAGCAGAAACAGTGATCCGACAAGTGATTTAGTGGGATCTGGTTGCATAGTTTTGGTTTACGATCGTATTTTAGAACTCAATGACAATTGCACAACTCACTGTTAGGTTTCTACCGCTGCCACAGACGGCGGAGAGTCGGCAGTGGTGAGGGGAGTCCCCCTCCGCGCCGCGCCGCACCGCACCCCTACTCCCCAACCCTACCCTTCCCTACCCTACCCGGACCCCGACCCCGGGCCCGGCCACAGAATAACTAATAGTGCTACGCACAGAAGTTGCACTCTCCGACAGTAATTTTTAAATTTTTAACCTAATTGTCTTCAAGCTAAAGTATTTATTACGTCGCTCATTGCCTGCGCGGCGGCGAGATGAAACGCGTCGTCGCTTACCCGCCCCACTACACTATAATGTCGCTGGAATGTGGTTTGCGCTAGGGTTATCACGTACGGCCGCCGCCTATCGTTTTAACTTCGAATAAAATACAAACAAAACTTTAAAAAAAATATTTTATAATGTGTATAAAATTATTATTATTTTAATTTTTTGCGTCATAAATATGCCTGGTGCTGTTATGTGTTGTTTATTGTTTTTCGGCGTTGTTTGATATTGTTTCGTGTTGATTGGCTTGAACGGTGTAGTTTCATCTTTTCTGTGTATTTCGATGTACTTTGGTCTAGTATTGTTTGGCATTGTTGATTAAGGCTGGGTTGATAATATCACATTTGATAAAAAGATGGTCGAAATGGTAATGAAACATGGTTCTAGTTTTCCACTCAGTTCAATATCGCCGTGCTCATGAAAGAAAGGTCCCGGTACGGCAAAAAACAAATTACATGCAGCAAAGGAGAATAGGCAATAAGTACCTGGAGCGGCCACGAATGATTGCCCATTATTCTTTCACTAGACGAAATCAATTTATGTTGTTTTTCCTTGTAATACATGTATAAATACTACCTAATGTATAAACAAGTTCTGTGCTGATACCAGTTAAATACGTGTCACTTCAATAGGCCCCTCATAACACTATACCACATACCTACCTACATAAAGGCGAAACGTCAATAAACCTAAACTAAAAAAACAAACTTACCTTTCAGAATATTTCGGTAGCGTAAATAAAGGTAACTTCAAATTCTTTTGTGTACTATGACAACCGTTCACGCAACAGTTATCATATTTAATTATATGATGATTAGACATTATTAATATGAAAAACGGCGAAAGTGCGCTTTCCGAAGCGACTGATCGACTGGACGTAGTGGACGTGCGAGCGTGTGCGCGCGTCGGCCCTGACCATTGCCTGCTGTATTGTTTTGTGTTTGTGTGTGTGTCACAACACACACAAACGCAAAACAATACAGCAGGCTATGCCCTGACTCAATTTGGAACCTCGGGTTCCCTAGCGCCGTAGGTGAAGATCTCAGTAGGTATTTAAGAGTGACGGATGCCTGGCCCGGCCCGCAGCCCGCAGCCACCCGCAGCCGCGCACGAGTCCGATCCGTTCATTCATAAAAATCAGTTCATTGATGCGGCAGGGCGGAGACAGCGCTAGGCGGTGCGAGCGGGACGGCCGGGACGATGAATGGGAGCGAGCGAGTAGCCTGCGCATGCGCCGCTGGACCACGCGCGCTTAGGTCGCGCTCACACAACCTCCTTATTTATGTATTTATTAATTTTATTTTATTTTTTTGATAAAATAATTTTACTTTTTATTCACTCCCCGACTTCGTCCGGGTTGAACACAATGATTCATTGTAGATATTCGATGGATATATTTTATTTTAAAACTCCGTGCTATACATACGTCCAGCCATTGGACACACAACATACATTTTCCTTACAAATGACAATGCCTCCTGAGGCGTCATGCGCTCCTTACCTCATGTTTTGTTCCGTGCCAACGACTGTCCTAACGTGTCTGCCCAGCGAGCAAATAAGGACTAAAGTAGAAACATAAACTAGTTTGCGGCTGTGCCGGCCATTGAGTTCGTTTACTAATTCGCCCACTACTGATTTTCACAAGTTCCACCGACACATAAAAAACGTACGAACTTTACAGGACGCTATTTATTACAAGGACCATTCGATGTTGCACGTCAAACGTTTTCCACTAACTCGTAGCTAGGCTGCCTTTGGATTTGGATTGGTATTACGAGTTTACTTAAATGCCGGATGCGGAATTGTGTGTATACTTTTATTACTTGCTCCATGTCGGAACGGAGCTGGTTCGATTGAAGGCCAAGATCCAAACGCAATGAAGCGGAATTTAGTTGTCTTGTTTCGCTCGCGCGCAGATAATTCGGGCGAAAGTTGCGCGGACTAGACCATTCATCTAATCATTACTTAAGGTCTGAGCGTTTTCGCGCTTTGAAATCGGTCAGTATCAACCTTTCCAAAATCGAAGTTACGGAAGTACCGATCTATACATTTTATAGAGTCAACAAAGGTAGCAAGTATCGTCGGTCAGTGTGAACGCGTCTCAGGTCGCCGCAACTGTAGAAAGAAGTCGCCGTCTCGACGAGAGAAGTGCGCGGTGTAGCCGGCGGCGCGCGGCGGCGCGCGGCGGCGGCGGCTACCCGGCGGCGGAGGTCGAGCAGTAGCCGACGTGACCATTCTTGATCCTCGAACAGTGCGCTTGGCTGGGACACGACGTTTATAAAAAAATACATTACAAAAGTAAAGTAAAAAAAACTTTTAGGCACCCACAGAGCATGCAAAAACCAAGTCAAAATTGGAACTTCGTATCTCGTTGCAAGGAAGAAGTCATGGACCGTGGAAATATACAACAATTTTCGATATCGAGTGAGCGTGAGTCTATCAGGAGTCTCGGACTCAGTGAACGATGCCGTCTACTTCGAAAGCACCTTCCACCGCTGCTGCACGCTAACCGCTCGATATATCTGGTGAAATATTATTCATACGTCTGTCAGAGATATGTTTAAGTTGATAAATATCAACATCAGCAGGTTTAACGTGGTACAGGATCATTACATGAATCCGTTTTGAAGTGTTTGTGGTCGACTTTGATTCGACAGTGATCTAAAAAATCGGTCAAGAGCGTATCATGAATGTAAAGTACTGCAGCCGTTTGTACATGTTCTGGATACCTATTAGTGTGCAAAGATGGAACTTAATTTTCGTGAGGTAAGTGCGTGGCCTTACTTCTTAAATCAAATCAAATCAAAATACGTGTATTGGACTAAATCAAGATATCACGAGGAGCGCGAACCGAAACAAAAGACACTGACGCGCACTACCTGCCGGGCGCGCTACCTGTCCCCTCCCCCGCACGCCTTTCACAATTATCTGCCTCGCCTACGACCGATACCCACGAAAAGCCCTATGATATTATTATGACTGCTTGCACCGAGATATAGATTGCCTTACTCACACATTATGTCCCGAAATATGTTCATTTGTATTATGTTGTAAATATACGATACTTAGATAATGTGTGTTTAGGACTGTAAGATAAATAACGTGTACAGCTCAGTTAAGTAACCTCAGGCGAGGCCACGATATGTTTTTTGATAATTGTGTTAGCTATAAGTCCTTTTAGAATAATATTGTAAATAAAGTATATGAGTCTTGTTGTAAATAAATGTATATACGTGCCGCATGACTCCACGAACAATATTATAATATTTTAGAAGCTATATGGTCTTAGTGTTTTATAACCTATGTAAAGCCACACGGAAGAAATATATGTTTTTGTTATTTTTGAGAATATATCATATACGAGATATTATGTAAATTTACGAAAAGTCCATTTTAAAATAAAAGCAGCGGACGCGCTCTGCGCGCCGCGGACGAATTTAGCACAACGACGCGCGCGCCCTCTTGGCGGCCGAACGAGGCAACTCGAAAAATGTACCATGTAAAATATCTTTGAAAGCAAGAAATTGTATTAAATCTTAAAGTTACGAATTTATTTGTACATGTATGGAAAGAGCGAAAAAAGTACCTATCGAATGATGTACCCAACACGAAAGTCTAGCATGTGTACCACGAATGGGGTTGAGGCAAAGTTATATTTATGCAAGAAATTGTAATGGGAGACAACAATATTGAGCCTATTTTACGAGTCTCCACAAAAGGCCAAAATA
Source organism: Incurvaria masculella (assembly GCA_946894095.1). NCBI lineage: Eukaryota > Metazoa > Arthropoda > Insecta > Lepidoptera > Incurvariidae > Incurvaria > Incurvaria masculella. Next base: position 18,148,204 of record OX335658.1, on the reverse strand, counting down.
CCTTATACTATTTGGATAGATCTCAGCGAGATCTATCCGCACATATGTTTAGATTTTAAGTCCAACATGTACAACCAAAGATATAAGGCTAGAGCAGTACATTTTGTAAAACGAAATAGGAATCAAAGTACGGAGAGGCTCTAGTGGCCGTCTATTTTATTACTTTTCAAGGTAGTTAAGGAAATTAAATTTCAATATACGTTACGTTCGCTACAACATTACGGTGTTTCATTCTCTACGAAATACGACGCTTCGGTTCCGGCACCACGACCCCTGACCTACGAGATCTCCGGATCGACATCGAGTCCTGCAGGGAGGCACCCCGTCGGCTGGAACTGGAGGTAGCGGACGTCGCTACGATCGAGCTATCGGAGACCCTGTACCCCGCCGCCTCCGCCCGCCGTCCACGTACTACAGTCCACTGAGCTTCGGGGGGTGGCGGATACATCTGGTCCACTTCGAGCCGGATCCAGTCCCTGCGACCTGGATCACGACAACATCATGCCGATCACGAGAAGCCGGAAGAACGCGGAACGACCTGCGGCTGCAACAAGAACTCCGTCGGAACAAGCCACGACCGCGGCCATCTCCACGACGCCAGAGGCCGCGACCAACCCCACGACGTCCGGCCCCCCTGCGCCACCCGAGGGAGGGACCGACTCACCGAAGCAGCCGTCCGGGACGCCGCCGACAGAACGAGCCGAGAGGACCGCCACGCCTTCCACACGTCCACGTGCCACCGCGACGGAGACCAACACGTGGTCTCATGGCACCACGACGGCGGACACGCACGACACCGTGCGACCACGACCAGACAACGGACCTCCGGCACCGGCACGCAGCGGACGAGCGGCATCTACGACCAGCACGGCCAGATCCAGACAGCGACGTCAGGCCGAGATGGAGCTGGCCAAGCGGAAGCTGGAAGAAGCCCAAGCAGCGACGCAGCTAGCCCAGGCGCGGCTAATCTGCCTAGAAGAAGAATCATCGTGCGGCGGCGACGACCTCGACGAGCCGAACCGGGAGGAGCTGACCCGCAAATGGCTGCAGCAACAAGAGGACGCGAGACTGCTGCCAGCCGAACGAGCCCCGCACGTGAACGAGCCTGTGCCCGAAGTGACGATACCTGTGCGCGAAGTGACGATACCTGTGCGCGAAGTGACTGCTCCTGCCCACCGAGTGACCGACCCAGTGCCTGCGAGGGAGCGAGCCTGGAACGCCGACGCCGCAGCCGCCGCATCGCCGGCCACCGCGGACCATGTGAGTAAGGCTATTTTATATCTTGGTGCAAAGCAGTCACTTAACGATCTCCCTAATTTTGATGGTTCCATTGGGCAATGGTATATTTATGCGGACACGTTAAATTCACTTTTAAATAATAAAAGTTTGTCCGATCGCGATGTTTTTGCAAAAGTTCAAAAATCACTGCAAGGAGAGGCGCGCCGTACGGTTTCAGTACTTTTGAATCACCCGTCAAATCTGAAAAGAATTTTTAACCGGCTAGAAGATAAATACGGGTCCCCTTCTATTGTTGTGTCTCAAATGTTAACTTCGATAAAATCATTTCCGAGAATTCGCGACTCAACAAGCCGAGAAAGTTTGTGCGATCTGGCTACACTTATTGGAGGTCTCATGTCTGTTGTGTATTCGGACTCCGTGTCTTATTTTAATAATTCCGACCGCGCAGCAAACTACCGAGCTCGCGTTGAAGATACCGATTTGCTTAATAGTATCGAAGATAAGTTACCGGAGCATCTACGTCATATGTGGTGGCTTCACGCGCAGAACGATCAGTCGAAACAACCTCCAATTTGTATATTTGAGCGATGGTTAGACCAAATCGCACACAACATCCCGAGACGTTTTGATTTAGCAACACCCGCAGTAGCGTCAAGTGGCGCGCCTCAGCCAATCAGGGAGCCGCGCAACCTCCCACGCGCTACGTACGCCCGACCCCCACTCCCGCCGCATCCACGAGTGTTCGCTGCTACCGCGAGCGAGAATTTTAAAAGCAGCGACGCTAAATTTGTAAGAAAATGCGAGTTGTGCGAGCAAGACGGACATGAATATAATTATTGTTCAAAATTCATGGGTATGTCGGTTGACGATAGATTTTTAACGGTTCAGAGATTAAATGGATGTTACCGTTGCTTAAAGGTAGGGCATCGCGGCAACTATTGCCTTAAGAGTAAGTCACGAAAAACTCACCCACTGTTGAGGAGGTCCAACGAACAAAAACATAATCCGACCTCTGAAACAGAAGATAAACGCGAAGTTGACGTAGGCTGCGTAAGTTGCTCCAGCAAAGTTCTATTGAAAATATTGCCTGTGATTTTACGCGGACCTAACGGAAGTATTAAAACGTCAGCTTTCCTTGATGACGGGTCAGCTATCACGTTAATGAACGAGGACCTCGCTACGAAATTAGGGCTACCGGGGCCAACGAGTGAGCTGACCCTACGCGGCATAGCCGGAACTACGACCGACGCGTCTCGTCACGTAGGATTGCACATTAAGGGCGCGGACAGTAAAGCCAAAGAATTTTTTATTAATGCCAAAACGATGAAAACGCTTCATTTGCCGGCCGCGTCGTCGATACCGACGGCGACGTTACGGGCCTTCAGCCATTTGAAAGGAATTAAGCTAAATTTAGAAAATCCTTCGCCCGTAGGTATTTTGATAGGTCAGGACAACTGGCACCTTATTGTGGGCCGGCAGATAAGAAACGGTGCACCTAACGAGCCGGCAGCCTCATTTACTCACCTCGGATGGTGCATTCACGGGCACTTGAACGGCCACAGAAATGAGAATAACGTAAATTACGTGATGCACGTTAATACCGACGTATCTGAGTTAATTCGACGGCACGTAGGAGCCGAGGAAATGGGAGTCGAGCCCAAACAACGCATTACGCCGAGCCTTAGGCAAGCTCACAGTATTCTGGAAAGTACAACAAAAAAGATCGACGGACCACGTTGGGAAACCGGACTCCTATGGAAGGACAGCGATACCAGTTTCCCGCCCAGCAGACGTCACGCGGAAAAGCGGCTACGTTCCATCGAAATCAAAATGGAAAAAGATACGGATTTCGCCGAACGATACGCAGATAAAATTAATCGTTACATCGAACAGGGTTATGCACGGAAGTTAACGTCTGCCGAGGCAGGAAACATCAGCCCACGTACATTTTACCTGCCACATTTTGCTGTGTATAACCCGAATAAGCCTAACAAGATCCGCGTGGTTTTTGACGCCGCCGCACGGAGCGCTAGTGTAGCGCTCAATGACAAGCTGCTCAGCGGACCGGACCTGTTGAACTCGTTATTAGGCTGCATATTCAGATTTCGGCAAGGAGCAGTCGGATTCACCGCCGACATAGAAGAAATGTTTTTAAGAATAAAAATAATCGCCGCGGACCAAGACTCACAACGCTTTCTGTGGCGAAGCGACCGAAATCAGCCGAAGGCCGACGAATACGTGATGACGTCACTTCTGTTCGGAGCTACCAGCTCGCCGTGCTCAGCCCAATACGTAAAAAATGTCAATGCAACCAACGACACGGAAGCCAGCGATCGAGTCAAGCACGCGATAATCCGAAACTATTATGTTGATGACATGTTGGACAGCACTAACAGCCTGGAGGAAGCGCGAGAAATCATCAACGGCGTACGAAAAACGCACAGAAAAGGAGGTTTTTTCATAACCTCCTGGGCAGCATCGAACGAAAAGGCATTAAGCGATGTACCGCCCGAACACCGAGCCAGCGGAACGGTCACACTAGCTCAACAGGAAGCACCGAACCTACGAACGTTGGGCCTGCACTGGAACCCAAGAGAAGACGTCCTCGCATTCGACTTATCTATGAAAAAACTTAAGACTACGATCGTCACCGGCGAGCAACGACCTACGAAACGAGAGGTGCTGAAGTTAGTTATGACGGTATTTGACCCCGTTGGCATACTGAGCCCAATAACAGTAAAATCCAAAATACTTTTACAAAATATTTGGAAGTCCGAAGTAGGCTGGGACGAGAAGATCTGTGAAAATGATTACGAGAATTGGAAAGTATGGTTGGCCGAACTCGAAACTGCAAAGGAAGTACATGTACCTAGACACTATTTCAACGGAACCACGGAGTCACCAGTACGACGCGAGTTACATATTTTCGCAGATGCAAGTTCCCACGCGTACGCCGCCGTTGCCTACTTCCGGACCACGCAACGTAACTTAAACGTGACGTTAAGTTTCATTTCGTCTAAGACTCGCGTGGCCTCGCGAAAGGTCACATCGATACCACGTTTGGAGCTTTCTGGTGCCTTATTAGCAGCCCGATTGGCTGACACGATAAAACGAGAACACGACATCGACATACATGCCACGACAATGTGGTCGGACAGCCAAACTGTGCTCGGCTGGATAGCATCCGATAAATCATCATATAAAGCCTACGTATCGCACCGACTGGCCGAGCTCGACGAGCTGACTGATATTTCAGAATGGCGCTATTGTCCGACCGATTTGAATGTGGCCGACGAAGCCACCAGAAACTCACAGCGCGCCGATCTTACGCCTCAGAGCCGCTGGATAGCGGGACCAGCCTTTTTACTTGGCGCACCGGGGACATGGCCACCGCAAATCAAGCCAGACGTTCCGAACGAAGAAAAAATTCAGACCGCGCACCTCGTCGAACCCATTTCAGATGCCGGTCTGCCAGATATTAGCCGTTTCTCAAAATATTCTCGACTGATAAATACAACAGCATACGTCCGAATGTTTATAGAAAAATGTCGCAAAAATCCAGCTCAGCTAACGACAACGGAATATCAGCAAGCAGAGCTAAGCTGGATAAAGCACGCGCAAAACGAAAGTTTCAGTACCGAAATAAAGTTATTACGTGAAAACAAGCCGCTTCCGTATAAAAATCGACTAATTCCGCTAAGTCCCTACTTAGATTCGGAGGGAGTGCTCCGCGCCGAAGGTAGAGTGAAAACAAACTTTATAGAATACGACATTAAGAACCCTACAATTCTTGATGGCAGGCACCGATTCACTTTGCTCCTTATTTTTGATACGCACGACCGACTACGACACGAAGGAACGGACAAACAGATTAACGTTTTACGCACACAATATTTTATTTTCGGACTACGAGCGGCATTGAAGAAAATCCAATTTTCCTGCAATACATGTAAGAAAAATAAGGCGAAACCTCAGAACCCTAAAATGGGCAATCTACCAGACGAACGCGTCGCTCACCTCGCAAGGCCATTCACCATGACGGGAATGGATTATTTTGGACCGCTAGAGGTCTCCATCGGTCGACGTCGTGAAAAGCGTTGGGGCGTGATTTTCACGTGCCTGACAACGAGAGCCATCCACCTCGAGATTGCAGCGAGCTTGAGTGCAGACTCGTGCATTCAAGCTATCCGAAGGTTTATGTGCCGCCGCGGCACGCCTAAAGTTATCTGGTCCGATAATGGGACGAATATGGTTGGCGCAGATCGCGAGTTACAGAAATGTATTTCGGAGTTGGAAACCGACGCAATAAATAATTTTTCCAAACTTCGGAAAATCGAGTTCAAATTTAACCCACCGGTCGCACCGTGGGCCGGCGGGGCCTGGGAACGTTTGATAAAGTCAGTCAAAATAGCTCTGAGCGCAACCATGTGTAGCAGGGCGCCACACCCGGAGACGCTAGCGACGCTCTTCGCAGAAGCGGAATTTCTTGTCAACACACGGCCGCTTACGCATGTTTCGCTCGATCACGGAGACGACGAGAGCCTCACGCCAAACCATTTTTTGATAGGCTCAAGTACCGGGGAGTATCACGTACCAGGGAAATTTGACGCAAACGAATTACGTAAACAGTGGAGAATAGCGCAAGCACTCACCAACCATTTTTGGAAGCGCTGGCTTAAAGAATATTTACCTACGTTGGTACCGCGCCAAAAGTGGCACACGACCGGTAGAGCGATTACAATAGGTGATGTAGTCCTCGTAACCGACCCGAACCAACCTCGAGCCACCTGGCCAAAGGGCGTGGTCAGCGCAGTCTACCCTGGAAAAGACGGCATAATCAGAATGGTAGACATCCGGACCCAGACGGGGTCACTTCGACGTCCAGTAGGGCGACTCGCCGTCATATTCGAAAATAAGTTATAAACGTAAGTTCGCCGATAAGTTAGTTACTAAACCGTATACATAAGTCATATTTTTATCACGGTCCTAAGGACACTACGAATTTAGTCCCGCGTAGGGTTAAATTAGGAATTTTACCGAGGGGGGTGTATTGGACTAAATCAAGATATCACGAGGAGCGCGAACCGAAACAAAAGACACTGACGCGCACTACCTGCCGGGCGCGCTACCTGTCCCCTCCCCCGCACGCCTTTCACAATTATCTGCCTCGCCTACGACCGATACCCACGAAAAGCCCTATGATATTATTATGACTGCTTGCACCGAGATATAGATTGCCTTACTCACACATTATGTCCCGAAATATGTTCATTTGTATTATGTTGTAAATATACGATACTTAGATAATGTGTGTTTAGGACTGTAAGATAAATAACGTGTACAGCTCAGTTAAGTAACCTCAGGCGAGGCCACGATATGTTTTTTGATAATTGTGTTAGCTATAAGTCCTTTTAGAATAATATTGTAAATAAAGTATATGAGTCTTGTTGTAAATAAATGTATATACGTGCCGCATGACTCCACGAACAATATTATAATATTTTAGAAGCTATATGGTCTTAGTGTTTTATAACCTATGTAAAGCCACACGGAAGAAATATATGTTTTTGTTATTTTTGAGAATATATCATATACGAGATATTATGTAAATTTACGAAAAGTCCATTTTAAAATAAAAGCAGCGGACGCGCTCTGCGCGCCGCGGACGAATTTAGCACAACGACGCGCGCGCCCTCTTGGCGGCCGAACGAGGCAACTCGAAAAATGTACCATGTAAAATATCTTTGAAAGCAAGAAATTGTATTAAATCTTAAAGTTACGAATTTATTTGTACATGTATGGAAAGAGCGAAAAAAGTACCTATCGAATGATGTACCCAACACGAAAGTCTAGCATGTGTACCACGAATGGGGTTGAGGCAAAGTTATATTTATGCAAGAAATTGTAATGGGAGACAACAATATTGAGCCTATTTTACGAGTCTCCACAAAAGGCCAAAATACCTTATACTATTTGGATAGATCTCAGCGAGATCTATCCGCACATATGTTTAGATTTTAAGTCCAACATGTACAACCAAAGATATAAGGCTAGAGCAGTACATTTTGTAAAACGAAATAGGAATCAAAGTACGGAGAGGCTCTAGTGGCCGTCTATTTTATTACTTTTCAAGGTAGTTAAGGAAATTAAATTTCAATATACGTTACGTTCGCTACAACATTACGGTGTTTCATTCTCTACGAAATACGACGCTTCGGTTCCGGCACCACGACCCCTGACCTACGAGATCTCCGGATCGACATCGAGTCCTGCAGGGAGGCACCCCGTCGGCTGGAACTGGAGGTAGCGGACGTCGCTACGATCGAGCTATCGGAGACCCTGTACCCCGCCGCCTCCGCCCGCCGTCCACGTACTACAGTCCACTGAGCTTCGGGGGGTGGCGGATACAATACGTTTATTGCACTTAAATCGTACACAATGGTAGCACTTAATGCCTAAGGCATTTTCCGCCAGTCTACCCTTTTAACATAATGAGACAAGGGTTGGTACAACAAAACAGTCGTGACAAACAAATGGAAAAAAATATATTAATAATTGTAAGTCATTACAAATATAAAAAGTAACATAGAAGTAAGACAAAATGTATCTACATATTTGCATGTAATAAATAATGTGGTCAACTGAGAAACCAGGGACGCAGTAGAAGAAGATGATATTAATTATTTGAGAAGTAATCTTTCACTACTAGAGCTCTAAATGTGTGGATCAATGCACACTGACACAAACGTAGAGGGAGTTGTTCGTTCCTCATACGTGCAGCATGTACTGAGCAAGAGTTATTGTAAGATGCTGAGGAATGATACGGGATAGCTTGGGCAAATGTGTCCAAGTATCTTAAAGGAACACCGTGGGAGGATAGGAATTGGAAACGTTTGGATCGGTGTTTAGGAGCAGCAGGGTCAGTCAGCCTGCCCTGGAAATCGTAAAGAAAATTTACGAACGATTTTTTTATACAAATGTGACAACAATGACAAGACTATTTATCTGCTAGCATGAATTTTAATCTGTAAACAATTTTTACAGTAAATTTGAATTTTTAAGTGTTTTCGAATATTGACTGTAATTTTATTTCTTTTGATATTTTAACCTGTATTAAATTCAATCGACTTATATTGTTTTTATTTTGATTTTAATTGTGATCTTGAATTGTTTATTGAATGTGATATGATATGGCAATATGGAGAAATGTATATAAAAAAATATGCTACAAATAAAAACATTAAACAAAATGTTATTATTGTCATTGTTCTGGCGTCAGGTTATAATTCGGCTGAAGTCATTTATGTTTAATCGCAGAGCAGTTGTTTTGGATAACATAAGAACTAGGTAAGGTCAAGATTTCCAAGGCATTGAATACTTTTGAAACAGGAACCTTTCATCTTCATGCCTAGCATTTAACACAAGGCTCTTTTCTGTAGCACGAATATACGGTTGCAACACCCCAGAATAAAATTCCGTAAGACATTATACTGTAAAGTAGGCGATAAACAGATTAGCAGCCTCTAAACAACGAAACTCCTTAACTTTCCTAATTTCATTGTGTCGAATGCTAACCTTAGCTAAGCAGCGAGTTTGTCAATATGTGATTTCCATGTAACACTGTTGCCAAATACTACAACACTAAAGGTTATTTCCTTAGCTATACCCAAACATAAATACATTCCTGAATTAAATGCATTTTCATTACATCTTTGGATTCCGCACATGAAGATCATTCGATAAGAAAGTTTTTTTGCTTGAAACCATAATTTGAGTGAGTTCATGGCTTGTATAAGGAACTCCCGCTGATCAAAAGTATTTAGATTTTGTCAAATTAATGGTATGACATTAGCAAATAAAACGATCTCGATTTCTGTTGCGATGCAGTTTTAAATGATATTTACAGAATAATAAATAATGGTCCTTGGACAGAGTCCTGTGGCACTCTCAGTCATTTATTTTACACGAGATGAATGTTATTTATTTATTTATTTATTTAAAAAGGTTTGCGGACAGGCTACACCACAGTACAAAAAATTGTTATAATATTTTAAGGAACCAGGTATGCAGCCCACCTGGCTTAATGCTTGCATTAACTTTGCATCATAAACTTGTTTTCTGTTGGATAAATATTATTATTATTCGTTATCTCTAACACCATGGGTGCCATTTTCATCGATTTTAGTAAAACAACGAAAATAAAGACGTTAGGGCAGTACAGACACAGAAATGGATTGACCGATGTTAGATAAAAATAACTAAGCAAATCGCCAAAGCGGTTTCAAATCAATTTAAAACTACCTTTCTACCGGGAGCACAGTTTGCGGGCCCGTTCATGAAAGGGTTGTTCAGTGTTAATATTAAAATGTTATTTTAATAAAGCATCGCCAAGTATCGAGTCCGCGCGCTCGTAGTGCTCCGGAGCGGGTGCGGCGGCGGCGTCGGCGGCGGCGGTGGAGGCGGCAACATCCGGCCGGCGCGCGGTGCGGCGGTGCGGCGGCGACACGTAGTACCTGGGCCGGGCCGCACTACGCACTAGCAGTCGGTCGGTCGGAGCGTGCACGAGAAGCTTCCGCGCCGCGACCGCGACACCTCCGCGAACGCAAGCGATGCCGCTCGGAGCCGCAGGGGCGAGCTGGCTGATGGTCCTGCTGACCTGTGCCGCCACAACCGCCTCCGCCGCCGACGCCGCCTCCGAGCGCGCGCGCACGCCGCTCGAAGCTTTCCGGCCGCCACCGCCGCCGCCGCCTCCGCCGGAGCTGCACTTGGCGCGCAGCTCGCTCCCGCCGCCGCCGCCGCCGCCGCCGCCGCCGTCGCGCGCCGCACTCCGCGTCCTCTACCAGACCGGGGTGAGTACTGCCCCCGCACCGACCGCACTAACTAAGGGACGACGTTATTTCATTATTTTGTTTCTTATAAACAAACGTCACTTTTTCCCCGCGCATCTCCAGCTCGCGGATGTCACCCTGCACGTGAAGTGCGTAGTGTGTAGTCGACTTACCGTCGGAGTAGCCGCCCCGAGCACGGTGGTTCGATGCGACAAAGAGCCGCTATTGGGCAATAAAAGAGTAAAAACAAGAAAGGAAAGAATATTGAGTTACATGGAGTTTCCCATCACAGCACGGTTAACGTGCATATTGATATGTAATACCATGCAACCCTTCAAACTCAAGGAGTAAACCACGGCGTCAGCTGACAGCTGACTGTCACCTCCGCGCCATGTGTTGACTTCACCTCCGCGCGTGAAGACATATGTGTGCTAGCACACACAGCTATAGTTCTCGAAATGAAATGAGATCACAGATGATTCAAGTGTAACGACTCTTTTGATATGTTAAGACACGCTATCGTTAGACGTGCAAGGATGGAAAACGAAAAAATATCTAGTGTTATCGGTTTTTTCTTCGTAACTTGTTATTTCAACATATTATATGTATATTTCACTGAAGGTGTTCATAACTGTTTTAATCACTTAGCCCCGGTTGCACGAAGAAACGGCTGAGTTAATCAATGTTCAAACACGTCACTTTTAGTGAACCGCATAGAGTTCCTACCATACTGCCCACACAAAGTGACGTGTTTGATCATACTTTGACGTAGATTTTGATTTTTTGTTCTTTCGTGCACTCGGCCCTTAATGTAACAACTTTTACGAAGTAGAAGTATATTCGTAAAAATTTCAATGTAGTTAATAGCAGCAACTTGAACTTCGGGGATAAATAGCTGAAGCTGAACTTTGTATGTATAAATGTTTGGACTGCTTTAAGTAATATCATAGCTAACACATTAATACCCGCGTGTCTAAGTCATAAGACTTTTACAGTCGTATTCAGAGAGCACCTGTCAATGCTTAGTACGAGATTAGCACCGGACTAACCATACATTAACCAGTTTAGTCCGACCTTAATACGCGTACTAAAGTTAGTCCAATACAACTGCAAAAAGCTTTTGCGTAATGCCATGAAATAAAATTGAATGTTGTAAAATCAGAAAATATTAAGTTAGCATTAAGTTATTCGATTGCTCTGGCGAAACCTTTACAAGATGCATCTCTATGACGAAACTATTGAAGTTTTCGGTATCATCGTAAACACAAATGGGCATGTAGATTGGGAGCTCATACACTTTGCATTAATATCATTAGAGCCCCTAATCGGACTTCTAACCTAAATTGGCCTTCCATTGGTACAGAACTTCCAAGTTACGTACAAAGTTTTAGTACCTATTTTGTGGTTTTAATTCTTCAACCTGTCAAAATCAAACTCGGACTGCTAAATTTTTATGAAACGTGGAGTCGGCGTGAACGGCAACGTCAACGTAATTACGGCGACGATGAGGAAGCTGTCAAATCAAACAGACTCGCAAATGTTAGTTCGCTTAAGACTCCAATACATTTGAAAACGCCACTCGATCGGTTTGGTGTAGACGCTAATTTAGGTGACAAGTCGGGCTCGGGGCTGCGTACTGTGCTCGCGAAGCGGGCGCGAGGCAGGACACATAGTGTTTGGCTTTTTATTCTTTGCCGTGGTTGCCGGCGCCGTCGTTTTGACCTATATTTTGTAAGATCAATAGAATTAGATGGTTAAGATGGTTCGGACATGTAGAGCGAATGGGTGACGAAAGAATGACGAAACAAATGTACAGTGCAACAGAGAGTGGAATTGTCCGGATAGCCAGAGAATACACCGCGGCGAGCAGCTTGACATAGTACCTACTTCGTTAATGTAGCAGCCCAAGTGATAATGATGTGACCATGATGGTTGTGGTCAAGTTAATTTAATTTCCAATACTCGTAACAACATACGAGTACTTCCATACTCCTACAAACATGTAAAATGTATATAAAATGTAAATATGGCTCCCAGTAAAGTTGCTTGCGTAAAAGATTAGAAAAAAAATGTTTGTAATACTGTGTACTTAATCGCCTAGACCTAAATGTCAAGAAATGGCAAGTCATCACTTTTACTAGGCACAGGAACCCACTGGCATATACATATAAGCTCAATGGGGTAAGCATACAGCACGCTGCTTAATTCCAAGCTCTTCTTCGACAAACACTTCGAGCATACTCGTATAGTCTCGAAGGCACAGATCCGCAAACCGCCTGCAAACCGTTCTCCAGCCCTGCGACACTAAAACTTCTTTACTTCGCTTATGTCCGCAGCGTGTTGTAGTTTGCGAGTCCTATATGGTCTCCACAATATGTGACGCATGTGCGGAGTATCGAGGGAATCCAACATCTATTTATCAGACACTTGAATTATCTTTCAAAAAGCGCCTTTATTGATTATGCGCATGCGGCGGACTGTTATAATATGCAATCACTGGAGCAGAGGAGATAAGTTGCAGATATTATCACTACATAGTATAAAACAAAGTCGCTTTCTCTGTCCCTATATCCCCATGTTCGCTTAAATCTTTAAAACTACGCAACGGATTTTGATGCGGTTTTTTTTAATAGATAGAGTGATTCAAGAGGAAGGTTTATATGTATAATAACATCCATTAAATAGTGGAGAAATACTGTTATTTTTGAGGTTTCCAATGTGATGTCGTAATAAATTACATTTTTTCCGCTTACATTGCAAACGCAGGCTGAATCCTACGAGATTTATCGAAATAATGTACTAAGTATTGTACACATTGAAAAAGTCTACAGAAAACTCCGCGATGGTATATGTCTATCTCTTATGGATATACCACAATAAAAAAAATTTGTCATTAACTTTTTACGACAAATAATGGCTAATTTTCGAGGCGATTTTAACCAATACAGCATTAATCCTTATCCAATTAAATACCTTAAATACATTGTTGATTTAATATAGATTTATATGGCCGTTTACAGCATATGATTTAAATGAATATTTTCGAAGATATTACAGATTTAAAAATTTGTTAAAAAAGTTGGAAAGCTACAGTCTATCCGAGGGACATAGACTATGTTTTATCTTAAAAAAATTAGGGATCCTTACCAAAACATTACATAAACATTACATTAAAAATTACCAAGAATGTTCCTTACATCGCGTGCGCTGCGAAAACTATTCACGATAGAACAAAATGATGTAGTACAATTTTATAGAACACATTATTATCTACAAAAAATGTCGCGACAGCATACATCTAACTATTATAGTTATGTCACAATAAGTGTGCATTTATTTTAAAATAAAAATTTAAAACCGCCGCTAGAAAAGGCTCTTTATTTGCACCTAGATATGAATCCTTATCAAAATAAATAAATTATTATTCAAGACTGTTTCAAAACCTTTATATTACTTTTTGAATTATTCGATTCCGACATTTCATTCGAAAGATATCATGAGTTTAAAAATTAGAAAAAACTTCCCTTTGACAAACTATGCGTTTTAGAGTTTGTAGGCGTCACTCAGAGATACGGGAGGGGAGTCAGTCGGCTCCCTACGCAGCAGCCGTGTGCGGAATTTAAGAAATTGTCGCTTGATAATATTTTGTCGCTTGATGATAATTAGTTTAGTAGGTAACTAAACGCATTCAAAAAGTTCTTTTCAGAACTAGACCCATTAATATATGTTGTACATTTAGTTATCCTAATAAATAAGTGACTTAAATAGTTTTTATGATTTTCGATTAAATACTTTTTAGTTGTAGGTTATAGTAGTAGATGTAGGTAGCTAATAACAGTTAAACATGTTTGAAAAATGTTACGGCTTTTCACGCGGCAGGAAGATACACTCTCCAAAGACATTCTCAAAAGCCGTAACATTTTTCAAACATGTCTAACGACCGCGGTAATCTCAAAAGTATCATAATAACAGTTAAGCTAATTATTTAGTGAAAAATAAAACAACATCAAATAATGTTTACTCCCTGGCTTTAACTCAATAAATTATTTATTTAATGGCTTTGTTTTGTGGTTATGACCTTTTTAAAATAATTAATAGTATGAAAAATACATAAAAGTAAAAAATACAAAAAAGAAAAAAAAATACAAAAAAAATATGTTGACAAAATTTGTTATTTTTATTTCAAATATTTCAATGTAGGTTTATGCTCTTTTTTTAGGAACTTTACGTAATAAGGGGTTTATTTGTGTATCATTGTGTCAAAATAATATTTTTTCAATTATATTATGCCCGTGCAAAGCCGGGACGGGCTGCTAGTGTTTTTATATAACATACTTCACAATAATATTGATTGCTCTGATCTCCTTGCTCGCATAACCTTTCGAGTTCCTCCTGCGAATTTCAGCCCCAAACGTGTAAAACAAACTACGCAAAAAACTCCGCCCTACACCGTTGCATCTCCTCTTACGATCGCACCTATAACAGCGTTGTCATGCTTTTCTTATCAAGGCACGCCAGCAGGCCAGGGCGGAGTAACCAGCTTTATTTAACACTTTTGTGCACTTTAATAAATAATAATATAACATATAAACATTCAAAAATATACCATCAACACAATCACACTTAAATAAAAACATAATAAAATAAGATCTATAAATACAAGGATTTAAATCGACACACTTCAATGGATTGGCAGCTAATACACTGACCCATAGTGCATACAGTCAAGACATACATACATACACTCACATTATGCCATGGCATTATCGATGACATGGTTTCTGTTTTTTATGAAAATTTGCATAGAATATTTGAAAATTGTGTACCAAAGGTTAGAAAACATAAGAGAAACTATCCACATTGGTATTCACTAGATTTAATCAAACAACTAAAACAAAAGAACAAGTTTAGAATCAGATTCAAGAAGTATGACAATCCAAGAGATAAGATTACCTACGAACTTTTACGATCCCGTTGCTCAAAAATTATAAACTACTGCTACTTTAAATATGTCGAATACACTGAGTCGTGTCTTGTCAATCACAATAATATCAAATCGTTTTGGAAATTCATTGAACAAAAGAAGCAAAACAAAAGTACTATTCCTCAAAATATGTCATTTGGTGAAAAAAACTCAAATGACGGCGAAAGCAGCAGCGAACTGTTTGCTGAACACTTTGCTTCAGTATACGTTAAGGATAGTTTAGCTACCCCTATTGTGACACCGGGTTTACCCGGTAATGCCGCGATATCTAATTCAGTATTGAGCAAAATCTTAATAACAGAACCTGAAGTTACAAAAATTTTACAAAATCTGGACCAGTCCAAGGGTGCCGGCCCCGACAAAATTCCCCCTGTGGTAATAAAAAAATGTGCACATACCCTTGCATCCCCACTGACAGTCATTTATAAAAAATCTTTGGTATCCTCTGTTTTTCCAACCATTTGGAAACGAGCACATATTGTGCCGGTGCCTAAAAGTGGCAGCCTTCATCAAGTTACAAACTATAGACCCATTTCAATTCTATGTACCATTGCAAAAGTATTTGAAAAACTTATTTGCTGTGAACTAACTAATCACCTTAAATTATTGAAATCTCCTTATCAACACGGTTTCCTTGCCAAAAAATCAACCTTAACTAACTTGTTCTGCTATTCCACAACCTTGATAGAAGCTATAGACAAGGGTCAGCAGATCGACTCCATTTACACGGACTTCGGTAAAGCTTTTGATAAGGTTAATCACCGCATCTTAGTAGATAAGCTTGAAAGGGTTGGTGTACATGGCAGTTTATTAAATTGGTTTCACTCTTACTTGGTTGGAAGAGTACAAAAAGTAGTCTTTGACGGCTACCAGTCTCGATGGTTTGATGTTCCATCCGGAGTGCCTCAAGGGTCTCATTTAGGCCCTATCTTATTTCTTGTCTTCATAAATGATCTCAGCGATGCCATTTTAAACTCAGAGATATTACTTTTTGCTGACGACTGCAAACTCTTCAAAGTGATCTCCTCAATAGATGACCATTTGCAGCTTCAAAATGACATTAATAGATTATCCAAATGGTGCATAGATAATAAATATCACCTTTACGCGGAAACGTTTACCCCTTTGCACCAATTATTTCATTGATGGCAAAAAACTTGAAGAAGTAGCTTCAATCAGCGATTTAGGAGTTATTTTCGATAAAAAACTGAATTTCAATTTACATATTCAATTTCAAAATCACTTAAAATGATAGGTTTCATTAGACGCAGTACCAAACATTTTAAAAATCACAATGCTAAAATAACATTATTCAACTCTTTAGTGCGTAGCAAATTGGAATACGTTAGTCCTGTATGGAGTCCGTGTTACAAGGTGCACGTCCAAAGAATTGAACGGGTACAAAAACTATTTTTGTATCACTTATCTTACTCTGACAGACGTGCCCGTTCTCTTCCACATTACACAGATAGACTATCATTCTATGTCATCCGGACACTTGAACACAGAAGACTAGTAATTGACACCACATTCCTTTATAAAATCATAAACAACCTTCTGAACTGCTCTTTTTTAATTGATCAAATACAATTTAATATACCTAGGTTAAATTCGCGGCCTATTAACTTCATTCCCCTAAATATTAAAAGATATCACACCAAGCTGGGACGAAACTCAGCTCTTCCAAGAATGTGCTCATACTACAACAGTCTTACGAAAACACACAGCATCGATATTACCATATCCTCATTATCAGCCTTTAAAAAAATTGTCAGTAATACTTAACTTTTTCATCCGTTAAATATTGTTTGTGTTATGTGTTTTTTTTTTCTTTCTTGATGTAAGAGTAATTTCAATAGCCTTTTCACATTTTTGTGATGTGTTTCATAGATGTAATTATAATTATATTTCATATTTAGCTTACTTATACACTCGGTAGCGTTTCGAAATGTACTTAACTCTGTTACACCGTTAGACTTAGACCCTTAAAAAGTAAATGTCTATCATGTTGTGTTTGTCTATTATTAGTGATAGTTTCAGTATTTTTCCCGTAACTTTGTAAGTTTCTCTTGTATTTTGCGAAATGAGTCACTGTTGACAAACCAAATAAAAAAAAAAAAAATTACACATAACTAAACACATTACACACACAAACTTTCACCACTTACATACCGCACACACCCTATCATACACACGGTTGTGGAACGTTAAAGTCACATATCGTTTAGTCGTAAGACATTTCAGTTTGTAAACAATGAAACTTTGTCATTGCCTTAAAATATTAAAATAATTATCATGTAATAATCTAAGATTAGCTGTAAGGTTTCTTATAAAATAAAACAAGTAAAAACATATAATCAAATATTAGATACGTATTTATGGTCTAGCCTTCATCGCATAACCTTGATTGGACCTGGATTGCATGTACCTACTTATGTTTTGAGATCTCGAAAACAGCTTCGATGAAATTTGCTAGTTTTTCGAAGGCAAAAAAAAAATTTAGGTAGGGTTCGCCTCTCTCGGAAAACACACAATACACATTCTGTGAATATTTCACCTGCCTAGCTATTACGGTTCATGAGGTACAGCCTTGTGACAGACGGATGGACGGATGAACGGACGGACTGACAGCGGAGGCTTAGTAATAGGGGGCCGTTGGCACCCTTTAGGTACGGAACCCTAAAAAGTGTAGTTTCATTCAACTTTGCAGTGAGTGTCGTTTCGTTATCTTCCTGTCTATATTAGAAAAGGTACGAAACATGGTGTATGACTGTGTGTCTAACTATGAAGGCAAAATCAATCGCCTATTTCTGTTCCGCGTGATCTTTGGGCACAGTTGATATTGATTAGATATCCATCACTAAAGAAACAACCCATTCTGAGTGTCAACTTTGTTTTAAAGATAGCACTTAATTTCGTGTGTCTTATTTTTTATGAAGTAGGTAATTCGCTGTAATCCATACTGAATATTATGAATGCGAAATTAAATCTGTTTGATTAATCTTTTCATGACAAACAGGTTTCCGACCCAGGCAAAGTTTTTCGATACAGAGAACGCAAAATGTATTGCATATTATCTTTGGTACGTCGATGATACTATCACTACATAGTATAAAACAAAGTCGCCATGTTCGCTTAAATCTTTAAAACTACGCAACGGATTTTGATGCGGTTTTTTTTATTAGATAGAGTGATTAAAGAGAAAGGTTTATATGTATAATAACATCCATTAAATAGTGGAGAAATACTGTTATTTTTGAGGTTTCCAATGTGATGTCGTAATAAATTACATTTTTTCCGCTTACATTGCAAACGCAGGCTGAATCCTACGAGATTTATCGAAATAATGTACTAAGTATTGTACACATTGAAAAAGTCTACAGAAAACTCCGCGATGGTATATGTCTATCTCTTATGGATATACCACAATAATTTTTTTTTGTCATTAACTTTTTACGACAAATAATGGCTAATTTTCGAGGCGATTTTAACCAATACAGCATTAATCCTTATCCAATTAAATACCTTAAATACATTGTTGATTTAATTTGATTTATATGGCCGTTTACAGCATATGATTGATATGAGCGAAGTAGATGTGACACCTTGGTTTGGGGTTGGAGTTTTTATACTAAATCTGCTCAACAACCTCCCAATTTTATCAGTGACTCCCTTTATGTATGGAAGGTACGCCTTCTGCCGCGCACATCTACTTCGCTCCGTGAAGGACGCCCTAAACCCGTTACAGTCGCCGGGTATCTACCAGATTCCCTGTAGCTGTGGAAAATCCTACATAGGCCAAACCAAGCGCAGCGTTACGGAACGGATTTCTGAACATGTACGTGCCCTTAAGAAAATGGACAAAAATAAATCTGCGATTGCCGAGCACGCCGACTCCGGAATACACCACTGGATAAGATTCGATCAGGTGAAGATTTTGTCCACCGAAAAACGATTCTTCCCAAGGATTATCCGTGAGTCCATCGAGATTTCGAAGCACGCCAATTTTAATAGAGGAGACTCGTACAAATTGTCAGCAGTTTGGAATCCGGTTCTGGCTCCTCTGAGATGTAGCAAGTCCGACTCCCCACACAAGCATTCGCAGGAAGATGTCGTCAGCTCATTCTGCACATTGATGTGAGCACAGAACGCAGCCGCAACAAGTTTTCTGCCTACCCACAGCCACTCATACAATCTTCGCAGCCGCTCGCGTGTGACAGACAGTGGTCTGTCAAACGTGCGCCCAGCCGCACGCACGCACTCGCCTTGAAAATGAGCTGCACGGGACAGTTCGAAACGTCGGCCAGAAGGACCGAGGAAAATAACTGTGGTAAGCCAATCTTAGACAATAGTTTAAACACCCACAGAACACTCAAATCAGTTAAACATCAAATAATGTTTACTCCCTGGCTTTAACTCAATAAATTATTTATTTAATGGCTTTGTTTTGTGGTTATGACCTTTTTAAAATAATTAATAGTATGAAAAATACATAAAAGTAAAAAATACAAAAAAAGAAAAAAAATACAAAAAAATCTATTCACAAAATTTGTTATTTTTATTTCAAATATTTCAATGTAGGTTTATGCTCTTTTTTTAGGAACTCTACGTAATAAGGGGTTTATTTGTGTATCATTGTGTCAAAATAATATTTTTTCAATTATATTATGCCCGTGCAAAGCCGGGACGGGCTGCTAGTTTATAATAAATAAAGGGTTTGATTTTAATTTAAAAAAAACGCCAAAATTTTTACCGTTTATATTAGAATTTTTTTTCAAATAATCGAAACAGAAAAGAGATAAAAAAATCGAAAAAACATATTGACATATAAATTTCAGTCCGTACAACATGGAAAAACGTTAGATTTAATCACTATATTTCCTGTTTAATGCTGGCTATTTACCTGGCGAGCTATTTACCATGGTCCACTCACTCAGGTATCACATCTCCGAAACCACTGAACCTATAGACTTGAAATTTTTAAAGTGGCGTCCTTTTACAACGAAAGCGCTGACTGAGAAGGGATTTTCCAAAGTTCAATTGTTAATGGGGGTAAAAGAGGCCAAAATATACACATTTTTATGCAACACTTCAATAAACATGGAATCTCCGGAACCAGTAAACTGAGAAATTTTGAAAGTTCACAGCAGCTTTCTTTCAAATGATTTTTCGAAATTCCTCAGGGGTAAAAGAGGACAAAATAGACATGTGAAAACCACCTCTATCGCATATAGATATCTCCGGACCCTATGAAAATGTATTCGTTAAATATACAGTGTGGCTTGCTGTTAAGATAAAGCACTTAATCGGAAAGAATTGTTCAAAATTGATTTAAACTAATTACAGTTTAAACTAGGAACGTCCAACCTTTAGAGTAGCTTCCTTTTAAGAAGAAAATGCTTGCCGAAAAAGATCTTTAGCTTTTGAGGGGGGTAAAAGAGGCCAAAATTAACGAATTTTAAAATGACACACGAAACCTCTAAACCCATTTAACCAAGAAACGTGAACATTTCAGAGTGGATTAGTTGTGTGGTAAGCAAAGCGCCTGTATAGTATACTTTCGAAATCCAACCGAGGGAGTATAAAAGGGCAAAGTGTACAAACTCTCACATACTTTTTTTTATGCGACCTGACCTGGATGACTAATATCGCTCAACTACCGTTATGATATTAGCCCAATACACCACACTCCCGAAGGAATTAGGTGCCATGCCAGGACCTTCCCTTTATGAGCACGGCTACATTGAACTGGATTGAAAACACGGACATTTTTTCATTGCCGCTTCGACCATCTTTTCATCCAATGCGATGGTACCAACCCGGGCGGGCTTAAGCCCTACCACCTAGTAGGGGAAGGGGACCTACAGTTTTACATGGATTCCGAACCATGGAGCAGCTCTCATTCCTGACAAATGCACTTATCGAACTCGGAAAGAGAAAGACAGTGGTGCATGTCGGAATCGAACCCAGGCCTCTGGTACGCTAGTCCAGTTCCCGCGCCACTAGGCTACAAGCCGCTCAGTGCCTGATTTGAATGAATTCTTATTACTCCGTTATGTTAAGCGCAATATACGGTAAGGTTACGGCACAGAATATGTAAGGCTACGATTAGCAGTCAAGTTGTGCGACTGCGGTCCCCCGTGTCGTTGCGTCGGGGGGGGGGGGGGGGGGAGGGGGGCGACCCGACCGGTCCGGAGCAGGTGGCCGCTCGCCTCCCCAACACCCTCGCACCGCCGCACAGTCCCGTCGACGCACGGTATAGTTCGATGAACAGGTGAACGGCTCTCAAGTCGAGAGCGGAGATGTTCCAGGAATTAACGTGTCCCGTTTACAATAGACGCGAAGGATATCCGGTCCCCACTGCACAGTGTACGGTCGCATTAAAAAGTTCAGGAGCACATTCCGGCGCGATTGCTTTGAAGCGCTCGCATCGCGCGGAGGTTAAGTGGGGGGGTGGGGGGTTGCGGCTGGACGGCCCGCCTGGAGACGGTCGGCGCGGGACGGGGCACGCCGCACGTGTGACACGAACCCGACCGGTGGGTGCTCCTGGGTGCCGCGGGGGGGCGGGAGGGAGAAAGGGGTCGCCGGAGACGTGACGCCGAATCGCGTCGGTGTGCTTTCTTGCCGGAAGTGAAGCGCTATTCTTTCTTGGAGAAGAGAAGAACGTAGTGAATAAGTCGGAAGGCGCATTGTGCCCTCCCCTCTCCCACGCCGCCCCGCACGTCGACCCGCACGCCGCCCCGCACGCCGCCCCGCACGCCGCCCCGCACGCCGCCCCGCACGCCGCCCCGCACGTCGCCCCGCACGCCGCCCCGCACGCCGCCCCGCACGCCGCCCCGCACGCCGCCCCGCACGCCGCCCCGCACGCCGCCCCGCACGCCGCCCCGCACGCCGCCCCGCACGCCGCCCCGCACGCCGCCCCGCACGCCGCCCCGCACGCCGCCCCGCACGCCGCCCGCTGCCGGCACGTGTATGCTAATTTGTAATGTTTTGTCGAGGCTTTCGGAATTTACGGGAACCCAAAAAGAAAAGAATCTTGGAAGGGTGGTGGCCGGAGTGGTGATAACGAATTTTAGAAGTGGATAATTCAGGTTTGGTGATTCTTTCTTACTTTTTCCGTGTGCACGTTGAATGTCTTTCAAAACGCAAATAATGACACAATATGTTTTGCTCTCATCGCTATCGAAATATTTGCTTTCAAAGTCAAAAAAGGTGTACAGTCAGTAAGTAAATTTAAAAATAATATCAAAAAAAGTACTTTTAGCACTTGGAAAATAATTTAAGCGAATTTTAGGTTCAACTGGTTTGTACGATTACTGTTAAAATCTTGGAAGAGAAACTCAATGTCATATTCTACCCATAAAATAAACACTAATAGTGGCAACCTCAATTGTAACAAGTTGATGTACCTACCTACACTGTGGACCTACATGACGCGAGTGAAAATAAAAGAAAATTAAATGCGTTTTTAAGGAAACATTTATTTATGAGTAAATTACTGGAAAATCTTAAAATTTAATAAAAACAATGATTGAATATCTATGTCAGATTTAACATTGTCAATCTTTTCTATTTCTTAAATATTTATCGGAGTGTCACTGGTGTGGGCTGAGGTTTCTTGAGGGGTCCATCTTGCAAGCACTAGAAAAGCGTAGATAGGTTCGGGTCCTCCGAGTGCAGATAACCGTTCGAGCCGAGCGCCGCCAGACAAGTGCGTGTGTGGCCCGCGACCACCGCTGCTAGTGCAATTGCACTCACTTAAGGTATAGTCTTGTCTCGTTCGCTCGATGTTCACCATCTCTTTTACCCTGTAGGAAAACGAATCCATCCGTCCGCTTTTCATATTACAAGGCGCAGGGCTGCAGAAGCCCGCGCGCCGACATATTCAATAGACTTTATGTCTATTGAAATCAGGCCACCCTTCCGAACACAAAGCTCGCAGTATTTAAAAAAAGTGTGTACTACATGAGTGTAAAATTTTCTAACAATGTACCAGAGACACTGAGATAATTGCCATATTTTAAATTTAGGAAAAACTTATATGTAAGTGGCTCGTAATAAAAAAGTTTTTACAGAGTCAAATATTTTTTTGATATTAAATAATGTTAGATCGTTAATTATTTTTTTATGAATTGTGTCTTGTTTTTAGGTATAATTTTGTACGCGGTAATACGCAAATTTTGGAAATATTCTATTATGACCATAATTGTAACAAAATAAATATTTCATTCATTCATTCCTTCATTCATTGGATTATCATTTGAAATAGGTTACGTCAGGTTAGGTTATATTAGGTGGATTGAGTAAGATTAGGTTACGTTTATTGTTAGAAATGGTTTACTAGTAAAATTGTAACGATATGACTTTGAATTTTTTTTCTCTTTTTTTTCGTTTTCATATATTAATAAAAGTAAATAAAAAATAATCGCGGAAATGTTGGTAATTGAATATGACGTTCAGTTTGATAGAACTGCTGATCTCAATACAATTTTGCAAGAAAATAGATTATATCCTGCGGAAGGACATATTCTTTATTCTTTATTCGGCATTCATATGCTAGTACACTATAACTACTTGAAATGTATAAATAGGCTACGATTGTTCCGAAATGTTGTGTTCGCCTATAATGTATGCACCAGGAATGTGCCTCCTACTATGTTTGCTACTATATAAAGTTTTCGTGTATACACGTGGCGTACGTTTAAAAAAAAATAAAAAAAATGAAATACAATCTAAAAACATGTTGAAGGGGTGGGGTGACACATTGGACGACAATTTGTATGGCTTATCCAATATTGGTGCTATATAATTATACCTACGTATGGCTTACTGAGCATCATGCTAAATTACCAGACAAGTAGTATGAAATGCTTATACCATAACCTTGGTTCGGGTACCAATTACCCGATTTAGACGCGATTTGTCTAGCCTAAATTTACGCATTAATTATAGCCTACATAACACCACGTTAACTTACCAGAGGAGTGAGCAATGGGGGTTAAACATTGATAAAAAAATAAGGAGACTGCTCCTGGAGTACATCAATCTAAATGACAGTGGGTTTAATACGATCTATGGGCGCGTTCGGATTTTGGATGGGTGACCATTTTGGATGATGAGGCTTGCTGTGGTAAGGATTTCACGTAAAACTTTAGGTCCCCTTTCTTACTAACTAGGTGGTAGGATTAATCCCTACTGAGTTACCAACCATAACAATGGAAGATGGTCAAATCGCGGCGATCAAATATGTCCGTGTTTTCCATCAATTTCAATGAAGTAGTGTCAGTTGTAACGATGTACTTAGCGCGATTCCGAATCTGACCATCTACCTCTCCAAGGAACCCTGCGCCCACTCAGTTTGCGGGTAGATCAAAGAGATCTCCGCAACGCGACTGACTAAACGGCGAGCGGAAGAAGGGGGACTCTGTCAACGCGCGCGAGCAAAAACGGACGACATTTCGGAAGAACGGAAGAACACTTTTTGGGGAATGTGTCATACGATGTGACCTGCGAAAAAGACGCTTGTATTTTAAGAAAACCTCTTGTGAAGTATCCAGGAGCCGGGAAGTCTGTCCGGAGTGTTGGAGTTCGGCCTAGTGATGTGAGTGTCACTTGTCCTTCTCTTCCCAGCGCTAAGTACTCATTACTGACCATACAGTGCAGTATCGTCCCGGCCGCAAATTATTTTAAAAAACTTTAAAGAAATCGACCCTAACATTTTACAATCAAGGATTTCATGTGCATTCCTTCCACTGAATTTATGAATGGCAATATTTGGATGTTTCTTCTTCAATCATGCCACATCGGCTAAATCGATTTTGATCATATTTCGTAGGTAGATCTATTGTCATCGACTAGGCTTTTGGGCCAGCCTTTTAGGTTACTATTTATTCAGAATATATTCAGCAGGAACTAAAACGGCACTGACCGGAATGGTGCCGAGTACCTCAGCTAGTTATATAAATAAAAAGGAATCGTCGAAATGTAAGTCAATCAACTTCCAAACGACTGCACCAAATCGGACAGTTATTTTTTTGTGTTCGTTATGGTCAGAACAGGGTTATTATACAAGACAATTTTAGAAAAATCCTACGTAAATTCGGAAATTTGGATGTTATATTTGTATAAAAATGTCTCCGTTTCCGCCTATACTACAATTCAGTTAACCGCGATGCATAAGCTCCTCTCATTCTATGTACTGCGTATAACAGAAAAAAAAATAACCGACTTCAAAGAAAAAGCAATAAAAAGTAAAAAATAATTTTCATTTTTGTAGTTACGATTTCTGTTATTTTTTGAGTCGGCGTCAGCCGGGCACGCGCTGCGCCAATCAAGAGAACCTAACCTAACCTAACCTAACCTAAACTTGGCTGACACCGACTCAAAAAATAACAGAAATCGTAACTACAAAAATGAAAATTATTTTTTACTTTTTAGTGCTTTTTCTTTGAAGTCGGTTATTTTTTTGTTTATTTTTTTTTTATATTTGTTTATTTTTAGTGAATCTGAAGTACACTTACTAATTTGTACACGTCCTTTTCAATAAAAAAAGAATCACCGAAATCGGTTGGCGTTATATTGAGTTATTCGTCCATTTGTCGCGCACATCTTAATACAAATTTAAGACTTTTATGATTTTCTCATGGATATCATTGTCAGAACTTAACCAAATTAAAATGAGACCACTTGGGAAGCACTAGCTATCATTTAAAAAAATAATCATCAAAATCGGTTCACCCAGGCAAAAGTTATGAGGTAACAAACATAAAAAAAAAAACATACAGACAAATTGATAACCTCCTCCTTTTTTGAAGTCGGTTAAAAAAGAGAGAACACAAGTGGGTGGCACCCTTACACTAAATCACGATCAAATATTCAAAATGTGCGGGCGGCCCGTTTTACACGCACGCATTTGAGCGGCTTGTCTCCCTCCTCTCGTTCACAGAATTTCAAAGTGCGTTTTCGGAATTTATTTATTTACATGATTTTTTTTAAGACAGGACAGAATTGACTGTTTGTGCAGAATTGACAATGAATGTTTTTTAACAGTTGTGTACACTAACAAACCATATTTTTATTTTATGATTACAGGCTAGTTTTGATAACACGAATGTTATTTTTAATCTCTGGGAATATAAAAATACAGTCATTTCAATTTAAAAAAAAAAAGATTTTTTCATACATTGCTTATATTATTTAAAAGAAGTCCCCAATCTGGAACAAATGTTTTCTTTTGGAATGTGCCTTCCCTTTTGTGTATTTTTAAAAATACCTGTCATAATAATAATAAAAATAAATCATTTGCAATTTTTCATTTAGTATCACATTTTTTGTATCAATTTTTAACTTAGTATTCACTTTTATATGAATACATTTCTGATTGCGAGTTGCCACAGAAATGCGACATCTTAAATTTTAAATAAGGCCAGGAATAGCTATTCGCACACTATAGGTTTGGTAAGCACGTTCGTACCGTACAAAGTCCGAGTCACGACTAAAATAAAGCGAACGTGTGGAATAGGCCGAATTACCGACGCTGTCGAAGGTAACGTACTAACGCAAGCCTTTTGTTCTCGTAAAACTGGTGAGGTGCGCGGTGCATCGCGCTTATCTTAAATCGACTATAGTGTATGGTCCGGTGACTGGTGATATGAACGGTAAAGGCGGGTTAGAAAAGATCAGTCTTCTCTTTGACGGAAAAAGCGAGTGATCCGTCAAGCTGCTGCAATAGTGGAGGTGCAGTGCTCCAAATTTGACAGACTGAAAGGCTGAAACAACTCATCAGCTATCGATTCCGCTTATGTGAGAACTAAAAAAACTAATTTGCACTTTTGTGAGCAAAAACCAAAGGCGTTGCTATAACTGGTTGCTGTTTTAGGATTCCGAGGCGCAGCTGCCTGCGTGCCAAGCGCGACAGGTGTGCAGCAAAGTGGACCTGTACGACAGCAGCCGGCCCTGGCTCGAGCGAAAATGTCGCTGCATCGGGAACCGGCCCTGCTCCAGGTGAGGACAGCCACTGTTGTCATTCAGAGTCGCAGCTGCCTGCATGCCAGGCACGACAGGTGTCCAGAAAGGTGGATCTGGCCAGCAGCAGCCAGCCCCCGTAAGAGAAGAAATGCTGCTGCACCGGACACCGGCCCTGCTCCAGTTGAGGACAGCCACTGTTGTCATACGGAGGCGCAGCTGCCTGAGTGCCAGGCACGACAGGTGTCCAGAAAGGTGGATCTGGCCGACAGCAGCCAGCCCCCGTACGAGAAGAAATGCTGCTGCACCGGACACTGGCCCTGCTCCAGTTGAGGACAGCCACTGTTGTCATTCAGAGGTGCAGCTGCCTGCGTGCCGGTACGACAGGTGTCCAGCAAGTTGGATCTAGCCGACAGCAGCCAGCCCTGGTGCGAGAAGAAATTCCGCTGGAGCGGAAACCGGTCCTGCTCTAGGTCAGAACACCCACTCTTGTCATCCGGAGGCGCAGCTGCCTGCGTGCCAGGCACAACAGGTGTCTAGCAAGGTGGATCTGACCGAAAGCAGCCGGCCCCGATAGGAGAAAAAAATGCCGCTACAGCGGACACCGGTCCTGCTCCAGGTAAGGACAGCCACAGTTGTCATTCTGAGGCGCAGCTGGCTGCGTGCACACGTGCTGGTCTGGGTGTCGGATGCTGAAAATAGGTGTTGGTGAGGGCGAGTGAGGGTGAGTGACTGTGTGTGTACAGGAATCGGCCTCCGGCAGCTGGAGCGGTTAGTGGTGATGAACCGTGGCTAGTGGTCTACTGCAGCAGGGAGGTTGTAGTTAAGGAGAGCTTGTTAGCAGGATACGGCAGCCCTAGTGCTTCTTCCAGGGGAGTACTTCTTCTCGATGAGTAGTTGTAAATACACAAACACTTATTTTTTCATAGCGAAGTGCCTGCTTTGATAATGTAAAACGTGATTTTTATATGTAGTACAGGCGGCGCGGCGAAAAAGGCAGGCTGTACCTCTCCCGGTCCTTTGCCGTCTCCGTCTCGGAAGGTCACGCCTCTGAGGAGGGACAGGGGGGATACTCCAAAAAGTGTTTGTTTTTTTTTTCAGAAAAATGCTGAAATAGTTTCGCGGCCGCCTATGTTGTTGCTTGCTATCTAAATATTCTAATGACGACCTACAAAACACTACAACAAACTTAAAGCCAATATTTTATGATACAAGATTGTAGTTGAGTTTGTCAAGGTTATTTAGTTTGTTTTTTGTACTATTAAAGAATGGGGCAAGAAATTATGAGAAACGTTGTGCAAAATGCGTTTTAAGTGCTGGTACTGCTGCTTGCTTTGCGGATCGTATTAATCTAAATGTCTGCGTATGCATAGCCGTATAACGTAGGAGTATGGATGCGGTTGCAGCTCGGTATCGGACGACGACAAACACTCGCTAGCGGACAAGACGTCGCTGTATAAGACGTGCGAGCCGGTGCGGAGGCTGCCCAAGTGCCGATACTTCAAGGACGCGGCCTGGACGATCTTCTCGTACCCGGACGCGAACGCGACGCGCCAGCTGGTACACTGTCGCTGCCCCAAGCTGTCGGTCGCCTATCTCCTCCGCAAGCAAGCCTCCGCGACATCTAGCGGCCGGCTCGCTCACCGCTACCACTTCGCGTGTTCGCCGATCAGCGTGAGTGTTCACGGGACCGCCCGCTTCTTCTATCTAGTTCCCAGAGCGTCACGGTAGATGGCGAACGTCCTGATTATATAGTTGTAATATGGTAGTAGGTGCCTATCCTACTATAAATACATTTATTTATTTATTGAACATTAATAGGTCCGCATTTGACACCAACTCTGCCCTCCTTATTCAAAAGGCTGTAACTACATATTAGGCGTATATGTAGTTAACGCCTTTAAAATAAAGAGGGCAGAACTTAAGACAAATGGTCGCGTGAAATTATTAAATACTTAACATATTACATATAAGGTTCATCGATACAATCGGATGTTTTATATTTTCTCAGAATACTAAGAACTAGCTGAGGTACCCGGCTCCCCTCTGGTCAATGTCGTTTTGGACTAATGTCGGGCTGAATTATATGCTGTATAAATAGTAACCACAAGGGCTGGTCTAAAAGGCTAATCTATACTCGACACTTCTTTATGAACACATATGTCAATGTATCTACCTACAAAATTTTATCAAAATCGGTTTAGCCGATGTGGCGTGATTGAATAAGAAAACATTCAAATATTGCCATTGCCGTGGAAGGGATGTAGATGAATACATTGTAAAACATTGGGGCCAAGTTTTTCCAAATTTTTTAAAAGCATTTGTCGCCGGGACGATTTTGCACTGGCACGAAGTCATTGCCATGGATAGAAAACACGGAGATTTTTAATTGCGGCTTCGACCATCGTTCATTCAGGATTAATCCGTGAGTTGATACGCCAGTCTCAAGATCGAAAACGGTCACCCATCCAAACCCGACCGCGCTTATAGATTCTATACGTAGATGCAATCCGCTTATTAATCGAGTGAATAATTCGCAAGTTATGAGCAGTACCGGTCACCCTTCTTGTAATGTATAGTGATGTACTCTGCCAATTTCCATGGTACATGCAAGAGCAGTCCACTTATTATTTTTTTATAAATATTTAACCCCCACCGCTCACTTCTCTGAGAAGTTAGCGTGATGTTATAAGTAAGGCGCAGATGTAGGCTAGTCTTAGATACAAACCGCATCTAAATCGGGTAATTCGTTCTCAAGTTATGAGCATTTCATATGGTAATTATGCAGTTTGGGGCTTTGCGAAAAATTATGGGATTTTTTCCCCCATGAAGCTGTTTATTGTCTCATAACAAATGATATTTCAAGGGGGGAGGCAAACATTTTCCATAAATTTCCATAAATTATGATGTTTTTATGTTTTAAAAAAATGACAAATATTTTGATCCTCATCTTCGGGAGGGGGAGGGGGGGTGGCCCCCACAAACAGGGACACAACCCCCATGCAAACCCCACTACAGAAAACAAACGTTCACGATTTGAATAATATTGTGCACAATTTTGCACGGTAAGCACGGTAAGTCCGAATATCTGAGGTTTCGAAGTCCGAGGGCCAGGCGGCATACCTCTGTTTTCCTTCTGTTTTGAATCGCAATTGTCATTCCCCAAATTCCTACTATATTACTTGAGTGTGAGTAGAGTGTTTTTTAGAAGCGCGGAGACGAAAGCTCGCACAGGACGTCCTAAGCGTTTGCAACCGACATGCGCCAAATTTTTTTATAGAGCACTTTTTTTTCAATTGCGATGAATTAGTCTAAAGAATTTCCCAGGGCCGCATATTTTTATTTATTTATTTATTTGGTACCCAAAACAGAACATTTACCATAAAATATCAATAATTAACATCACATAAAAATATATACTAGGTAACATTCCAATAAAATTGTGCCCACCGCATGCTTAATTGCGCAACTATTCAGTACTCAACTAATGTATGAAAACAAGTTAAGAAAAAAAAAACAAAATTGAAAAAATTAAATATAAACTTAAATTTGATTTTAAATTTATTAAATTTATTAAATTTATTTTAATTTTATTAATATTATTTATATTTTAATTTGTAAACGTAGTGCAATTTGTTAACATTTGTTTTCTGTATGGGGGTTGTGGCCATGTTTGTGGCCCCTGTTTTGCAGGTAAGCAATTTAGCGTTGTTGACCCTCATCGAAATAACAAAAATATAATAAAATACATAAGGTTCAAAAGCAAAGCTATCATGAAATTAAGAAGACCCAACTACCTGGCTAAACAGTTTAACTATGAAAGCATCGAAGGGATGCTACATAGCTTTTACATGTAACTTTTTTTATTTATATATATACTTTCCCACAATACATAACCTCCACCTATACACTATCTCTTAAGGTCGGCCCGTAAGCATCAGAAAATTTCGCCTCCAATACAAACGTATTTTACTAATAATTTGAAAACCACTCTTCCAACTTACTTGATTTTTGGTATCTAATATTAGGCTACAAATATCTGTGTCTGCATGTCTTTGTTTTTCGGTAAATGTAGTCTGTGTCATATCACAGAAAAAACAAAATTCTTATAAAGATTTTCTTTTTGCTTTCATTTCATTCGGTTTGGATTTTTCCAAAAAATAAAAGCATGCAGACACAGATATTTGTTACCTGATATTAGATATTATATATAAATTTCATTGGAATAGCGGTTTCCGAATGAGTAGTAAACTACGTTTGCATGGGGAGCATAGCTTACGGGCCGTTCTGAAGGTGTAGCCAGCGTAAGGCATGTAAGCGCCTGCAAATCGATTTTTTTGACGACTTGCTTGAAAATAATTTAATTTTCTTCACTATATTATATTATACTCATTTTGACTTTTATGCACATATAAACTTTCCCGATGAATTGCGTCGTCCATTGGTGAAAACCGCATTAAAATCCGTGGCGTGGTTTAGGAGTTAGCGCACAGACAGACAGACATACAGACAGACGCGGATAACGACTATATATATATATATATATATATGAGTAAATATGTAGAGATAAATTTTAATTCAAATTCAAAAGTTAAATATATAAAAAAAGAACATAAAAGTACATATTAGTAGTAGATACATTTCCTGTTACATGTTCAAGGCGGGTACAATGTTTTATATGTTACGACGAGAACTATTATTATAAATAGGATAGTTAAGATTATTATTATTATTATAAGGACATTTTCTATTGCAAGCTTTACACCCGTAGAGGACTGTTTCTTTTTTTCTTTATTAATGTCAGTAATGTTTCCGCATCTTTCGTAAGGTCCGGTCGGTATGGAGTTTTCATATTTTACTTATGAATTTATTAGAGCTTCAATCGGAATTGCTGTTGCAGCGGTTGCGGTGTTCGCGCAAGGAGCCGTGCAAGTTGTTCAGCGTGCGGCGGCGGCGCGAACAAATCGACGAGGTGGTTGCGAGCGCGGTGTGCGCATGCCCACGCGCGCATATGTGCCCGCGCCGCCACACCGAGCCCGCCGTGCTGCCGGGCCTTGTCTATCCAGCCGAGGAGATCCGCACCTACCACGGCTACTGCCTGCCCGAGGCGGAAACTAGTCCGAC
Organism: Incurvaria masculella; assembly: GCA_946894095.1. Classification (NCBI taxonomy): domain Eukaryota; kingdom Metazoa; phylum Arthropoda; class Insecta; order Lepidoptera; family Incurvariidae; genus Incurvaria; species Incurvaria masculella. The sequence continues at coordinate 18,116,065 of OX335658.1, read as the reverse complement.
CGATGTCGTCGCCTCCGCAACCCCTCGCCAGCTATAACACGCTGCCGGCGGCCCCGCGCGTCCGCCTGCCCGCACCGCCACACCGAGCCCGCCGTGCTGCCGGGCCTTGTCTATCCAGCCGAGGAGATCCGCACCTACCACGGCTACTGCCTGCCCGAGGCGGAAACTAGTCCGACCGATGTCGTCGCCTCCGCAACCCCTCGCCACTTATAACACGCTGCCGGCGGCCCCGCGCGTCCGCCTGCCCGCACCGCCACACCGAGCCCGCCGTGCTGCCGGGCCTTGTCTATCCAGCCGAGGAGATCCGCACCTACCACGGCTACTGCCTGCCCGAGGCGGAAACTAGTCCGACCGATGTCGTCGCCTCCGCAACCCCTCGCCAGCTATAACACGCTGCCGGCGGCCCCGCGCGTCCGCCTGCCCGCACCGCCACACCGAGCCCGCCGTGCTGCCGGGCCTCGTCTATCCAGCCGAGGAGATCCGCACCTACCACGGCTACTGCCTGCCCGAGGCGGAAACTAGTCCGACCGATGTCGTCGCCTCCGCAACCCCTCGCCAGCTATAACACGCTGCCGGCGGCCCCGCGCGTCCGCCTGCCCACACCGCCACACCGAGCCCGCCGTGCTGCCGGGCCTCGTCTATCCAGCCGAGGAGATCCGCACCTACCACGGCTACTGCCTGCCCGAGGCGGAAACTAGTCCGACCGACGTCGTCGCCTCCGCAACCCTTTGACAGCTATAACAGGCTGCCGGCGGCGCCGCGCGTTCGCCTGCCCGCGCCGTCACACCGATCCCGCCGTGCTGCCGGGCCTCGTCTATCCAGCCGAGGAGATCCGCACCTACCACGGCTACTGCCTGCCCGAGGCGGAAACTGGCCCGACCGACTTCGCCGCCTCCGCAACCCCTCGCCAGCTATAACACGCTGCCAGCGACGGCGAACGCCCGCAGTATGTCTCAGGGAGACGCAGTAGTAATATTCTTCTGCACCCGCAAATAGACCTTTATCGGCACCTTGTGTCTGAGACCCTCTCTGCCCGTGGCCTACAGACGTGAAAGTGAATATATTTGATGTATAAATTATTGAATGTAGAATTGTAAATAATATTTATTACAAACGAACGTTATTGCGTTATTAATTATTATATTTTTTATTTCAACGTTACCTGCAAAAGGAATTGCAATACATTTGTGTAAAAACCTTAAAGGAGAATGCCCAAATCCAGGCCCCTTAGAAATCATACGTGTCTTTTATTGAAACATATACGATAATTTATATTTCTTATTTAAACATAATAGGTCGGGGAAAAAGTCTTTTCGCATTATAGTATGTATGAACTTGTAATAAAATCTCTTTGGCTATACTATTTGTATCTGGCTGATTTTGGTATCATTGAAAGTTTAAATTTTAAAGAACATAATTCCAAATTCAAATTAGGAAAATGTGTGATTCTCATTTGTTTTTCGTACTGTCAAAATGAGTGAATCTAATGAAGAAATTCGATACATTTTAAAATTTTACTACAAAAAAGGTAAAAATGCAACGCAAGCCGCGAAAAAAATTTGCGATGTTTATGGACCTAGTGCAGTGTCTGTGAGAGTAGCATTAATTTGGTTTAAGCGTTTTCAATCCGGAAATTTTGATGTCAAAGATGCACATCGCTCTGGTCGCCCTATTACGGATAAAATGGATGCCATTTTTGAAAAAGTGGAGCAAGATCGGCATATCAGTAGTTACGACGTAGCTGAAGAACTAGGAATTGACCACAAAACAGTTTTGGCGCATTTGAAAAAAACTGGGTACACAAAAAAGCTCGATATTTGGGTACCTCACGAGCTCACTGAAAGAAACCTAATGAACCGTGTACTCATTTGTGATTCTTTATTACGACGTAATGAAACCGAACCATTTTTGAAGAAGCTGATAACTGGTGATGAAAAGTGGATCACGTCTTAGATGAAAAAGATCACGTACGACAAGAACGTGCGAAAAAGGTCGTGGTCAAAGGCCGGTCAAGCTTCACAGACTGTGGCGAAACCCGGGTTAACTCGCAACAAGGTGATGCTGTGTGTGTGGTGGGATTGGAAGGGCATTATTCATTATGAGCTGTTACCACCAGGCAGGACCATCGATTCTGAACTCTACTGCGAACAACTGATGAGATTAAAGCAAGAAGTTGAGAGAAAGCGGCCGGAATTAATCAACAGAAGGGGTGTGGTTTTTCATCATGATAACGCTAGACCTCACACATCTTTAGCCACTCAGCAAAAACTAAGAGAGTTTGGCTGGGAGGTGTTAATGCATCCGCCGTATAGTCCTGACCTTGCACCTTCAGATTTCCACCTGTTTAGGTCTCTTCAGAATTCTTTAGGCAGTGTCAGGTTAACATCACGAGAGGACTGCCAAAAACACTTGTCGCGGTATATTGATCAGAAGTCCCAATATTTCTATAGCAATGGGATCATGTCCCTACCTACAAGATGGCAAAAAGTTATCGAACAAAATGGTACCTACATACTTTAGTTAAATGTAAATAAACCATATTAAAAAATGTTTTGAATTTTCTTAAAAAATGCGAAGAAACTTTTTCCCCAACCTAATATTTTAAACTATCTGAATCCCCATTTTTCACGACAGGTTACTCGTTAAAGAATTAAATGGAATCATTCACAGTTACTTCTTTTCCTACTTACAATATTAATAAGACAAGGACATAACATTGCATAGTACTTCCGTTGTCACAAGACTTGTTCGGGTAGCCTGCTCCATGCCATTCCATCCGGTAAGGGAGAAAAAAAGGCGTAAATACGTATGTAAAATTATTATCCCTAAGACTAATTTGAAGGATTGTTGCTTATGAAATATTAAAGAGACATTAAACTCTGTCCATTTTTATTGCGTTTGGACTGGAGCATTATGCTCTACGCTGAGCTCTCTGGTGTCTCTAAAACATTCATAATCTCAAAATCGTATCTCCAAATTCATAACTCGCAAAGTTTTTTTATTTTCTAAATTATAAGACTTGTTTGGAGGGGTTCAAAATATATGAGGCAATAGGCATTCTCCTTTCACAGGAAGTGGAAAATATAAAAAAACCAATCTGATCACCTGAGTATTTAGTTACCTACGGAAAATGAAATGTCGTATGGAAAAAATGTCATAGTAATTTCATTGAAAAAGCCGAATTAAACATGAGACGGGATGCGTCTATTTTTTTTAAACAACCTGACATGGATGGCTAATACCACACAACTGCCGTTATGATATTAGCCCACTACACCACATTCCCGAATGAATTAGGTGCCATGCCAGGACCTTCCCTTTATGAGCACGGCTACACTGAACTGGATGGAAAACACGGACAATTTTTTTATTGCCGCTTCGACCATCTTTTCATCCAATGCGATGGTACCAACCCGGGCGGTCTTAAACCCTACCACCTAAAAGGGGAAGGGGCCCTACAGTTTCACATGGATTCCGAATCATGGCGCAGCTCGCATTCGTGACGAAATGCACTTATTGAACTCAGAAAGAGAAAGAAAGTAGTGCATGTCGGGGCGAGGAATTGAACCCAGGCCTCTGGTACGCTAAGCCAGTCCCCGCGCCACTATAAATAGCTCTGGACTTTTATAAAATCTGTTCACTCTCACAATGCTATACCAGATACGATGAAGTATAATGGAGAATATTTTACTGATGGCTCTGATATCTGCAATAACTTTAACATTGATTTTAACTCTGTATTCTCTCCGTAACCTAGCCCTTCAACTCCACTTCTGCTTTCCAACTCACTCGGAACAGTGCTATTAACACTTTATATAGATGCCAAATGGTTACGCCGCACCTAATAATTACTTGTTCTAAAACAAACCAACCTATACCCACCCCCCACCCCACTCTTCCTACCAAAAATCCGCGCCAAAAACCAACAGTTGAACGTCAACAAACGACGCACAAGCCAAGTCGAACCGCGCTCTCGCGATATTCCGTTCCGCCAAATTCTCTCAAGGTCACCAGTGCTGAAGTGTCCTATCGTGGGTGGGGCTATCCTGGAAGACCCTACCTCGAGGAAGGTTTCAAAACCAAATACATGACTTACTCCATAGACTCGAGGCGTCGACCATCTCCAGCTAAATCTATGCGTCTCGCAGTCGGGGAATTTGCTTTTTAGTTTTAATGAAAAGTAATTTTTACGCAGTTGGGTTTTTTATTTTTTCATATATCCATAACATAAACAATCTTCACATGATTTTCTCTATCCAATGGGGGATATTTAAATCGCGAAATATAATCCACGAAAAAATATCTACAATTATATTGTAACTTGAGTTGAAAAAGTTCGGTTTATTAGTTTCATCATGAGCCCAATCAACAAAAAACCGCCTTCGTCAGCCTCAGTGGCCCAGTGTTGCGACACTTCGGCAATCGCTCTCCGAAGTTAAGCAACGCTGGGTCCGGTCTGGTCTTGGATGGGTGACCATTCGACCGTCGAGAGAGGCTCGCCGTGGTTCGGATTCCACGTTAAGCTGTAGGTCCCTTTCCTTACTTACTAGGTGGTAGGGTTTATCCCGCCCGGGTTGGTACCATCGCATTGGATGAACGATGGTCGAAGCGGAAATGAAAATTGTCCGTGTTTTCCATCCAGTTCAATGTAGCCGTGCAATATAAGGAAGGTCCTGGCATGGCGTTTCACCCAAAGGGTGAAAACGGAACCCTATTCCTAAGCCTCCGCTGTCCGTCCATCCGTCCGTCCGGCCGTCCGTCTGTCACAGGGCTGTATCTCATGAACCGTAATAGATAGGCAGCTGAAATTTTTACAGAGTATATAATTATTTTGCCGCTATAACAACAAATAGGTAAGGAATGAATGAAAGGGGGTCCCCATACAAAAAAAACCTGTTTTTTTTGTGATAAATCTTGTTTGATGGTACGGAACCCTTCGTGTGCGAGCCCGACTCGCACTTGGCCGGTTTTTATTCTACCTAAATAATTACATAAGAAATTACACAAGCACCTAGGTACGTTATCGCGTCGCCTTGCCCGCACTTTCACCAACTTCGGCAGCGTTCGCCTGATATCGTCTTATTCAGACAACGGCGGTCGTAGGAAGGAACAATCCACTAAGCAGCGAATTAACGTGCCCTCCACCGGCGCGCGCCTCTATAAAGTCGAAAGTACTGTAAGCGTTGAAAGCCTATACCAGTACGATGCATCAAAAGCTTGTGCGTACACCAACGCTAAGGGCATCTCTAGGTTAGAAGAGCAGTCGCTTATACTGCTCCGTGGACCAATCATTGCCGACTCATATTGCTTACGCTCTTGTAGACTCTGGCTGCGTTCGGCTGAAATGGTATATGTTGGGTCAGCGGGTGCGGTGCGAGCACTACCCAAGGAACCGACTTCAAAAGGTGATTATAAATTAAGAAATTGTACATAATTAGTTAGGTATGGTATAGGTACCACAATGAACGAGGATTAGCAGAAATGCAACGATTGAGAAATCTCATTTCTGACGAAAGGTAGACCGGTACATATCTAGATTCAGTATTATATAGCAATTTTTTATCTAAAAAAAAGGCGACACAACGAATGTCCGGAACTGCTGAACTTCTGAATTCTAATCCTAAACGAAAGCTAATGTATATGTTTCATATTTTTTGGTACAGCCGTTCCGGATAATCAGTTTCTTGCGTAAGTGTTTTATGAACATCTGTGCCTATCGGGCTCGTTCATCCCCTTGACAGTTGATTTTGCAAAATCCGTTGTGAGCGAGCCTTTCTGAAAAAAAAAGCCACTCTGAAAATTGTAAGTTGCTAGGATAATTGGTTTCGGAGATCTCAACATGAGTGGTTTTCTCCTAAGTGTGTTAATTTTGGCCTGTTTTACCCCCCTAATATTAGGATTTCCAAAAATATTTTCTTCGTTAGCATTCCTACCTGACAAAACCTACCCTGACATTTCTGGGTTCAGCGGTTCAAGATATTTAAAATGTGTACAATTTGCCCTATTTTATCCCCCTTAACAATTGAATTTAAAAAACCTCTCTTAGTGATAATTCTCACCCTAAAAGATTGCTACTGTAAACAAAAAATCACATTTCTGCATTCAGTGGTTCCAAAAACTCGGTTTTGTAGTACCACACTACTGAACCGATTCTGATAAAAAAATATGAGACCATCTGGTATACCCTTTCAAACAAAAAATATTTTTTCAAATTCGTCTAGGCGGCTACGAGCGGCTCGTAGCCTAGTAGCCTAGTGGCGCTAGGACTTGCCTCGCATACCAGAGCTCTGGGTTCAAATCCTCACCCCGTTCATGCACCACTTTCTTTCTCTTTGTTGGATGTGGTCACGAATGGGAGCTGCTCCATGGTTCGGAATCCACGTTAAACTGTAGGACCCCTTCCCCTACTAGGTGGAAGGTCTAAGCCCGCCTAGGTTGGTACCATCGCATTGGATGAAAAGATGGTCGAAGCGGCAATTAATTGTCCGTGATTTCCATCCAGTTCAATGTAACCGTGCCCATAAAGGGAAGGTCCTGGCATGGCACCAACTTCCTTCGGGAATGTGATATATTGGGCTTACATCATTACGGTAGTTTTGTGGTATTAGCCATCCATGTCAGGTATTTTTTTAAAAAAAAACAGTAATCGGCGAACATACTTACATAAGAAAAAAACACTTTCCGACGAATTGAGAACCTTCTATTTAAAAAATTTAAAAATCTCTTTAAAAATTGTAATTCACTCGTATTCTACTAGCTGGCGACACTTGGTATGTAGTAAACTGAGAATGACAACCCGTGGCGCCTCTGTCGCCACCGCCTCCACGCAGGCAGCCATTCAGTTGGCGGCAAACGATTTCAAAAAATTAACAAGTTCTCGCTGTGTGAATTGGCTGTAATTGCCATTGTCCTTGGTGAAAAAAAATCGGAATCAATTTTCAAAACACGCACCAACCCGCTTTCTCAAATTCGGTTGTATATAGTTATATATATTTCGAGGATGAAAGTCGATTTCGTTCGTCGTCAATGGTGAGCACGTTTTCAAGGGGAAGAATGCGCACACCCGGCGCGGTCGGTCCGGCAGTCAAGTTTGACAGTCCACCTGGCCGAACTACTACGGAAAACTGACAGTTCGTTGAATGCTCTCGGAACGATATGTCAAACATAGGTTCTGTGCTTAGATGGCGCTAACAACCGTAAATACATAGGATTACTTTTTCATTCTGCGACATATTTTAACGGTTATATATAAAACTAGCTGAGGTACCCGGCTCCGCTCGGGTCAATGTCGTTTTGGACTGATGTCAGGGTGTAACCCAAAGGGCTGGCCCAAAAAGCTAGTCGAACTACTTTACTAACAGAAGATTAAACAATGTATCTACCAAAAAAAACTGGTTCGAAATCCGTTGAGCCGATGTGGCATGATTGAATAAGATAACATCCAAATACTGCCATTTATAAATTCAGTGGAAGGAATGTACTTGAATATATTGCAAAACATTGGGGCCAATTGATTAATTGTTTTTTAAAAGCATTTGTCGCCGCGCTGGGACGATCCTGCACTGGCACTACTACACATTGCCATGGACGGAAAACACGGACATTTTTTACTGCCGCTTCGACCATCTATCATTCAGTGCGATAATACGTAACAACTCGGGTGGGATTAACCTTACAACCCAGTTAGTAAGAAAGGGGAGCAATTTTTTTACGTGGAATCCGTACCACAACCAGCCTTAACATCGAAAACGGCCACCCATCCAAACCCCGACCGCGCCCATAGGCCCTGGACGTAGATGCAATCCACATATTAATCGAGTGAGTAGTTCGTAAGTTATGAGCCTTTAATCGCACCAGTCACCCCTCTCGTGATTTAGAGTGATGTACGCTGCCAATCTCCACATGCAGGAGCAGTCCACTTATTGTTTGTTTTGTAACCCTATCTTCTCACTCCTCTGGTAAGTTAGCGTGATGTTAAGTAATCCATACGGCTAGACTGAGATACATCCTCATCTAAATCGGGTAATTGGTTCTCGTGTTATAAGAATTTCATACTACTGGTCACCTCTCTGGTAATTTAGCGTGATGGTTAGTAGACCTAAAATTGCGGAAATAAATCGAGCTATACGTAGGTACAATTATGAAGCATCAATAATCGATGAACCATATAAATTGTCATCCCCTATATCACCCCCTTCATAGTGACATATAAATTGCATCGTTGTAATCAGATTTGTTCAACATTGTGTGAAGAAGCACCTTGCCGGCCAAACAGTGCTCGACGGATCATCATAACGCTGTCCCTCCGTCCCCTTTCTACAATTGCTAAACGCAGAACAGGCAGGCAATGCACCCATTCCCAGCCGACACTTAAAAATAAAAACCATCCGATCCTTTTGATCCTTTATTTATAGGGTCGGTAAACTATGGAATCGACTCCATACCGATATATTTCCCCCAAAGGCCCCCGGGGTCGTTGAAACATGAGGTGAAACAGCACCTGGCCGGCCGGCATGGGTTTCGTATCCCCCGTGAAAGTTCGAAATGCCGCGCTTGGCTTAGTACCTACTAATCTACCAAACAAAAAATAAGAAACCATTAAACTGAAACCGTAATATCTTAACAATACGCGTTTAAACAATCAACCTAAAAGGCCCAAACAAAGGCGTGTAGCTAGGAACGGCTGTCGCTAAGTTAGCATACCGCGCGGGTTGGTAGAAAGAATACAAAGAATTTACGTAAAAAATCTCATACTAATCCGTGTACCACACGACCACGGAGCGCCACTGCGCGTCTTGACTGAGGCGGCGCGCGGGCATCGCGGCGAGACGTTCGTCGCCAGCATTGCCGATCGCTCCCCGAATCACGGGAAATTTGAGGCAATTCGGGGAAAATGGTGGGGAATGCAAGCGTTGGAAAATTTGCGGGGAATTGGCCAATCCGTGGGGAATTTAGTTTTTTGGCATTTTTATTTGCCTTTTTTTCTTTGCTCATTCGAAAAATATATCGAACATTAAAGCAATCGGGGCAACTTTGCATTTCATCTTCTCCCGAAAGTTGTTCGGACGGCCGTCGACTGCACGACCTTTTTTTTGGTCATTCGAAATTTTCGATGAAAATTTGGTTCCTATTCCGGATTTTTACGGAATTCCGGGAATCCTAAGAACGTTTTCGGGGAATTGGAGGAGTGGTTATCGGCAACGCTGGTCACCGTTTCGCGCGCTCGCGCTTCGGCTCGATTCGGCAATAATCGGTCCTCGTCGGGTGGCCACCGCCGTCACGGCCCTCGCCGCGCTATGATTTCGTTTTCGCTCCGCGCCCTCTGACTATTTTTCTTTTTGTTCGGCTCCTAAGGGTCGTTTCGTAATGTTCAATAGCTTAAAGCCTTCCTTAAGAATTAGGCTATCGAATGTAAAAATATGTTTTCAAACCTGACTGGTAATTCCAGAGATTAGGGCGTTCAAACAAAAAAACAAAAAAACAAACTCCTTAGCTTTATTATATTAGTATAGATTAAGGACGGTGGCTATTACTGCCATTCACACAGCGAAAACTTGGCAATTTGGTGAATCATTTGCCACGAACTCAACGTCCGCCTGCGTGGAGGCGGGGCAACAGCGGCACCGAATAAATAACAGCGGCGCGCGCCACGGCTCCCCCGTACCGTCCCCGCGCCACCGCGGCGCCGCGCCGTCGCGTCGCGCCGTTGCAGCTCCCTTGTAGCTTGCATACAAATCCCGTACGGGGCACGTCCCGCCAGGGTCGCCCCGTACTACGGCGCCAGTCTAGCTTGAATCACCTTTATTCGGGACGTTTCAGTCGGAGCCATGGAGACAAGAGTTGTCAAGATTTCAACAAGCAATACTTAGAAATATTATATAAATTTTCCTCTCAATGCATTTGAAAAGTCTTGAAAAAGGTTTTATTTTGTTTTTTCATCTAAGTATTTGGAGAGGTTTTACGACAAGATAGTGCGAGTAAGTAGAGGCAAGAGTTTATATGTAGCAGGTTTATTCTACACAAGTTTAAGGTGGGCCCGTAAGCATTAGGAAATTTTACCTCCAATACAAACGGAGTTTACTAATAATTTGAAAATCACTGTTCCAATTTATTTGTTATTTGGTATCTCATATCAGGCAATAAATACCTATGTCTGCATGCCTTTGATTTTTCGGTAAATGTACCCTGGGTCGAACCACAGAGAAAACCAAATTCGTATGAAAATTTTCTTTTTGCTTTCAATTGATTGTGTTAAGAGTTTTCAAAAAAACAAAAACATGCAGACACATATTCGGTCCTGAAATCAATTCAATTTGAACAGTGGTATTCAAATGATTAGTAAACTACGTTTGTATGGAGATCATAGCTTACGGGCCGTTCTTAATGGATTCGATTGTTGTCTTAGATGAAAAAGGAACATCTAAGATTGTTATGTGATTCGCACGGAGGTGAAGAAGTTAGTGATTCGCAGATTTTAATCTTTGTGACGCGAAAAGCGGGGACAAACTACAGTACAAACTTTTCGAATACGCGAAAATGTATCGCCATTTGTAGCGATGCCACTAAATCTATGACTGGCAAAAATGCTGACTTGTTGCGAAATTAAAATAATATTTTTTTATCTCATGGACACACCGCTGTCTTCAACGACAAAATCTGTCGGCGGAGATTTTACTGGAGGTTTTTTTTTTCCGAAGCATTATATTTAGGCAAAGCTTTATAACATCAAATTCGTCTCGACGCACAAGACTAATCCGGGGTGGAGCCGTGACATTTCTTAGGTGAGTGCATCCGATTTACTGTTCAAGTATGTAGTCGATAAGATTAATCACAAGAGAGCGATAGACGCAGTTACCGTATCGTGGACGCGAGAACGAGACGCAACGATTGCAGTCAGCATGCGCAGGTGTGTGTAGTGGCGTGGAGTAGGGCACGCCGCTTCGTCTATAGTCGAGCCGTTCTAAGAAGCGTTTTTTAACAGGTGAGGGATAGGGAAGGGTAAAAACCAGAGTTTTACTTTTATTTTTATAGCTTTGGTGTGCGGGTTTGATGTATTTTTGAAGCGCGTTTGGTTACATTGTAGCCACGGGGATCTCCGTGGATTGTAAGAGCAACTGAAAACACGACCGATCGGCGGGCACGGAGATATCGTACCTGTGACCAATTTGAACGCTGTCCTGACTAGCTTTGTAATGACCAGTAGCACAGTTGAATGCCAGTAGCGAGCAGTATGTACCCTACTTGAATTTTCAGTGAGCCAATTAAAATTAAATCGGGAGAAAAGGAAGAAGAAAGCGGAGGGTCGGAGGGGAAGCGAGCACGTCTAATGATAGGCACCTGCACCTGTACTAGTCGGTAGATAGCCGCGGCCGGGGCGGTAATAGTGCGCTGCACTTGAGGCCCATTAGCACCGTCAGCATGAGCGTATTGCAGGAAACTAGTCGAGAGATTTGCTCACATTGTATGTAGATAATGGTCCAAACGGTTAAGTGAAGGCGGCATCGGTCGACGACCGTGGGCCCGAAGCCATGAGCCCGGGACGCTCGAGGCAAACACTAGCTAATACGAGTGAATATCTGCAAGAAGCTGTGTGCATCAATATTACGCAAGTGTAAACGATGTGTGTAGTTTACACTCCGCGGAAGTGTAACCTTCAAAATACTAAATTTGGAGTTTTCACTTAAGGTGGCCCAACCGGCTCATCTCCCCATACAAAAGGGGAAAGAAGATCACGCCCATATTTCTTGTCAGAGATCCAAAATGTTGCTCAAAATAGCTTTATTTGATCGAACTAGATGTCTGATGACCATTGGCATTGTAAAATTGTGTTTGGTTTCTAAGTTATAAGGTCCGAAAGTTCGAATTTTTCGCGCGTTTTATACGATAACTTTGGAGGTGGATTACGCAATGACAAAGTTAGAATATCGTAAAAAGATTAGTCATCAGACATAGCTTATTTAATCAAGATTTATGATCTATTTGGTTTTTGTTAGATTTTTGACTACAGCGGTCGTGGTTTACTTTTAGCTATAAGTCGTTTTGAAATTAAAATTTTCGTAAATCTTACCATATCATACACTATGAACATTGTCTTTTTTGTGGACATGTTGCATCTTCCTCATCACGGAGCCTGTCTTATTCTTTGAAACAGAGAAGGTCCCAGAGCGCAACAGCACGGTTTTGTACTGTTACCGCGAATGAGTTAGGCCCGCCGGGTTGGGCCGCCTTAATAAATGTTATGGGACCACCTGGGAAGTATACCCTGTCAAACAAAAAAAAATATTTTCCAAATCGGTCCAGGGGTATTCGATTAATCGGTGAACTTACATAAAAAAAGATTCCGAAGAATTGAGAAACTCCTCCTTTTTTTAAATCGGTTAAAAAACAGGGGATGTTTTTTGTGTTATTTGTTCTTATATAAAGTTAAGGTGGCCCTTCCCGGTGGGACTAACTCATTAGCGGGCACGGTACAAAACCGTGCTATTGCGCTCTGAGACTTTCTCTGTTCCAAAGAAAAAGACAGGCTTCGTGATTAGGAGGATGCAACATGTCCACAAAGCAGACAATGCCCATGTTTGATTTGGTAAGATTTACGAAAATTTTAATTACATAACTACTTTTAGCTAAAAGTAAACCACGACCGCTATAGTAAAAAATCTAACAAAAACTAAATATATTATAAATCTTGATTAAATACGCTATGTCTGATGACTAATCTTTTCAAGATGTTCTTACTTTATCATTGCGTAATCTACCTCCAAATTTATTGTATAAAACGCGCGAAAAATCCGAACTTTCGGACCTTATAACTTAGAAACCAAACACAATTTTACAATGCCAACGGTCATCAGACATCTAGTTCAATTAAATAAAGCAATTTTGAGCAACATTTTGGATCTCTGACAAGTAATATGTGTGTGATCTTGTTTCCCCGTTTGTATGGGGAGCTGAGAGGGATGGGCCACCTTAATTGGAGTTCTTTGGAGCCCGCTACTGTATTGGTCTTTTTTATTATTTGATGGTTTTGTTTATTTCTAAACCTTTTAATTGTTAGATTGTACAATAAATTACTTGCAGTAATGAGAATGTTGCCCCTTAATGAATTTAAAAATAAATTAAATTAGTTCTTCTTAGTAAAGTTTACTATAATATATTATTATAATTATTTGAATGTAGGCTGCGGGCTTTTTAGCCCGCTGTCACTGCGACCTTTACTGGTCTATTGTGACTTTTCCCTTCTTACAGTTCACCCTCAATTCCTGCCTCCTTCAGGAAGTGCAGGATTTTTTCAGGTGTGATGACTTCGATATCATCTGGGTCTAGTAAGTATCCCCCAAGGATGGCATTTATTTTATGAATTAGTGGTCCACAGTAGCACAGAAGGTGGATCGGTGTCTCCTCTTGTTCAAGACAGAACCTGCATACATCTGTATCTGTCAACCTCATCTGTGCAGGTGTTTGTTAAGGTTACAGTGACCTGTTAGCGCTCTGGTAATTACTCTGAGTTGATTTCGGCTTAGGTTGATTAGCTCGAATGCTCTTTTCTGGGAAAATTCCATTATAAGGGCCTCGGCGTGCTTTAGTCCTGGCTTGCTTTTCCACTGGCACAGGCTTTGGTTTTGAGCCCAGTCATTTATTTATTTATTTATTTATTTATTTATGTATATGTACACCAACAGTAAACACACGAACAACTAATATAACTATGCTAACAGTACAATACTACAAGAGTAAGTGCCACATTCAGGGTGTGAGTACCAATAATAGGTATACACAGCACTCAAATTAAGCTCTATAACTAAATTATTATAACGAAAGATAAATTATAAAATAATGTGTATAAGTCTAATCAATTTCTGACAAGTAGGAACCAATATATTGTTTAAAAGTGTTACTACTAAGGTTAAAAATATCGAATTCTATTTGACTGGGGAGATCATTATAACAACGTAACATTCTCGGCAAGCTTGACTCTGATGCTAAATTTGAAGTAGTAAGTGGAACTTCAAAAGTTTTGTTGTTACGTAACCTAGAATTTAATCGTGGCACCAAGATACCGACTTTACTTAGGAGTTCAGGGCAATCCAAGTCACCGTTTATCAGTTTGTGGAGGAAAGTTAGGTCAAGCAATTGCCTTATATTGCGAGGCGAGACCATATTAAAATGCTTCAATCGAGTATTATAACTACATCTGTGACTTATTCCGGATGCCAGAAATGCAAGATGTCTCGTGAACCCACGCTGCAGTCGTTCTATTCTGTCAATGTGTACCCTGTAGAAAGGGTTCCAAACTGGGCTGGCGTACTCAAGGGTACTTCTCACAAGGACATTGAATAGTCGAATCTTTGTTAACGGTTCACGAAACTCCTTGCAGCTTCTTCTCATGAAACCCCACATTTTGGAAGCTTTCTTTACGGTGGTATCGATGTGATTTGTAAAGCGAAGTCGACTATCCAATAAAATGCCAAGATCGCGGATTTCGTCGACAACACCAACCGGATCAGTCCCAATTTTATACTGTGAATCTAATTTACTTTTGCACCTCGTAAATGTGATATGGTAGCACTTGTTGACATTGGGTACCATGTCATTGAGAACAACACCAAACATTTAGACGATGTAATGTTCCGAGTGCAGTGCTTTTGGAAATTCCATAGGATGGTTCAAGTCCTATCTGGGGTTTATTAGCTCCTTCTTTCGCCAGTTCATCGGCATTTTCGTTGCCGTCGATTCCTGAGTGACCTGGTACCCATATTAGGGTTACGTCATTTATTTCCCCTAGCACAATCAGCATTTGGATGCAGTTAAGGGTACTATAATATAAGCGAGCCCTCTCCGATTAATGTCATAAGAAGATAAGTACATAACTGTGTACCATACATATAACTTTTTTGACATGAATACTACGCTGGTAGAATTTTTTTATATTTAAATATATGGTTTTATATATCATTTATAGACTTAATACACTTTATTCGTATGAAACTTGAAGAGGGCTTTATACACCTGTCATAGGTTAAGTTGACGACGGCTTTTTTTTTCTTTTTAACTTTTTGCTAGTCAAACTACACCAAGTTACGTCACATAGATCCGCGGATTCGATCAACCCAGTAAAGAAGAACCCGCAAAGAAACTTCACGGGTTTACATAACATATTTTTCCGTCCACAATTATGATATACATACTTAGATCTAAATGCTACTGCCAAACAATTCCTTGGCAGAACACTACACTAGAAAATTCTTGTAATGCTATAAATTGCATTAATTTATATTATTGAATTAGTAACTTTGGTTAGTTGTATGTAATTTAAACTGAGGATTGCTGTTTCTATTGTTATTTGTTCTTTGCCTTAATCTTGTCTACCAAGGAATTGTTTGGCAGTAGAATTTAGATCTAAGTGTGTATTTCCTAATTGTGGACAGAAAAATATGTTATGTACACCCGGGAAGTTTCTTTGCGGGTTCTTCTTTACTGGGTTGATCGAATCGGCGGATCTTTGTGACGTAACTGAGTGTAGTTTGACTACCACAACTTTTAAATAAATGTGATGAAATGAAAACAATCCAAACCAAAGAACACAAAAACAACTAATATTATCAAATTTCACAAACAATACCAAAGACCACTAAACAATATCAAAGACACCAAATATAATTTCACTCACAGAAGATAAAAATAAAGAGCCAGAACCCTATGGACAAAGTGTGCAAATAAAATGGTACTGAAAGCCGGCCGCACGTTATGTGCCACACAGTCCGATACAGTACAAGGCGGTGATCCTAAATTCAGAGGTCAACGCATGGGAAGCTACGCCATCAAACGATTTGAACTACGAGTATGAACGTTGTGTACACGGAGAACACAGGTGACACAGGTGACACAGGTGACACAGGTGACACAGGTGACCGAGGCGTCCGGTTCAGATTGTACGCTCAACACTGTCAGCAACCCAAACTATTCGGACAGCTTCTTTTGCACGAAAACGGGCGCGCAAATTATTACGCCATACTACACCACCGATATCACCGCCACACCCTAACACCGACCATCGCCGACGGTTCCGCCGCACTTAGAAGATGTCAAAGACGGTGCCAGCCAACATAAAGCTAGTGCATATATCTATTATCAAAGTCGAATGCACTCAACGAGTGGCGCGACTGCAACATACCAGACATCATCGTTACCACGCATTCGACATGACCACCTCAGCGAACCTTCGAGAAAGTTCCGGCGACACGCCAAAAAACTAAAAAGGTAAACATTCAGATTGTCCGACCAGTATCTATTCTGCCCACGGTAAATAAAGTATTTGAAAAACTTCTTACTAATCATCTAACATCCTTCATGAGTGCTAATGTTATTTCACCCAAGGAGTTCGGGTTTCAACCGGAAAAAAAAAACCATCTGATCTACTCTCAGATTTTTCAGACACAATCAACAGAGCACTCAATGAACGTAAGCACGCGGCAATGGTTATGATTGACTACAGCCAAACTGTACAAACTTGTACAGGCCCTCGAGCGCAGTGGCGTCCACGGCCAGTCCTTACAGCTTCAAACCTCCTACTTGCAGGATCGACCGTCACAGGTCAAAGTTAAAGAAGTTAAAAGCGAGAAAGTGACAATGAGAACGGGAGTGGCATAAGGCAACTGCGTGGGCCTAGTGGAGTACCTCATCTACTGTAATGATATGGTTTCGGTCATCATAAAGTGCCTTATCTTTTAGTTTGCGGATGACACAGTACTCGTTTCGGTGAATGATGACCTCAAAGTTGCCTTCGATAGTCTTTCGAGAGATTTCGATAACATAGTCAGATGGTCGCACTACAATGGTTTAAGTTTGAACAGTAACAAGACTATATAAGGACCTACACGTGCGGTCGCCGCATCTGTCAACCGGGGCGGGGGTATCGGTGAGGGTGATGGCCCACTCAAATAGCTGTATACACGTTTAGCAGCCGTGCTCCGGTAGCACTAAGTGTGTCCTACTCGAGCAAGTTGACAACCATAAGTACGTAGGGCTCATTGTCGACAGTAGTTTCTCGTGCCAGCCGCACGTAGACAGCGTTTGCGCGAGGCTGAGTTGTGTCTCAAAAACATGTTTTTCCTTAAAAGGAAACTTTCAGTGGAAGTTCTGTTGATGGTGTATGGGGTCGAGGTGTGGGGGTTGAAATTTAAAGTATAGATTGCTCGCAGGCAATGGCACCTCCGGCAGAAAGAGGAAAAGCGAGCTACATAAAATAAACTGAAAGGCTTTTGTGACGACCAGATATGTGCAAATGTTTTTAAACATTTTTTTTTTCACTTTCTTCTTTCTCATTCTGAGTTAGATAAGTGCATTTCGACAAGAATGCGAGCTGCTCTATGGTTCGGAATCCATGTAAAACTGTAGGTCCACTTCCCCTTCCCCGCGATTTGGGGAATCAGGGAGCTATCGGCAACTGCGATAATGATGAACTCATGAACCATTTCGAATATTCCGTGATTTCAAAATACCTACCTACTCAGAACAAGTCGAATTCTTTCGACGGTTAAAAAGGCATCAATGATTTGAGATTGTTGGATATGAGGTTAACGGCGTAATGGTCAAAGCGTCGGCCTTGAAAGACGAAGGTCCCGGGTTCGAATCGCGCACGGGGAAAGTTTTTTTTTTTGGAAATTATCTTTTTTTTTGTAAAATTGCATCCTGCCCGCTCAATAAATTAAACTAAAAGGTTTTTGTAACGACAAGATATGTGCAAATGTTTTTGAACATTATTTTTCACTTTCTTTCTCATTCTGAGTTAGATAAGTGAATTTCGTCAAGAATGTGAGCTGCTCCATGGTTCGGAATCCATGTAAAACTGTAGGTCCCCTTCCCCCACTAGGCGGTAGGGTGCCCGCCCGGGTTGGTACCATCGCATTGAATGAAAATATGATCGAAGCGGCAA
Organism: Incurvaria masculella; assembly: GCA_946894095.1. Lineage (NCBI taxonomy): Eukaryota > Metazoa > Arthropoda > Insecta > Lepidoptera > Incurvariidae > Incurvaria > Incurvaria masculella. Next base: position 18,098,133 of record OX335658.1, on the reverse strand, counting down.
TAATGAATTGTCTGTGTTTTCCAGCCAGTTCAATGTAGCCGTGGTCATAAAGGGTAGATCCTGGCATGTCACCTTATTCCTTCGGGAGTGTGATGTATTGGGCTAATATCATAACGGTAGTTGTGTGGTATTAGCCATCCATGTCAGGTTGCATAAAAAAATATAAGAGGACAACTATAGGAAAAACCCTGACCAAATCAGTCGCACGTATAGGGATCTCCGTACCTTTTTTAGGGTTCCGTACCCAAAGGGTGAAAACGGAACCCTATTACTAAGCCTCCGCTGTTCGTCCGTCCGTCCGTCCGTCCGTTCGTCCGTCCTTCCCTCCGTCCGTCCGTCCGTCCGTCCGTCCGTCCGTCCGTCCGTCCGTCTGTCCGTCTGTCACAGGGCTGTATCTCAGTAACCGTAACAGAGAGACAGCTGAAATTTTCACAGAGTGTGTATTTATTTTGCCGCTATAACAACAAATAGGTAAGATTAAAACATAATTAAAATTAAAGGGGGCTCCCATACAAAAAATTGATTGAAAGAAAAAAAGATTTTTTTGTTTTTATTCTACGATGGTACGGAACCCTTCGTGTGCGAGTCCGACTCGCACTTGGCCGGTTTTTTTTTATGAAACTGGACTTACCCCTATTTTCACCACCTCCAGTTGCCTAAAATCCGATAAGTATCTTTCGGTTACATTGCATAATTACATGGTGCAACCGAAAAGTTACTTTGGGATATTTGTAGCTGGAAGTGGTGAAACCGAACATTCAATGGCTACACCCACCGTAATGATAAAAGCCCAACATACCGCATTCTCGAAGGAATCAGGTGACATACCAGAAATATCCCTTTATAAGCACAGCTGCCTTGAACTGGATAGTAAACGAAACATTTTCCACACTTTTTCATTTAGGCTTCGACCATATTTTCATTCAATTTTCGTCCAAACCGGAAAAATATGTGGATAAGAACGCGTGAATGCAAGGAGTAGCGCCTATAGACGCTTGTTTGCTACGCCGGACTAATGATTGGTAGTTTTAAATATCTATTTCGGATATCTTTTAAGCTAGGCATTTTGGAAAAATAATCGATCTTTTACATTAGGACTGTCAAACTTATTCGATTTCTACATGTGATACATAGTGAAATGTAAGTATAATCAATATTTTTTAAATCCTTATAGTTTCCGACTTTTAGTCAAAAAAGTTTAGACATCGACACTCTTTCGACATCATAATTTATATGGAAATGTCATGTCAACGAACACGAAAATGATTCGATTCACAGAAGAAGAACCATTACGCATATCAAAACAATGTATAGCCATCAGAACGACGTAGTTTACTTGCGGTGCCTCGCCAAACATCGCATTTTGGCTAGTACCAGGGCCTTAAAGCCATGTGTCAGCTAAATGTTCACCAGACAATATTACGATAGAACTCACAAGATACAGGTTCAATACTCACATTGCTACAGACCATAGCCTGCTGTATTGTTTTGTGTTTGTGTGTGTGTTACAAGCCGTGAAGCAGGATTAGCAGCGTCCCATTTTCAGGTAGTGGTAGGCCTACCGATATCTTAGCTTTGTATGAAGGCTCTTTCTATCTTATCGAGCTGAGGTCAAAATATTATCGAAAGACGCTGATTCTAGCCTTGTTCTAGGTATTAATTAGCCTTTTCTTACTTAATTAATGTAACTGTATCTTTTAGCAATTGTTTTTATGAGTGAATGATCATAAATTGTTTGCTATTTCGTGATTGGAATTAATGTATCAAATTAATCATTTTATTAATACGTTATAATTAATTTGTTACTGTGAAAAATGTGCATTACTTTGAGAGTGGAGCTAAAATAAAATATATGTATTATTTATATTTAGTTTATTGGTTCTTATTTTCTAAGCACAAATATCTCCAAACATAGATAGATATTCAAACATTCATTTTCAATTATTGACGCAACTACCTAAGACACAAAAAATATAATATTTACTACACATAATCTGCAAACATATACAACTGTACATGTCATCACTTGAATTAATGTTTTCATTAGTAAACATTATTTAGTAGAAAAATATAGAGGACATCGTATTTGTTAGATTGATCTACAAAAATGGCATAATTTCTTTATGTAATAGAACCTGCCTCAAACACCAGGAAATTCATATCTACTACATATTTATCAATGACAATTTTCCGCGATTTAGGCAGGCCCTGGGATAGCTCCTAAATACTATTTGCTGTGTTGAGCTTGACTAATGATAATGTAATATGTCTAGTTCAATATGTTTAATATGTACGTAGGTATATGAAGCTTCAGGAAGGAGTCATTTTAAAATACATATCTTTATCCTTTAATCTGTTGCCATGTCTAAATACGTTTTCACTTAAATATGCTGCTACATTGAACTTTCAGAATAGATATCGACATTATATATATAGGATTCAACATTAAGAATTCTTCTTTATTAAATAAATCTAATCTTATTTAATCAAATAATGCATATAGTGGGAAACAAAATATATCTTAAACAAAATAAAACCACCTAAATTATATATAACTAAACTAGCTCTTTTATTTAACAGAATGGGACTATAAGTACTCGGAAACATTTAAATCCAGTCACTGTCACACATATTTTGGCGCACACACTTCACTAACTTTCTTGTGTATGATTTTTAGAGGTTCACTGCTTGTAGAAACATCACTTATTTACATAATAACAACCAAATCAACACATTTCAGTAAAATCACGAACGAACGAATCAAGCGCACTTCATAGCTGGCGGCACTAAGCATACTGAAAGGCGGGCCGGTACAATGTCGGAGCTACCTGCGTGTAGGCCTACACTGAGAAAAATGAGAATTTGGCGTAATGAAGAAGTATCAGCTTCGTGTTTTGCTTTCATTTTTCCTGAACCTTTATCAGTATACCGACACGTTTCATTCCTGTACCAACGATATTAGCTTACTCGGAATGAGAAACTATCAGTACTTGGCATGTTAATTATCGTAACGATAATCTATCATTATGCCTTGTATTGTTACAATTACATCCCGTTAAGTTGTCATGACAATCTTCCTGATAAAGCGTGACGTCACGCGTGCATCAGGATAAACCGATACATTCTCAAGAGGGCAGAGCAAAATATGGTGATCATTGATAAAACCTAGCGATATTGAAATACTTTAAATGTATCACGCTTATGACAAAAAAAACAAGCGTAAGTAATGATATCTTAACATGGCGTAGTGCTAGTGGCGGCTCAGTGGTGTAGGGACTTGTTTGGCATACCAGAGGTCTGGGTTCAAATCCCCGCCGCGGATAAGTGCATTTCGTCACAAAAACGAGATGTTCCATAGGTAAGGTCCTCGCTGGATTATACAAACACGCCTAATTAGGAAGTTATTATGATTAGAAGAAAACAGTCCCCATTAGGTACACAATCCGAAACTCCAAAACCGGCTCCATACAAATTCATCAACAAAATATGTAGGTATATGCGTAACTTAAAAACCGTAAAAATTTTGTTTTGTGTGAAATACATATTGAAGTCATAAAAGGAAGCAATTCCTTCAGAAGCTTGTTCTGAATGTTCTGAATCATCTTCTGAATAGTTATACAATGTTTTGTCTCTTTCTCCCGAATTCTAAACTGCATGTCAATGCAAAGGACAGAACATTGTAAAACGATTCGAAGGATTCTCTTGGATTATTAGTAACAGAGTATATATGCAGATCTGAATAACAAAATATATTTTTATGTGGCCGAAAAATAAGAAATTTAGGTATTTTTTTTAAATAAGGTTTCTAAATATGGAAGCTCTCAGAAAATTGGTACCTTTCTGAGAGGCTAAGGGTCTCATCCACCAAGCACTGATTAGCTTAATCCTAACAGTAAATGGTCTTTTTTAGCATCTGGCAATCGATACCAGTACAAGATAATCAGCACTTTAGTAATAAAAGCCCTTTGAGTGTAAATTAAAATAATTCAGCACTTGGTGAAAACCAGGCTAAGAAGACTATGCCTAATGTAAATATATTGACGATGTATAAATCTATAAATAAACACATTTTTTGTCAACGGTCACAATTTATGACTGTTTTTAAAAAAAATTGCAAAATGCAACATGCATCTACTAATGTTTTCGAAAAGTACCTCCATGGACACAATTGGTACCGGGAATGCCGAATATTAATCATCCTGCCAATTTTGTGAATTAATTTAAAAGCCAAAGATGATCAATTTTCCTAAAATAAGAATTTATAGTGTGAAGTAACAATAAAAATAAAAATAATTACCTGATTTCAAAACAAAAACAAGCGAACTACCGCAGTCCTTGTCAGTTTACAATTGAATATTTGAACGCGTAGTGCCCTTGCCTTTCCCGACGAGATATAAAAATAAAAAATACATAATCGTATTGAACCTAAAGAACTCAAATAATGTAATGAGAAAGTATCATGACGACTGATGATTTCTCCATACTGCACGATAATTCATCCGTAAAGTTACGAAAAATAAGTAGGAACACGCACAAACGCACATGATTCTGCGAGCGCGCACGAACACAGCCGGCTGGCTGGCTAGCGATCGGGGCTGTCCGCCGCCATTTGTAATGTTGGTGTGGTCGGTGTGCATACGGTGTGCAGCTCTGCCAAATGGATCAATACATTGGATCTATTGATAAAATCGGACATGCTGCAGTACCTCAACACGTTCGATGGTAAGTACCTCTTATCTTCTACGTCAGTGACAGACATCGATGACTTATGGCAATGCCTTACTAGATCATGGTTCGTGCGTTCGATGAAGCCAACCAAACCAAGCTAACCTTTTTACTATCAGTCGTATTCAGAGAGCCCCTCGAAACTTATTACGAGATTAGCAACGGACTAACCGTATAAAAACCGGTTTAGTCCGGCGGATTAAAGTTAGTCCGCCCACTCTGAATACGACAGTTTGTGCTCAATGTTCGTGCGTGTTTTTGCCGCACGGTCGTAATCATTAAATCATTCCGAAAAGGATTTCATGTTAATAGGTTACTAAGTAAAACTGCATGGCAAATTCGGTCAAACTGCTTGCAAACTTACGTTTTTATTTTCCACATTCATAGTTTTCGTTCGTTGAATGGGAATAAACGTTCAAATTTTACCATTGTGTAATAATCTGTTTTTTACTTTACAGCTGCATGCATCGACATCGCATTACAAATGTTGACAGAAAAGGAAATCAAACAATTAATAGCACCCGTTGGTGGTCGGTGTAAGTTCAAGACTAATTAAGCTTTATGGAAAGAAGACACAAGTGTATATGTAAGTATGTCATATTATAATATTTTTTCGTACAGCAATAAAATGAGAAACTGCTAATCATTTACCTAAAGATCTTTTCCTATGAAACAATAACTCATCGGACCTGGCTCGCTAGTTGGGGTGTCAAGTATTGAAGCTCTTATGAGTATAAAAAAACAATTTCAATTAGTCAACAAATCTCAGGTGTCATTATAATATGAGTTTTATTGTGAAAATCTGAAAATCCCGTCGCATGTCGCAAGAGCCGACTAAGGGATTCGTTGTTCGTGGTTCGGATTCCACGTTAAACTGTAGGTCCCCTTAATTGCTTACTAGGTGGTAGTCTAGTTTAGGTTAGCTTAGGTTAGGTAGCGCCCAGGTTGATAAAATCGCATTGAACGAACGATGATCGAAGCAACGAACATTTTCTATATTTTCCATTCGGTTCAATGTAGCTGTGCAATAAAAAGCCTTATTAATGATATAATCGATCTCGATCAAATCGACGACACATTCTAACTCTGTGAATGTTCCACTTTATATTTATTTATAGATTTAAACTTTTTGTATTCAACCTGACATAGATGGCTAATTACCACATTCCTGACGGAATTAGGTTCCATGCCAGGGCCTTCCCTTTATGAGCACGGCTACACTGAACTGGATGGAAAACACGGACAGTTGTTCATTGCCGCTTTAAACATAGTTTCATCCAATGCGGTGGTAACATCACCAAAGTGGTGGATTTACAAGTGAGGAATTACAAATTGTTAAAATCTTATGCAATGATCATAAATAGACTAGGAGGTGGCGACAAAAATGGTAACGATAAAGTAAATGGCTGAAACTGGGTTCACAGGATAAAGACGAACCCTCTGAAGCTAAATGTGTCAGTCTGCCTGTGCCAAGTGGTTGCGTTACCTAGATAAGGTGCCTGAAAAAGTAGTTATGGCGACAAAAAATATATATGATAAGGTAAATGGCTGCAAATAACGAAGCATGAAAGTATCAGTACATACTTGCTTAGTAATACCAAAACTGAACAAAGCTTTGGTTGCATTTCGGAGCTATAGGCGATTTAGTTTACAGATATAACTTTAGGTATATTTAAGTATTTAATAAAAAAAACCGACTGGTTATTGTTGTATAATTAATAGGTATCAATGTTTCTAAGCAATCAGTATATTCATCAGCAGGTACATACCAACATATATTTTATATAGCCAATCTAGATAACGCAACCACTTGGCACAGGCAGACCGACATATTTAGCATCAGAGGGTTGGTCTCTAACATGTGAATCCAAATTCAGCCATTTACCTTATCGTGACCAAAAATGTCGTGACCTCCCGGAATAAAAATAGGTAATACGAATTACAGATAATTATATCTTGGAATCTTAACTATTTTTGGGATGCAAATATAAATGTGAGGGGCTCATAGTTTAGGGTCGCGGGGTCTTGCTTCTCATGCCGGAGGTCACTTTCTAAGTTGCAGGTCCGAAATCCATTTAAAACAGCGGGGCTCCCCTTTTTCAACTAGGTAACTTTGTTAAAGGTGAATTGGAGGTGGTGCAAAAAATATTGGAATGCAGCGAAGCAGGAGAAAAACGTCAACAGACCATTCAGACTCTCTTGGGCATACACAACTAAGTCACGCGCTGTTGCACTACGGTCAGGGCAACCTTAAACGGAACGCATCACCATCAACGCCACGCTACGCATTGGTATTCGCAAGGAAAACGTATGTAGAGTCAAAGTCCAATGTGTGACGGCGAGGGTGAAGCCGTTTGTACATGCGAAATCTTTGTTTTCAAATAGAGAGATTCATTTAACAATGTTGGTGCATTTTGGCCTATCATTTCCATAAAATGTAATTCCTAAAAAAAATGTAAATTCTCTTGTATTCCTGTCTCTGATGCACGCTATTGAACCAGATATCCTGTATACTAGTTTTAAGATTGTCTAATATAATAATAAATTTGTTTGTTCAATATTTTTTTGATGATTTCATTTAAAACCGCATGCATCTAAAACTAAAAGATATAAAATTAATAATACCAATTTTAATCATGTATGTGTAATATTGATATTATGTCCGCCTACAGAACCAATACGGTAAAAACAACTAAATAAGTAAATAAATTAATAAATAATAAAATAAATAAGAAAAACAGCTAATCTGGTTGTATATAGCTGAACGCCCCCTCTTGTATATATTATGCTGTGTGTTTGAATATTTCCTCAAAAGTCCTCTCCAAGCAGATGCATAGATTAGGTAGGGTTTGTACTTGTTTTCTTCCGTAGCTTCGACCCTGCACCCTGAGCTTCCGACTGAGCGACCCGAGGCATCGAGATTGAGGAATGCTCTACACGTCACCTGCATTTCCTAGATATCTAGCAAGTCGCCGTGGAGGAGACAAAACCTTTACATCCTCACTCATCACACACTCACCACCTTCTACATACCACACCACATCCACTATAACGAACCCTACATCTGATGTGATTTTTTTGCATGAAACTAAGCAAATTTTTTTTAAAATTTTTAAAGATAAAACTACTTGACTGAACTCTTAGAACATTTTAGGGTTCAGTTAAGTACTTACTTTTAACTTTAAAAATGTTTTCAAACGAAATTTGCTAAGTTTCATGAATCACATTGAAAATACCATGCTTTGAAAATATGTACTTGTATTATGAAAGTATGAGGAAAAAACAGTGAATTGGCGCTGAACTATTGGTATGTAATAAATGTTCATACGGAAAGTAAAGTTAAAAGATCACGAAGGAAGTTAAACTTATCAGTACATTATAATTATAATATGCGTTTGTAACTAGAAATTACAAGAAATGTATGTAAAGGTATCACTATATACTTAGAAACTATCCGTACAGTCTCGAGAAGAAGTCATTAAGCTATTGGTAATTCATAGGTATGGCATGAGGAATCAGCTATAATTAATATACAAAATATCAGTACATTATCAAAGATAAGTCATTCTTTTATTGGTAAATTACAGTTACAGAATGAGATATTATCAGGAAATGTTGCACAGAATAATGGTGTAGACTCGATAAAAGTACAATACTTACCCTACTTTTTATTGGTAACATCCCGATGAAGTATCAGGAACAGACTGGTTCATTGTCTGACCGTACCGATTGTGCTTCTATTTATTCATATTAAAATATCAGAGTGATCATGATACCTTAACATGACGTCTGCATGTGGTATAATTATTGTCTTGCTCTATTAGTTGTAGTAAGCCTTACGCTTTACACTTCCTGTCCTGTTGATTGTCTGACGACATGGCTTCTGACGTCATAACTTCTAACAATCCAAGTCATGATGTTGTATCAGTGCAGTGATTTCCTGTTAATTGATTTGTTTGGACGCTGAGTCGGTTTTTAAGAGGAATTCCTTCTAACGGAACGAGAATTCCGCCTAAAATCAGGGGTCAATTTTTCTCAGTGTACGACTCGACGTACCGAATTTCTACTTCACGGCTTGTAACACACACACAAACGCAAAACAATACAGCAGGCTATGACCAGACGGATGCAGGAGGAACAAATATGTAATACCCAAAACCACAAATGACTATGGAAGAAGAACGCTCGAATATACTTTACCTAAATTATTTAACTCAATGCCACTGTGTGTACGGAAAAACCCTCCTGAATCTAAATTTAAAAAAATTATAAAGATTTTGGATAATTTAAGTTTCTCCCATCTAAATATGTGTTATAATTATGCAATATAAATGTGCAATGTAGATCAACAAAAATTTGCTTGGGATGTAAACATTAAATAGGCCACGTATAGTCCCACGCGGACAAATGTTTCAAAAATATGAAAATAATCGGCATTTTGTGGCAATGACTTAACTGAAAAGTCGCGCATGCGACACAAGTACATCTCACCTATAACTATGTACGTCGTTACAAACCTGCCTTGGCTAACACTGACTCCAAAAATAACAATAATTGTAACTGCAATGATTGTAATTATTGCTTCTCATATTTTGAACATTACTCGTTGACTTCCTTTTAACTTTGTTATACTACTAGGTATCATGATTTTTTTCACATTTCCAAAATCAATAGTTTAGCTGGTAGAGGAGGGAACAAAAAACCTCCAATATTTTGTATTCAACGATACTCCACACGATATCATGAAAAAAATATCATCCCGCTTTATCTGTATGGGAGGTACCCAAAACATTTCACAAGTTTGTTGGCGTAAATAGCATGTATAACTATGCTAAATTACACCTTTTAAGCACCACAAGTCTCTGACTTAAATTGCGGAAAGACGGACGGACATGGCGAAACCATAAGGGTTCCTTGTTGACTACAGAACCCTAATAACATTAAAAAAAAGAAATCAATACGTAAAATGTTTTATTTTTTTCATTTGTTTTTCTTTAGGACCTTTCCCAGCGTGACACCCATTTAAACCGGAGCGGAAGTATGCATGTAGCCGCTGTGCAGCTGCGGTGCGCTGATAGTAAAGCGATGACGGTCATGTCGCCATCGCTCTATGCACCGACCGAGCATGAGAATCGAATGAAGAAGTTCAATAATGTTTTTTAAAAGTGGAGCAAGATCGGCATATTAGTAGTTACGACGTAGTTGAAGAACTGGAAATTGACAACAAAACAATTTTGAAAAAAGCTGGGTACACAAAAAGCTCGATATGTGGCTGCCAGATGAGCTCACTGACAGAAACCTAATGAACTGTGTACTCACGATACTCGTAACCCTAGAACACACCGAGGACCAGACACATCTTAGCCACTCACCAAAAATGAAGACAGTTAGGCTGGGAGGTGTTGATGCATCCGCCATATATATGTATAGCCCTGACCTTGCAGGACCTGTCCCGGTCTCTACAGAATTCTTTAGGCAGTGTGAGGTTAACATCAGGAGAGGATTGCCAAAACTACTTGTCGCGTTTTTTTTATTAGAAGTTCCAACATTTCTACAGCAATGGGACTACTACCTACAAGATGGCAAAGAGTCAACTAACAAAATGGCACATATCTACTATGATAAGAAGTAATTCAACAAAAAAAAAAGTCTTGAGTTTATATAAAATGCGAAGATTTTTTTCCCCGACCGTGCGTCGGCGGCGGCGCGGCGGGCCCACGTGATACGACCAAACAGTGTAGGATGCACATTCCGGTGCAGCATGTTTCTATATCTACATTTAATTTGTATTCATGAAAGCTGTTTGCAAGCCAAGTTCCAAGCTATCTGCCGAATAAGACAACAAGTGCAATGTTTAAAGGCAAGGAGCCACACTAGTGTCCATGGACCTTTATATTGCACGGCTTCGACCGTCGTTCATTCAATGTGAAAATGCGATCGGACCGACCCGGGTGGAACTAACCCTGCCACCTTGTCTAGCAAGGAGGAAAGGGGTTCAGTTAAATGTGAAACCCGAACCACGAACGACGAATCCCTCAAACAAAATAAGGAATGTTCAGTCTCGAAAATCTTATTTTGCACTGGAAAAAATATATCTAGAGAAAAGTAAATGCGCGCAGCTCGCGCTGGCCCCGCGGTGTGGAGGGGAGGGAGGGCGGTGCAGCGAGCCGCCGCGGCCGCCGCCGCCGCCGACAGATGCGCAGGCGCAGCGCGGGCTCGCTAGTCTCGCTTCACTCGCCGCCGCGGCCGCACTCGCCATGGCCGACCGCGCTCGCCCGCTGCTCGCTCTCGCCGCGCTCGCGCTCCTGGCCGCCCCCGCCGCCCCCGCCGCCCCCGCCGCGCGCGGCCTCCTCGACTTCGACCCGTGGGGCTGGCTGCCCGCCCGCCGCGCCGCCTCCGCCCCCATCGTCGACTACTTCTTCCCGCCGTCGCGCACACCCAAGCACTCGAGCCTCATCTCGACCGCCGCCTCCGCCGCACCCTCCTCGACCTCCGCGCCCGCGACCGCGACCCCGACCGCGGCCCCGACCGCGACCCCGACCCTCGCCGAGAGCACCGTCGCCGACACCACCGTCGCCGCTTCCTCCACGCTCCGCACGAGCCGGCGCGCACCGGACGCCACCTCCACCGCCTCCCCCGCGCCCGGCGGCGGGACGAGACCGACCGACGAGGGCGGCGAGACGGGCGCGACCGAACCGACGACGGGCGGCCCGGAGTCGCCGTCGCCGCCGTCGCCGCCGTCGCCGCCGCCCGACAGCCGCGAGGGTGCGCTCACCCTCCGCGACCGACCGCACCCGCCGCCGCCACCATCCCCGGTGAGTCGCCCCACGTGTTGCATCTCTCCGCTCGGACGGGACACGTTCATAGTCGAACCGTCCGTCCTCGTCCTCATTGCACTTCCCGTACGCCGCGCACCGCTCCGGTGGCGGCGGCGCGCGGTGCGCAGGCGCAGGAGTGCCGGCCGACCGCGCTCCACCCCACCCCCGCCGTCGCCGCCGTCGTCGTCGTCGGCCGTGTTTGTGCAATAAGTCGCAACAAAAAGCTTCGAGGCGGTCGTTAGACTCGCTCTTTATGGTACAAAAAGCGAATGAATATTTTCCCGCGACAACTTTCCTATCATTAGTGCTGCGGTTCGCTGCGTTCGCCGGGCCGTCGCCGCGTCGCCGTCGCCGCGTTGCGCGCGTCGGTGCGGTGCGGCCCGCGGCGGCGTCCGTCCGTGGCGAGCGAGCGAGCGAACGAGTTAACCTGATCTAGTGCAAATATCGGTGATCTGTTTGATCTATTTGCGTTGCTCGTGCGACTTTTCGTGAATGATGAGTACGGTGCGGTGCGGCGTGCGGTGAGCGGCGAGCGGCAAGCGGTGAACTGTGAGCCGCGCCGCGAGAGAGTCGGAGCGAGCAGCGGTTGTCGCGGTTGGCGCGGTCGGATCGTCTACAACTTGAACACAAATAAATCCTTAGGGCCATTTGTAGGCTCGCACGTAAAAAAATATGTTTGGCTTTTATCTATAACTTCACTTGTATGTCCTGGAATGTTACAAGTTAAATTTGACCCACTTCCCGATTTGCAATCGAGCTGAAATTTTACATGAATATTTAAATCTGATTACAATGAAATATTTTGAAAATAAAAATATTAAAGCTCTTTTAACTTCACTCGTATGTCCTGGGATCATGCGGTATATTTGACCCACTTCCACTGAAGTTATCGGGCTGAAATTTGCACACACGTTTGGTTCTTGTGACAATGCACGATTATTATTCACACAAATATAATTTACACGCAAAAAGAAACCAATTTTAAGCAATTACAATATAAATTCCAATATACTCCAAAATGTAGACACCATTCGCGATTTCGGAGTTATTTTTGACTCAAAATTAAGCTTCATTCCACACATTGATTCAATTGTTAAGAGATCGCTTAAAATGCTAGGTTACGTAAATCGCAATTGCAAAGTTTTTAAAAACCCTTTATCTAATTTAACACTGTATAATTCTCTTGTGCGCAGTATATTGGAATACGCTAGTCCCATCTGGAACCCTCACTTTAATGTCCATATCAAACGCATTGAAAATGTCCAAAATAAATTTCTTTATCATTTTTCTTTTCGGCCCATCGTGCTCGCTCATTGCCACATTACTCCGACCGTCTACACTTCTTTAAATTAAAAACCCTGGAACAGCGAAGAATGTTTTCAGACTCACTTTTTATATTCAAAATTACAAACAATCTCATCAATTGTCCTTTGCTTTTAGCCAAAATAGGCTTTAATGTACCAAGGTTTAATGCAAGACGGTCTCACTTTGTTCCTTTTAACATAGGCATAAGTAGAACAAAGCTTGGTAAATACTCACCTCTTTCAAGAATTAAACGCAGCCTCAACGTACTATCTAAAAAATATTATATTGAAATATTGTCTTCGTTAAACTCATTCCAAAAGTCGTTAAACACATTACCAAGTTCTCAGTAAGTTCTTAGTTTTTGTTTTTAGTTTGCATTTTTGTTTTTTGTTACTTATGTTCTTTTTTTTTTACTTATTATTTATTTTATTTTATTTTCTTTCTTTTATTAGAGTCAAAGCTACTTATTTAATTTTGTAAACAAAATAGCGTAATTCATTGTACATGTTGTGTTCGTCCGTAATTATAGATAGTTTCGATTATGTACTGAAAAAATTTCTTTAATGTAAATTTGTGAAACAATTCTGTGTAGATGAACCTTAATAATAATAAAAAAAAATATTTGGAAACGTGCTTAGAAACATATCAAACGACAAAATTTAAATAAAATAGTAAAGAACATTATGAAAAAGATACTCGGACAAACCACTCAGATCGATTTACGATGACACGCTGAGTACCTACGCTTAGCGATGTAACAGTTAAGGCAGCCCAATAATTCCCCATGGATCTCAAATGTACCTAATCTTGGCACCTATATACCATTGCTAACCTTGTCAAATGCCTCACTGAAGTCAGTGAGTAAAGCATCAAGTTCGATAGCTTTACGTCCACACTTTACGCTTTCTCCAAGGCGGTAGAGTAACAAAGAAAGTTTTATATGCTGGTGATTTTTGTGCTAAAGGCCGTGTTGTTTCAGAGTAAGAAGATTCATGACAATAAGTGTGTGTATCCACCCGTGCTCAATTTCATGAACAAATATCGTTTATTTTTATGGATGGCTTACACCACACTCACCGCAATGATATTAGCCCAACACACCTTATTACCGGAGGAATTAGGGGCCATGCCTGGATCTCCCATATGGGATAGTGAACAGAAAACAGACATTGTTTTAATTCCGTTTCGACTATATTTTAATTTAATGCGATGGTCCCGAAGGCGCGGACCTACGCAGATTTACATATTTTCCAAACCATGGAACAGCTCGCATTCGTGACGAAATGGACTCATCCAACTCAGAAATATAAAGAAAGTGGTGCATGAGCGGGGTTTTTCTCCATGACCTCCGGCAAGCAAGGCAAGTCGCGGCGCCGCCGAGCTACGAGCCGCACTATATCTTACTTCTAGCTGAGATACCCGGCTCCTATCGGGTTAATGTCATTTTTGACTAATGTCGTGCTGCATAATTTCCTGGATGTTATATGAATTCCCCATAAAAAATTTCATCCCTCAAAGGGCACCCCCTTTGAGGGATGAAATTGAGTTTAATTTTGATTGAGTTTAATTTTCGCCACAAAATCTATCCTAGTCCTTCTTCAAGGTCGAGACTATCTCTATACCGAAATTCATCAAAATCGGTTCAGCGGATTAGGTGAAAACCTAAATCATAGTTGATTATAATGCTCACACATCAAAACAACTCACAGACAACATTCTTTAAATACATTACACTTTCGCGACGTTAACATTAATATAATATACTGACTCTGACTGGATTGATATTGATATTGAATATTCCGAAATGATTCAGTGAGACCAATGGATTTGATTTTTTTTTATTACGTCATTGGTGCATTCTCATTTGTTGTATATTTGAATAGTTTGATATATTTTCCTTAGTAACACGCAAAATACATTTCTGAACGCACGCATAAATATTTGACAACCATATGTCAATCATTATCTATTGCTGACATTATTCTATAATTTTAAAATCTAAACTAAGCCATTATCCGAATATTTTAAATATATCTTGTCGATTCGAAACCTTTATTTAACGTTTTTTATTCTTTGAGGGGAGAGTTTACCGTATCGACGGGACGAACATTCAATATTTGACGGTTATGAACATTTTGTATGGGATGTTTTTTTTATTATTAATTTTTTCGTCCATTTTCAATTTTTTTATTGCAGAACATTAACAAAACTTTATATTTTATGGACAATCAAGCAGCGACTACGGGCGCAGGAATCAGTGGAGGTTACAAAAAGTACGTGAGGTGTCGTGGGTCATATTTAATTTGAGTGCCAACGATAAGTCTAGGTCGAGACTTTCCAGACATTTGACACGATACTATTTGGATCAAAAATGTAGATACAGGTGTCAGTAAGGTAGATCTCGACAAGATCTTTCATTTGACTACCAACATGGTAGGTCTAGGTCTAGGACTACAAGTTCCAGAGATATGACACAAAGACGACTCCTATAACATGCGCAGGACGAGATGCGGTGTGACTATTCTTATGTTAGCAGAACCATACGTTATTAAATAACGTAAGCTGTTTAAGAGGCGGTGCTCACCCCGTCGAAGCAGGCGATGCAGAGGTCATGAGCATATGGGTCTGGGATAGGATCCTAGGGAGCTCACAGAATCCTCGGCGTGACACGAGCGGCGTCGCGTGTTGGTGTTGGCGGGCTGAAGAATGCAACCTCACGGCACTACGCCACTCACAAAAGACCTCCACGAGCACGGTAGCCCGCACCCAAAGGACTCACTCTAAACCCGCTCAAAATATACGTGTCGTTGCCCACCATACACAATCCAACCTTCATTCGTCAGTTCGTTCAACTAATTGTCAGCTACATAGTCACAGACAAAAACACATACCGTACAACGGTCGCGCGAACTCGGCAATCAGAGTTCGCGACAATCGGTCAGTAAACTAAACATAAGCTATTTCAAAGAAAGTTCAAAGGCTACTTTTTTAGGGTTCTGTACCCAAAATGTGCCGTGGGAACCCTATTACTAAGCTTCCGCTGCCCGTCCGTCCGTCCGTCTGTCACAAGGTAGGCAGCTGAAATTTTCACAGAGTGCGTATTGGTTTTGCCGCTATAACAACAAATAGGTAAAAAAATAAATAAAGGGGGGTGCCCATACAAAAAAGAGTTTATTTTGTGTTGAATCTTATACGATGGCAAGGAACCCTTCGTGTGCGAGTCCGACTCGCACTTGGCCGGTTTTTCATATTTGAAGCGTTGCAAGTTTCACGCTTTCCGAGTTGAGCGAGATAGTTTGAAGTGTGGGACGCGGACCATCAGTCCGGAAGAGGATGTATCGTCCAAACTATGTACATAGTTGAGCGAGATAGTTTGCCGTGTGGGACGCGGACCATCAGTCCGGAAGAGGATGTATTGTCCGAACTATGTACATAGTTGAGCGAGATAGTTTGCCGTGTGGGACGCGGACCATCAGTCCGGAAGAGGATGTATCGTCCGAACTATGTACATAGTTGAGCGAGATAGTTTGCCGTGTGGGACGCGGACCATCAGTCCGGAAGAGGATGTATCGTCCGAACTATGTACATAGTTGAGCGAGATAGTTTGCCGTGTGGGACGCGGACCATCAGTCCGGAAGAGGATGTATCGTCCGAACTATGTACATAGTTGAGCGAGATAGTTTGCCGTGTGGGACGCGGACCATCAGTCCGGAAGAGGATGTATTGTCCGAACTATGTACATAGTTGAGCGAGATAGTTTGCCGTGTGGGACGCGGACCATCAGTCCGGAAGAGGATGTATCGTCCGAACTATGTACATAGTTGAGCGAGATAGTTTGCCGTGTGGGACGCGGACCATCAGTCCGGAAGAGGATGTATCGTCCGAACTATGTACATAGTTGAGCGAGATAGTTTGCCGTGTGGGACGCGGACCATCAGTCCGGAAGAGGATGTATCGTCCGAACTATGTACATAGTTGAGCGAGATAGTTTGCCGTGTGGGACGCGGACCATCAGTCCGGAAGAGGATGTATCGTCCGAACTATGTACATAGTTGAGCGAGATAGTTTGCCGTGTGGGACGCGGACCATCAGTCCGGAAGAGGATGTATCGTCCGAACTATGTACATAGTTGAGCGAGATAGTTTGCCGTGTGGGCGCGGGCCATCAGTCCGGAAGAGGATGTATCGTCCGAACTATGTACATATGTAACAGCTAACATTATTATTATCACATTGACTTCGGGCACGTGGGAAGGTTTACCCATCCGACGCCGAGATAACGCTGCTGCCCGAACCGCACACTACCTACCCCTCAGGTCGGAGTCGGCGGAGGTGAAGTTAATCGATGGCAGTTCGTAACATTGCTTAATGATGACTTACGTGCGAGGTCAAACGCTCGCTCGAGCTCGTCGCTCACCGAGGCGGAAGCGGAGAAATTGACTATAAACGGAAATAGCATGACCCTAATGAATCGCGACTCTCACCGCCGCCGCCTAAACCCAAAGAATATGTCACAGGATGTGGGGACGGTATTATTATATTGTACCACTTTTGTCAGCGTACGTGGGAGCTCGGTGTTAGATCATCGAGGGCGCGGTCGGATTCTGGAGGCTGTCCGGAGTTCGGGTTGCCAGATGGAACAAGGGATTATTTCGGATTACAAATGTTTGTCCGTATTTGACATGCAGGTCAATGCAGCCGTACTCATACAAAGAGGAATGGTCCTAGCATTGCACTGAATTATTTCAGTGATGCGCTGCGTTGGATTGGTATCTTGTAATGAGGTGTGGTATTAGCGATCGGTCATATAAACAACTCGAACATAATTTCGCTTCAGTGAAGAGGAAAGGCTTCCGGCGCACACTCGGCCACAATGCCACCGCGCGGAACTCACTTAGCTGATGCGTTCGGTCCAAGCGTCGCGTCAAAAACGAATTGTAACATTTGCGAAAACTTGTCCCATGAACACGTTCAGTTCCTCTCTTTGCTTTCGACGAATCAGCAATGTTGCCCTTTAGCAATGTTGGGTACTGTAAAAGGGCAGCATGTATGCTGCGACCTTCGTCTGGCCATCCGTCCGCCTGCCCGCCGGTCACAACAACACCGCGACACCGCGACAACACGACAACACGACAACACGGTTGTGGTGCCGAGACGACGATTGTCGATCCCCGAGCGCTACATACCTCGAGTCGGGTGCCACAAACGTCGACAGAGTGAAACAACCCCTGGCGATCGCAAAAAAAAAAGAGTCAGGAGGCGGCATTTTTAAACACGCATCACAATACTGCGTCACCTTTTACGATGAAAATAATGCAGAAATAAAAAAAAAGTATAGAGTTGTCACGGCGAATGTGAGCCGACACGCTGCGCCGCTGCGCCGACGCGATGGAGGTACCTAGTAGGTCGCTCGCGCTACGACTTCGGACGAGCACACCCATCGCTTTCTGACACGATCATAAAACGCAATTCACTCCCTCGAAGAGCGACCGATCACTTCGCTGTCTTTAACGTTTCAAGGAAACGTTTGTTCACGAAACTCTCTAATATGTATCGGCGAAAGTTCAGTCGCCCTCTTCGATCAAATTAGTAAATTGTTTGAAAGTGAAAATGCGACGCGATAATGGTCGCTCGGTCGCGGCGCACTATGGGACGATATTGTAGGATGTTCTTGTTAATATTTTATATAATTATTTAATTTTCGTTTAGTAAGTAATGATGGAACTTATACAGGGTGTGTTAACATTTAGCTCAATAAATGAAACCATAAATATGTCTGAGTAGACTCTCAAGTTCTGAAATTTTCATGAAAATCAGTGCAACAAAATGTCATACATATTCAACCATACATTTAGGTCCGTAGGTATCAACAAAAATATATGGGTATGATGGCAATTTTTTTGTCACTGATTTTCATGACATTTTCCGGATTTCCTAGTATGGTGAGTGGTTTTTATGGATGTACAAATTGACTACGCACCATTTTTTGTCATTAAACATTCCTTTTACTAAATTTATTTTATGAAATAGACTTTGGTTCATTATAGAGTTTCTTTAATGTAAATAGATTCAAATGTATAAATTGGAGGGCAAAACCTTTTTATAAATAGTAATTGCCCATATTAAGAATTTACATAGATTTTATATAAGGCATGGGGGAAAAGGCGGATTGAACAGACTCTAAGCACCAAGGATGCTTTTTATCACTCGATAATCCAATAACAGTAGTGAATAAACAATGTCAGAGCAGGTGGGTCACTTGGCGAGTACTTGTCGAAACAAAAGCACACATCATCGTCGCTTAGCACCTCATACATCACGCGCTCACAGTTAGCTTGACCGGTGCTTCCACGTCCATACGTTACGTATCGTCGTTTGGGAAATGTCGCGCTGAATTATTTTGTGGATAAAAAATCTACGACCATGTTGTCATCTACCAAATGTCATCTTTCAGCTTCGGTTGTAATAGTATTAAAATTGTACAATAAAATACCTGTGGATATTAGCAAACCTAGAGAATATGTCCTTTACAAAAAAAAAGACTATTCCTAGTAAAATATAGTTACCCTTAAGATTGTCTGAAGTCAAAACGACACTGATATTTGAAAATTTGAATAAATGCTCTCTTTGTCCATTGGCCAAGGCCTTTTGTTGCACGCCGATCACGAATAAAACTATGGAAATCGTCTTCCGGGTCCTAAGGTTTCCCTACCCCTTAACGTGGTCAGATTTTATTAAAAAAAGTTTGTTTTGTTTTTATGTAAATATATCTATTTTTAACCGACTTCAAAAAACCGGCCAAGTGCGAGCCGGACCTGCACACTAAGGGTTCCGTACCATCGTAAAAGATTTAACACAAAAAAAAACATGTTTTTTGTATGTGGTTTAATTTTTATATTTTTTTATTTTACCTGTTTGTTGTTATAGCGGCAAAATAAATACACACCTTGTGAAAATTTCAGCTGCCTACCTGTTACGGTTCATGACATACAGCCCTGTGACAGACGGATGGACGAACGGACGGACGGACGGACAGCGGAGGCTTAGTAATAGGGTTCCGTTTTCACCCTTTGGATACGGAACCCTAAAAAGGAGGTGGTTCTCAAGTCGACTGTTTCTTTTATGTTTGTTTCCTCATAACTTTTGACTGGGTTTTGATTGTTTTTTTTAAACTGATGATTCCTGTGTGGTCCCATTTCAATTTGGTCCACTTCTGACAATGGCATCCATGAAAAAACCACATGTCTTAAATTTGCATTTGGTATGAGAGCGACAAATTGACGACTAACTCAATATCAAGCCAACCAATTTCGATGATTATGTTTTTATTGGAAAGGATGTAATTCAGGTTAGGTTCTGATTATGGGATCTATGACAAATAAAAGAACTCTCAAATTCTTAGGACCAAATTAACGATACTCGGCCGAATCTATTATTTTCGATATTTTCCCTGATAAAAACGTTTTTCATGTAAAGATGCATTTTCGAAAGTCTATCGCAAGTCTCTTTTGAAATTATCCTCGAGGTAGATTTCCTCTCTTGAGATATGCATTCCTCCCTGCCTTAAACGGTGCTGTCTCATTTGAGCAGCACGTTTAGTAGGTCTACCCATATACATATATATATAATTTAGAGACCCTCCATCTCCGGATGTTGGGTCTCTCTCTGTGTTCTACCGTCTTTACGATGGAAATTGTTCATCGGAGGTCCCCTTTCTACCATCGCAAAACACGGAACAGGCAGGAAATGCACCCGCACACTGTCGACATTCCAAAAATCAGAACCAACCGATCCTCTAAGTTCTTTATCTATAGGGTCGGTAAACTATGGAATGCACTCCCTGCCGAGTTATTTCCCCCTCAGTACAACCTGGGATCCTTCAAACATGGTTGGCCGGCCGGCATGGTTTTCACAGCCCCCTAAAAAGTTCGGAAGCTCATAGGCGTCGTCGGACACCTTAAGAACGGCCCGTAAGCTATGATCCCCATACAAACGTAGTTTACTAATCATTTGAAAACCGCTATTCCAATTAAATTGATATTTAATATCTAATATCAGGTAACAAATATCTGTGTCTGCATGCTTTTGTTTTTTTGAAAAATCCAAACCGAATGAAATAAAAGCAAAAAGAAAATCTTCATACAAATTTTGTTTTCTCTATGGTTTGACCCGGAATACATTTACCGAAAAAACAAAGGCATGCAGACACAGATATTTGTAGCCTAATATTAGATACCAAATATCAAGTAAGTTGGACCATTGGTTTTCAAATGATTAGTAAACTACGTTTGTATGGGAGGCGAAATTTTCAGGTGCTTACGGGCCGACCTTAAGAGGTCCTGGCGTATGCCATATGCCGCGCTTTACATAAAAAAATATATACAGACAAATGAGTTAGTATGTTTATTTAGACTTTCACTGTTGTTACACATTATTATTAACAGGATACACAGTCGATACTTGTTGCGGTCGAAGTTTCCTCCACCGCATTGTGGACTTCTTCAGGACTCGCGGCGCGACCTGGAGGACTTCCAACACGTCGTCCAGTCAGAAGTCATCTGCAGGTCACTGGCTGCGAAGATTGTAGCTGTGGGTAGCTCCAGCCGCCGATGAGGGTTGTTCCACGGCACGTTGCTCAGCGATGAATCTATCCGTGCAGACGATTCTTACGGTGTCCCTACTCGATGGTATCGGCAACTGAAGCCTCGTGGTACTGTGTCGCGCCAATACCATCGGGCAGCCGGCGACCTGCAGTTGACTTCTGAATGGACGACGTGTCGGAAGTCCTCCAGGTCGCGCCGCGAGTCCTGAAGAAGTCCACAATGCGGTGAACGAAACGTCGACATGACTATCCGA
The DNA here is from genome assembly GCA_946894095.1 of Incurvaria masculella. Lineage (NCBI taxonomy): Eukaryota > Metazoa > Arthropoda > Insecta > Lepidoptera > Incurvariidae > Incurvaria > Incurvaria masculella. Next base: position 18,076,430 of record OX335658.1, on the reverse strand, counting down.
AAACATTTTAATAATAAAATGAGTTAGTGTACTTCCGATTCACTGAAAATAAAATAATTAACAAATATTTTAATTAAAAGAACTGACTTAAAAAAAATATATTCCAAAACAAATTAATATGCATTAAAAGTAAAAAAAAATTGCGTTTTCTTCTACAAATTAATAATCAACTTACTTTTTCTCCTCTTCAATATGTAAGTACGACTTTGTGTTTGTGACGTTAGTCTGTTTACAATTGATCCAACTTCTTGCCAATTAAAAAAAATGTAGTTATCCAATATAACCACGGAGATCGCCGTGAATATAACATACATACTTTATGTGAAAAACAATATATCTTAAACATTTACAATTAAACCATTCCTGTAGCATATAATGCCCGCCGTGGAAGGGTTACAACAATAGGCCATTGAAACATGTCGAGTGTACATACAATAATAAAAAAAAACTATATATACAAACAAATCTAATTAAGTAAACAATAAAATAATGTTCTACAAACTCAAATGTTAATTTAACAGGTGTCGATTATTACTTCTATAGTTATAAAGTTACAGGTAATATTTCATGATGTAGGTCAGAGCTTGCTCACATACTTTCCTAGAACGTATTTATTTTACGTGCCTATATGTAGGTACGTATGTACGTGGATGTATTGAAGGCTAGATGATGAATGAACTTTAAAATGTGGTTATACATTTTCGGAGCCAAAAAAGAGTAAATTTTTTGCGCAAAAAAAGTAGGGGGGGTGGGGATTAAGTGTCTTTTCCGATTAACGTAACGAGTACCGTAACGTGGAGGTGGCAATCTTTAAATTGGGTTCAGCTTCCTTTTCTTTAAGTTATGTCCATGAATCCATGATTTATTCCAGTCGTTCTTATGTACAGTTGCCGCACGTCAAGCAACTGAAATATTGGAAAAAGTAAGTAAGTAATCGGGCTTTTTACTCATTTCTCATAATAGGACCTTTTATCTTTTATTTTTATTTATTTTTATAGCCGTTCGTCCCCATGCTATCTGACCATACGATGTAATAGACTCTGAGCCGGTAGTCTGAGTTGTCACCTAAATTGGCGTTTACGGCAAACCGATCGACTGGCGTTTTCTCCAAACTCCATACAAGTTTTTACTAGATATTCTGTGGTTTTACTTCTTCAAGCTGTCAAAGTCAAACGCGGACTTACGATTTGTATGAAAACGCGGAGTGGACGTAAACGGCAACGTCGACGTATTTACGGCAACGTTGAGTAAGCTGTCAAATCAAGGTCGGACTCGCAAATGTTAGTTCGCTTAACGCCCGCTGCGCGCGCTCTTCAATTTCTCCATACATTTGAAAACGCCTGTCGATCGGTTTGCCGTAACGCCAATTTAGGTGACAACTGAGACTACCGGCTCTGCTAGAGTTTAGTAAATGTGCTTCAGTGGTTGGTTGTATTCCGTGTGTGGAATATGTAGGTACCAAGCTTCTTATGTAGTAAACTGGAAGCCGTCTACGAATATGTTCAGGGCGTTTTTCACCTAGTGCCGATTAGCTTAATCGCCATATGTTAAGGACCTTTCTTAGCAGCTTGCAATCAATACCAGTGAAAGATAATCAGCACTTTAGTAAAATTTAGTCGATTACAATTAATCGGCAGTTGGTGAAAACCAGGCTAAGTGAGATAGTATTTAAAATTTTAAAAGGACATTGCCGATTTTACTATGGGCCAGAAAAGCGCTACTACTTAAACGATACCGTATCAACCAAACGAATTTTCATTCCTCACATGCTTACACACAATAATTAATGCGGTTTATTTTACTTTCACAGCCGGAATAACCCGTCAGATACTTTTAAAAATGCATATTTGAGGTTAGTCTTGTGAAATGTTACTTCTTTTGTGTCTTTGTTGACACGGAAAGGCAAGGACTTTCAGCATAGAACCATAAATATATTTTTTCTATTAATTACGAAAAAGGCATTTAGGTTAAATTTAAATTAAAATAGTAGTTGACAAATAATTACAAACGTGTATGTTTGTAGAGGAAGCGAAATCAGTATGGTCGTAAACCTTAAAATAAATTGATCTGACTGATAACCTTTTCCTTCAGATCTAAAGGAAAATATTATATCGATAGCAGCGCCAGTCGGTTCTCCGTAAACTATTGAAGACGTACTGACCGATCTTTACCTCGATACATACATACAATCTGTCATGATGACGGCTTGTCGCGGTCGGAGCTGCCAGATATTGGTATACAAAATAGACCAAAACTAAACCGGAAGCATAATGATAAAATATTTTATTAGTAACATAATTCATTTTTAACCGACATCAAAAAAAGGAGGAGGTTATCAATTCGTCTGTATGTTTTTTTTTTTTTTTATGTTTGTTACCTCATAAATTTTGCCTGGGTGAACCGATTTGGATGATTATTTTTTTAAATGAAAGCGAATGCTTCCCAAGTGGTCCCATTTTAATTTGGTTAAGTTCTGACAATGATATCCATGAGAAAATCATATAAATCTTAAATTTGTATTAAGATGTGCGCGACAAATGGACGAATAACTCAATATAAAGCCAACCGATTTCGGTGCTTCTTTTTTTATTGGAAAGGACGTGTACAAATTAGTAAGTGTACTTCAGATTTACTAAAAATAAACAAATAAAAAAAATTAACAAAAAAAATAACCGACTTCAAAGAAAAAGCACTAAAAAGTAAAAAATAATTGCCATTTTTGTAGTTACGATTTTTGTTATTTTTTGAGTCGGTGTCAGCCAAGGTAGGCTAGTTTCTCTTGATTGGCGCAGCGCGTGCCCGGCTGACGCCGACTCAAAAAATAACAAAAATCGTAACTACAAAAATGGCAATTATTTTTTACTTTTTAGGGTTCCGTACCCAAAGGGTGCCAACGGCACCCTATTACTAAGCCTCCGCTGTCCGTCCGTCCGTCCGTCCGTCCGTCCGTCCGTCCGTCCGTCTGTCTGTCAGTCACAGCGCTGTATCTCAGTAACCGTAATAGATACACAGCTGAAATTTTCACAGAGTGTGTATATATTTTGCCGCTATAACATTAAATAGGTAAGATTAAAAAATAATAATAATTAAAGGGGGCCCCTATACAAAAAACGTAATTTTTTAAATTTAATCTTTTTCGATGGTACGGAACCCTTCGTGTGCGAGTCCGACTCGCACTTGGCCGTTTTTTAGTGCTTTTTCTTTGAAGTCGGTTATTTTTTTTGTACTATGTTTTTTTTTTTACTATACACGGACTCTAGATTTTTATTGCAGATTAACGACTGTGACATTAATCATTTAGCTGAAATCGCAAGATAGGATTAAAATGTCGTTACCTATTACAGCGAAAATACGCAACATCTGACAACACTGAGAACAACATGTTGTGAACTTTTTTAAAAATAATAATCCTTGTCCGCTGGGACTTTCATTAATTAGTAATTGAAAAATATTATTTTTTATTTTAATTTTCTATCACATGTACATTGACTAAGAGCGATACCAATAGGCAACTATTGGTATCGCTCTTTGTCAATGTACTCTTTAATCATGGAGGTTATTTCTTCACCTCTATGTCTTTAATGCGATTTTAATTTTGGCATTATCCTTTAAAAATGTCATAAATCTGTAAGGAATGTTCATGGAGAAAGTTGCTCTGTTTTCTAAGATACTTCGTTTGTAGACTTTATGTATAAAACTAAAACGAAATTAAACATTTTTAGAAAAAAATATAGGTAATTTTGCAAATATTTTTTCTACTATTCATTGTTAATCCTTATTCAGACACATTTGTCACTTACCTTTTGCATTTAATATTAGATACAATGTTTCTTATATCCCTTGTGTTCACAACCTCCAGCTACGTGCAGTCCGATAGTTAATTTTCGGTTACATTGCATATTTGTACGTTGTAACCGAAAGGTAACTTTGGGATTTTTGTAGCTGGAGGTGGTGAAACCGGTCGTATATCATTCAAAATAATAGTTTAAAAGATATCAACTTATCTGATTTCGATGCTAATTGTAGCGAAGTATAGCTTGGTATTTTCCGGCATCTTTTGGCATTTTTTGGCATCACGCTACATCGCCAGATCTGTGACCAGTGGGATAAAATGCGTATTACTTGAGAACCAATTACCCCATTTGATGTAGTTTGTATCTATGTCTAGCCTGTTTCTACTCAAAACTTGTAGACTACATAATATAAGGCTTCATTATCACAGGGGTGAGTAGTGAGTTTTAAATTCTTATAACTTGCGAACCACTCACACGATTTATATGCGTATTTTATCAACGTATAGCATCTCGGGAGTAGTCAGGTAGATAGTAGAATCGAAGCTATAAAGCGCACATGTAAATGGATTTTATTTCGTTTGGGTAGTTCGCCGTTTCGTGAGCAAAGAGCTAAAGTAGAATTCCTTGGATCATCGACGCGGAGGCGGTGGCGGCGGCGGCGGCGGCGGTGGCGGTGGGCGGTACAATCACGAGCTGACGGGTGCCAGAGTGGTCCCTTGCGGTGCGGTCAGGGCGACCGCACGACGTATATGATATATGGTCGGTATGAATGGTATGGATTCGGCGATAACACACTGCCATCCTGTCACCACGCGCTACCCGTGAATATGTAACCAGTGAGCGCAGCGCAGTGGTCCACTCGGTGGCCACCTGTCCACCTGTGGCGGGAGAGTCGCGCGGCAGCTGCTCAGCTGAGCCGCGCGCACTTACCGTTGCCGCGGCGGCGGCGGCGGCTGCGCAGTGTGTCAACTAGCGGTAAGCGCTTTTTACGCCTGGGCCTTATCCGATCTATAATGGACGATCGAGTAGCGATTCGATAAGGTTTGGGTAATCGGCGGTTAATGGCGCCACAAAAACGATCGTAAGCAGTTCTACGAGCACCGGACACCGTACCGACACGACCGGCACTACAGCTATACATATACGTGTCTACGCGTGTGTGCGAACGGATAAAGCCTGAAGCACTCCGATGGTGCTCATTCTCTTTACAATTACATACATGTCGACGTTACAAATGATAAAATATCACAAATCTGAGTGCACTCAACCCATGGATGATGAATAAACAATAAAACAATAATAAAACTCTCCAACAAATAGTTCAACATCGTAGAAACAAGAAGTATCTTATGAATGCAAGGAATCATCTGGAGGAGCTGGCATCGCAGTGAAAGTTGGATGAAAATTACGAACCGGTGATATCTCGGCCCGTTACCTGGGAGCACGTCGCGGCGCCGGCGTCGCGTCGTCCTGCACACGGCAGTACCCCGCCAGCACGGGAGCACGTCGCGGCGCCGGCGGCAGCGTCGCGTCGTGCGGCACACGGCAGTACCCCGCCAGCACGGGAGCACGTCGCGGCGCCGGCGGCAGCGTCGCGTCGTGCGGCACACGGCAGTACCCCGCCAGCACGGGAGCACGTCGCGGCGCCGGCGTCGCGTCGTCCTGCACACGGCAGTACCCCGCCAGCACGGGCGCACGTCGCGGCGCCGGCGGCAGCGTCGCGTCGTACGGCACACGGCAGTACCCCGCCAGCACGGGAGCACGTCGCGGCGCCGGCGTCGCGTCGTCCTGCACACGGCAGTACCCCGCCAGCACGGGAGCACGTCGCGGCGCCGGCGGCAGCGTCGCGTCGTGCGGCACACGGCAGTACCCCGCCAGCACGGGAGCACGTCGCGGCGCCGGCGGCAGCGTCGCGTCGTGCGGCACACGGCAGTACCCCGCCAGCACGGGAGCACGTCGCGGCGCCGGCGTCGCGTCGTCCTGCACACGGCAGTACCCCGCCAGCACGGGAGCACGTCGCGGCGCCGGCGGCAGCGTCGCGTCGTGCGGCACACGGCAGTACCCCGCCAGCACGGGAGCACGTCGCGGCGCCGGCGTCGCGTCGTCCTGCACACGGCAGTACCCCGCCAGCACGGGAGCACGTCGCGGCGCCGGCGGCAGCGTCGCGTCGTGCGGCACACGGCAGTACCCCGCCAGCACGGGAGCACGTCGCGGCGCCGGCGGCAGCGTCGCGTCGTGCGGCACACGGCAGTACCCCGCCAGCACGGGAGCACGTCGCGGCGCCGGCGGCAGCGTCGCGTCGTGCGGCACACGGCAGTACCCCGCCAGCACGGGAGCACGTCGCGGCGCCGGCGTCGCGTCGTCCTGCACACGGCAGTATCCCGCCAGCACAGCCGTGCCATCCTTTTCTCGAAGCGATTCACGGCACTTTTCACCCCCTGTAACTTCGTTGTGGATAAAGCTTGAAGCCTAAGTTTTCTGTGACCAAGAAAACTGCTATAAAAAATCCCAAATTACAGCTTGTTTGTATCTATAGCTTACGAATAATCGCCAGTCGAATTCCTTAATGTTATCCTTGACACACTTAGCCCCGATTGCACGAAGCAACGGCCGAGTTAATCAATGTTCAAACACGTCACTTTTAGTGAACCGCACGGAGATGCTTCCATACTGTCCATACAAAGTGACGTGTTTAATAATACGTTGACGTTGATTTTAATTTTTAGGGTTCCGCACCCAAAGGGTGCCAATGAAACCCTATTACTAAGCCTCCGCTATCCGTTCGTCCGTCTGTCACAGGGCTGTATCTCAGTAACCGTAACAGATAGACAGCTGAAATTTTCACAGAGTGTGTATTTATTTTGCCGCTATAAGAACAAATAGGTAAAATAAAAAAAAATAAAGGGTCCCCCTTACAAAAAACTTGTATTAAATATTTTCGATGGTACGGAACCCTTCGTTTGCGAGTCCGACTCGCACTTGGCCGGTTTCTCACATATCTAACCCCACTGCTCGGGCATTTATTCCCGTGCATGTTGTAAGGGCGACTGTTTGTGATTTCGTGCACTTGGCCCTTACTCACTGATCATCAAAATTCTTCACATTATGTGAGGCAAGTTGAAACCGTTGAAAAAACTGGAAACAAAGAGAAAAAAGTTTCGGGATTACACGCGATGAGGTAGAGGAGTCGTATGTATGTATGTACAATTATTCCTTTGTGATTATGTTGCCGTGGGATTGCCAAGTCATTACAGACATATATTAACTGTAGAAACAATTAGTCTTATACGGTCACTAGAAATGTTAGCGGATACCGGATAGTCACCTCTGTACCCGGCGGCGGGTCACCACCGTGACCGGCAGTGCGATTACGAAGCACGAAACGGGGGAGGTTGGTTGTATCTGCCAGCTATAGCGATTACGAAATGGAAGGACCGACAACCGCAGTGCGATTACGAAGTGCTAAATGAGGTGTTGGTGCGGTTAGTACCCCAAACTATTATATTTTGTACTCGAAAGCCGTCTGTTTGCTGTCAGTTTGGGGTAGGTGCGACATCTACATCTCATGCCGCGCTTCGTAATCGCACTGCGGCTGGGATCGCCTCAGTGGCAACGTCAACCGTCAACTGTCGCGCCGGTTACAAACATGTATACGTAGACCTTTGAGGAGGTAGAAGGGAAGTGATGGTCAATTTGTTCCAAGACTTAGCACTTCTGAATAAATAACGTAACAACTACGCCATATTTGCTTAATAAAAAAACCTTAACGTAACACCTTGAAGTTGGAATATCAATATGTTCGCATACTTTTACAAAGAAATGTTACGTCGCATTCGAACACGTTCGGAGCTCCTCACTCGCACTCACGTCTCAATACTGCCGCCTTCGACGTTCGCAAGCCGAAATGCTGTATTGTCTCTGCCAAGGTAGCTAGCTCCCTTTCAGATCCTAGCAAGAGCCAGTATCCAAGGTACTCGGAGCACCTGGACCCCAATGGGCTGCGGTTTTCCAAAGGCGTGACAGTTTTCGGCGTTTTATTGAAACTAAAGCCAACATTGCATTGCAGAAACTGAGGCTTATAATACCATATCCATTTTATTACTTATTTATATTTATTTATTTATATTACACTTATTCATTAAACCTCGCAGCTATACACCAACTCGTAAAATTTAGTTTCACAAAACACACAACATTATTAGCTTTTCCTTAAAAAAATCTCCTCTTCGCTCAAACATTCCTTCCTCGGTCACCAGAACAACGCATTCAAGTGCTGACTGCGTATCTTCTCCAGCATGAGGATTTAGAAATCTTCATGCGGAGACCAGACAATAGCACCAGATTCGAGTTGAGACCGAACTAAGGCCACGAAGAGTAGCTGTATGGCAGTCAAATCCACAAAATCGTTCGCATTACGCAGCACGAAACCTAGTTTGGTAAACGATGTTTTTGTCAAGGTTCAGACACGCGAATTAGATTTGAGGTGCGAGTCAAATATCAGGGGTGTGAGTGAGCGGGTGTAGGACACGGCTGTGCACTTTTCCGGATTGAACAATACTTTGTTCGTGATACTCCATTGACATACCATATTTAGATCGTGTTGTATTATGTCACAATCGGCTTCCTCCCTGATACGTAAGAGTATGTAATATTAACATTAAGTAACATAAAAATAAATAAAAAATCCTGTAGCCACATATGGGAAGGTAGTCCCAAGTACCCATTGACGTCCTTGATCTCAATTCGGGGCTGACCCGTTAGTTTTGATGGAGACCCGCAACTCGCTGTTGGCGTCTATAGCGTCGCTCAGTCTGTTCTATAGGGAAAATCATAGACATTGCTCTGTGAAACTTGCGTACCTTATTCATGGCCATCCAACCACTATCCGGAGCATCCGTCGATAATATTCAGAGCGTTTGGAGGTTGACATTAGGGTTTTGAGAGGGAATAGTTTAAAAAAATTATTTCTCTGCTGCACCGCAAGGGTATGGAATTGTTTGCCGTCGAGTGCCTTTCCTCATACCTACAACTTGAAAATTTTCAAACGTAATTTAAACAAGCTCGATAGCTCTGCAACAGACCGCAAATTCTTTAAAGAGAGGGGTTTGCGAGGTGAGGGGAAAAAGGCTTTTCTGAGTACCATTTGTCTCTCGGCAAAGCCACCGGTTTTTCATAATATAAATCTCCAATCGCAGGGACACGTGCCACACATTTAATTTCGAGCCACATACTATTTCCATGCAAGTGCCATGCTGAGTGGCGTGGTGATGCTCTCCGTGCAACGAACGAGGCACTCGGAGAGGTTTGCACGTTGTCGATGTATACCTCTCCTTGACCTGTCCTGTCGTCGAATTGTAATGTTTTGTTATTTTTTGTGAAAACGATAATAATATTATTTCAAAAACTTTTGGTTGGTTTCCGTCGGCCACTACTATTGCCAAAACACACTACCCACACTACTGAAGTCCAAATCTACATACTCCAATTCGCCCGAGACACCAAAGAAAAAAAATCAAAAAACATTTTCGAACCCTCCGATTTCAAAATAAAAAAGTTGAATCATTAAAAAAAAGCGTCCGCGCCGGTCCTCAATCTAAAAATTCAATGCACCGAAGAAATCATTATAGCTCAATTGTCCAGCGAGCTGCATACACCTTACGAACAACATCGAACACCAGCGGAAGCCGCCGAATACCGACTTGCATCTCTGGCATCCGGAAAAGTAACCGATGTAGTTACAATACTCGACTGAATCACTTCAATATGGTCTCGCTTCGCAATAGAACTTCCTACACAAATTGATAAACGGTAACTTGGAATGCAACGGTACACCGACCTCCTAGGTAAAGTCTGTGTTTTGGTGCCGCGATTGAATTCTAGATTACGCATTAACATCGATACTGAAGCAACACTTTCGACTTCCAATTTAGCAAAGGGGTCAACCTTGCCGAAAATGTTACGGTAATACAATGAACTGCCTGATATAAACAATATATAAACAATGAACTGCCTGATATAAACAATATATAAACAATGAACTGCCAAGCCAAACAGAATTTGACATTTTTAACCATAGTCATTACGTTGTTAAAAAAAATTGGTTCTTATTTGTGAGAAATTGAATAGCTTTTGAAGACACGTATTCGCATATTTTTTTGTAATATTTAACTATTTACTTACCTGTAAGAGCTTAAAATGAGTACTGTGTGGCCACGGAGATGGACGATAGATCCGTGGTCAAGTCAAGCGTTCTGAGCGCCTTTCCAATTTCAATGTGATACCAGAATACCTAGGCCTAAGTATTTCCTACAATTTAACCATACATTTCACATGGGAATGGTAGAGCTGCGATCGGCCGGGAGCTGGCAGCAACTAGCTAGTGTCTGCAACTGCGGAGCGGTGGCGAAGCGGTTGCGGGGCGGTTCCGGGGCGGTGGCGGAGCGGTTGCGGAGCGGTGGCACGAATCGACGGCGAGATGAATGGATCCAAGAGGCAGAATAATTGAGCGCGCGAGAGAGTTCCCATGAAACTTGTGGCACGGTTCTAAGAATTATTTCATTTGAGGCAATCTTTACGCAATTTAATTATTTTATTAAAAAGAGTTCGCAATTCACTACGTATATTTAACGTCGAACGAATTGAAGGAAATGAACAGAAATTAATTCCATAACTCACAAATTGTGTTCAAAGAACACGATTTCATCAGACCGTTTACCCGGAGGGGGCACCACATAACAATCCCACCTCGTGCAGCAGAGCTCGTCCCTGCTGTTCTCTGTTATAGCACTCTTGAGTACGCGTCGGCAATTTGGTCACCCCAGTACACAACTCACAAAGCACAAATTGAGATTATTCAACGTAAAATTATTAGGTTTCTAGATTTTAAGTCTAAACGCAGTTATAACTCATACACTGTGAGTTGTAACCACTACAACCTTCTAACCCCAGAAGAAAGACGACTACAATTAGATATGGCATTTTTATTTGACCTAGTCAACAGCAGTGTTGATTACCCACAACTGATTGATGAAATCAAGTATAATGCGCTGCGGTGGTGCTCCGCCACCGTCGCGTCGCGCGACTGTTCACCTCCGGAGCGGCGCGCACGCGCTCCTGCTGCACCCGCGGAACCCGCGCGGCCCGCGCCCGCCCCCGCCCCCCGACGCCATTATCTCATTATAGTCAATTCAAACTCATCGAGATTACAATGTATTATGTACGCATTCCTCCGCGCATACAATAACTCAATCGAGCGGTCGTCGTGCCGCGATCGGCAAAAACCTTTCCGACAGGTTGCTTCACCGGCCACCGACGGTTCTCGCCTCGTGACTCACTCCACTCCAAGAAGGCATGTTTTGACAGCTGACCTTTTTTTTACGTCATGCCTCTGCTGTCCTCCGGACTAGTTTTTTAGAACTTTCGCGCCCAAGATAGGATTTCCTGCCAGCTTAACTTACTTTGGTCCTAAATGCGAACGCCACTGCATGAGGGTCATTTTTCGGGACAATTACCGCGAGGTCAGGCTGCTTGTCCGAAATAACATAATTTCTACCCCAGGTCTGCAGCAGTGAAAGTAGCCGAATTGCGAACGGAGCTGGTTTAAATAAGAGTGAAATGAATTGACCTGTTGGGGCATAGTCGTGAGAGCAGTCCAAGTCAGCTGGTGCGGCACGAGTCGTGTGTCGCATTGCTCTCTTTGCGTTCGCTCGCACTGCGCCGAACCGCACCGCACCGCGCCGCACCGCACCGCACCGCGCCGCACCGCACCGCCTAGCGACCGCGCGTCGCGGCTGACGAGTGATGACCCATTGTCAACCCAACAGCACCGGCTGTTACCTGTAGCGCACTACGGGAACTCAGACTCGAAGCGGTTATGTGAATAAAAAGGGACAAAGACCAACAATAACCTTCACCGGGAGTCATTCTTCATTACATCGTCTTTCCTGATCAGGAATCAGTATCAGGAATTAGAAAATGCCTCTCCGGACGCAATGCCTCCAAACAAAATCTATGACCCGGGACACACACTCGTTACTGATTCCATCTTTCCTGATCCGGAACGAATGCTAGCCCGTGCGTCAGGAATTCAGATTCTGAAAAATGCATGCCACCATGCGCCACAGACTAGCAACAAATAACATTCGGTGGCAAATTACAGTCATGTGAATGTCCGCGGGCAATTACCTACGTTGAAATAAACATATTTTACGCGCGTGCAATGGCTTTTTTATGGAACCTGTTTTGGATGGCTATTACCACATATCGACCGTCATGAATTTGGCCAAATACATCACATTCCCGAAGAATTTAAGTGCCATTGCAGCTGTGCATGCCAGGATCTTAACTTTATGAGCACGGCTACACGGAACTGGATTGAAAACACGGACATATTTTTCATTGCCGCTTCGACCATCTTTTCATCCATCGCGATGGTGCGACCCCGTCGGGCTTAAACCGTACCACCTAGTAGGGGAAGGAGACCTACAGTTTTACATGGATTCCGAACCATGGAGTAGTTCGCATTCTTGACGAAATGCACTTACCCAACTCGGAAAAAGAATTAAAGTGGTGCATTAACGGGACTAGGATTTAAACCTATGGTATTCTCGGCAGGTCTTCGCGGCAGTAGGCTAAGATCCGCTCAATTGTAAGAAGTAAATAGTCACCTGAGTCGTCACAATCAATTCTGGCGGGAAAACAAATAGAAGACTGCACCTGAAGGACGCGCCCACACGACTAACTCGCTAAATTCCGGACAGAATTTAATCGAATGCGTGTCCCGAGCAATACGGAAAGGCAGTTTCTGATTCCTGATCAGGAAACCTGATTTGTGTCCCTAAAGCTAAACAATTTCATTATTCCGCAATGTTTGGACGAAGAGAGCCAGTATAGGTGCCGTTGACTAGGCACCATCGCTCGTTGCAACGTTCGATCGGTCGCTTCAATCTTCACGACATTATTCGTATAATGCAAGTGATAAGTAGTGACGAACACGTTTCGATGAGTTGTAATTACAATCGACGCCGATAGAGATGTAGGGGCTGTCAAAAGTTTTTGTGAGCACTTTTTATATTGAAAAGTTGAATCTGTGCCGATGATGAATCACTTTGCCGTCGGATTAACATGTTTACAATATCATTGACGTGAATTGGCATCTACTTAACACTCGTTTAGTGCCTAGTAGGTAAGAGTAATGGTCGGCGACTACGCACATTTACATACACCATATTTTGTGCGATAATAATTACTGATGATACGTGAACATTGGTGAATAATGCAAATGTGATGTACTTAGGTAATGAGCTCGTTTTAATAAGACCCCTCTAGTGACTTGCATCGCTCGACTCAAACGCACGAGCTAACTTCCGTGGCCGTCAGCCTCAAAATTAAACCGTACAATGACTCAAAATGTACACTTTGGGTATAAAACAGTTTGTAGAATCGACCGTGAAGCAAGGACTCAATCATTGAAGAAAGAAAGCTGTAAAAAGAACTACTTACTGCAAGGCTTATACACTATAGTTTAAATACTTTGGAAAATAGAAGAAATGTATCGGATTTGATAATTTTGCACAAAATTTTAAACAATCATATTAATTGTCCATCTCTACTAAGCCAAATAGCTTTTAATGTTCCTAGATTCAATGCCAGATTATCTAATTTCGTTCCCTTTAAAGTAAATAAGCACAAAACTAATCTTGGTAAAAATTCGCCACTTACTAGAATTTGTAGTACTTTCAATAAGACATATAAATCGAACTATATTGATTATTCCTCGACGATTATAAATTTTAAAAAAACAATAAGAAAACTGCCCGAATAATATTTATCAACATCAAGTTTTTTTTTTTTTTGTATTTTATTTATTTTCTCTAAAATTCTTTGATAATATCTGCTTTGTGATTGATTGTTTGGTTTGAATTTGAATGTACTTATTTTTATATTCACTGTTATTCCTTTTCTTACTTTTACGTTGTGGTTATATGATTGTTTTTATTTTTTATTTTTTTGTTTTTTTGGTTATAATTGTTTTATTTCTTTTGTAAGTTAGCAATTCATTTGTACATGTTGTGTTTGTCCTTAATTGTAGATAGTTTTGGTGTGGTTTTTCTTTCTTTTAATATTTGTAAATGTAAGAAACGAATCTATGTGGACGAACCTATAAATAAAAAAAAATAAAAAAAAAAAAAAAAAAAAAAGGCTAGATTTGAAATTGTCCAGACTGTTTGCCCAGATCAGGTACGGGCAAACGACGGCCCGCAGGCCATTTACGGCCCACAAACAGATTCGATCCGGCCCGCCATCTACCTCCCGCCTTACCCTACACTGACCAAATACTCGTACATCAGGCAGTCACCGAGAGTGAAAACCCCGACAGTTTTGCGCATTTTTGAACGAAGTTGATGCTGATTACTCCGAGCATGTGTACCACACGAATGATGACTAAGTTGTGCCAAAGCATTCGAGCGCGTTTGGAACTTAAAGGAAAACATATATCGCACTACGCAGGTAGGTATCAAGAGGCGCGGAACGAGGTTGCGCCCCGCGCGTTGTGCGAGTACAGCGAATGAATTAAATTCTTATTTTTATTTATCTATTTTTTTATTTATTTTTTTATTGGAAAACTTACAGCTTATTCACAATTCATCTACAAAAATGGACAATGTAATTGTCAAAAGCCAAAAACATGTTTTCACAGATATAAAATTTACAATTTGAGTTGACTGCTATCTAAGCGTAGATAACCTTGCTTAAATCTAAACTTAAATTAAACATGGAAATGAGCATATGTATATAATTAAGCGAATATTAAGTTTTAAAAGTGTGAGAGGGTGTGGGTTGGTGTCAGGGTGATTAAGAGTGTGTGAGGGTGTGTTAGGTTGTGTGCGTGTAAGTGTGGGATGTGAATGTGATTTGGGTTTGGGGTTGCATATTAAAGTTATTATTATTTTATTCATTCTTTGATTAAAATTAACTCTGTTTTATATTTATTTTTAATTATGTTCATGATTCTCCCTATTACTATTCAGTATTTCAGCTACTCGTTTCTTGAAAGTTCTTTTTAGGGTAGTATATAAATCAATGGATGTAAAATAAGTATTGTAAAGAACGGCAATTCGATTTAAAGGTGTGTTGCTGGTATAGTTTCTGCGAAACTTTCTCACGTGTAAGAGGTCCACATTACGTGTATATCGAGCAGGTACATGTAGTTGCACAGCGGTTACGAGTTCAGGACAGTCAACCCCACCGCTCGCAATGTCGTGGAGCAATGCCATGTCAGTAACTATTCGCCGTTCCTCGAGTGGTTGAAGCCTATGAAAACGGAGTGATTGCTCGTATGTCTCAAAAGATCGCCCACAACGGTAATTTAAATGTTTTACAAATATTTTCTGAATGCGCTCCAGGCGATCTTTGTACACGGCATATTGAGGTGACCAAACACTACAGGCAAACTCCAGGACACTACGCACATAAGCAAAGTAGACAATCCTTAAACATTCAACATCCTGGAAAGGCTTGCAAACTCGGAGTACGAATCCCAAGTTACGGTACGCCCTGTTCACGGCTTTCTCGATGTGTTCATTATATATGCATTTGCTGTCAATCATGACTCCCAGATCGCGGGCTACTGCAACTCTCCGTAAGGCAATGTTGTTTAGAGTGTAGTTGAATACAATAGGATTCCTGCTTCTTGTGAAAGAGATAGTTTCGCATTTACCAACATTGATAGATATCCTGGTATCTTTGCAGTAGGACCCGATCCGGTTTAAGTCCTCCTGAAGTTTTAAGCAGTCTTCAGTGCTTCTTACCGCTGCGAAAATTTTACTGTCATCAGCGTAGAATAGACACTCAGAAGATCTGACACATGTGTATACATCGTAAGTGTATACGTTGTATAACAGCGGACCCAGATGTGAACCCTGTGGGACACCTGATGGAATACCTATAAAGTTCGCACGATTCCCACCAACAACTACAGCCTGACAGCGATTGCTGACGTACGATGAAAACCATCTGTAAAGGTCGCCATGAACACCGACCTCCTGCTATGATCGACTCTGTCGAAAGCCTTTTCATAGTCCGTGTACACAGCGTCCACTTGGATTCCCCTATCAAGATTTTTTAAAATGAATTCAACAAATTGCACGAGATTTGTGGTGACCGATCTTCCTTTCAGGAAACCGTGTTGCCGAGACGAAATTGACTTTGATAGAATTGGATATATCTGATCATACACCACTCTCTCGAGCAGCTTGCTGAAGACGTTAAGAATGGAAATTGGTCTGTAGTTTTCAATAGTTATTTTAGGGCCTTTTTTATGAATGGGCGTAACGTGTGCCTCTTTCCACTTACGAGGAAACACTCCCTGAGAGATGGATCTACTAAAAATTATATGCAGAGGTCGGGCTAATTTATCGGAGCAGTTAAAAACAAAAGATGATGGTAATCCATCGCTTCCGGCCTCTTTGGATAAATTGAGTGAAATTAAATATTTATGTATTAATTGGGGTGAAAGCTCAATAGTGTGTATCTCATCGCAGCTGGTTACATTATCTGTAAACGCGGGTGGTTCACATGTTATTTGAGCAGTGTTTATGGAGTTCGAGGAGTTCGATATTTAAATTTAATGCACTATATGAATATTTCTAATCTTTTGTATGCTGATAGAGTGTTTCGATATGGTCATGTTGCCGCCGACTCTAATAACTTAAATATTTTATTGTAGTTATAATCAGCGATTTTTTGTTTTGCTATGTTCCCAAAACACATTTTTTCTAAACTTTTTCTTACAACATGGAAATAAAGTTTTAAGCAATATACAATCATAAAATTTGATTTAAATATTTTATTCAATATTTAGATCAAATTATTGAAAATACCTAAATAATTTCAAACGCACCATTCCGAATTTTCTAATCTTTTGCACCCAACCTTCCATAAGGAAACTATATCGCCTGTAAAAATCAGCGACTTTAGAATTATCGAACCCTTACGATACTTACGAAAATTACGAACCTACAGAAAATTACGTGGCTTACTAGGTAAGCAATGCAGCAGTAAAGCAGCACAAGTGCAGAAAGGTGCTGGCGGCACATGTTTTTTTTTTTAAATAGCTACGAAATGTTTACTAAATATAAATAATATAATAATATAAATGTTAAATTTTGTCATATTGTCCTGGAGCAGCCTTTTGGACCAGCCCTTTGCGCTACTTTTTTAACCGACTTCAAAAAAGGAGGAGGTTATCAATTCGTCGGAATCTTTTTTTTATTTTTTTTATGTATGTTCACCGATTACTCGAAGACCCCTGGACCGATTTGGAAAATTCTTTTTTTGTTCGAAAGGGTATACTTTCTAGTTGGTCCCATTTTTTTTTTTTCAAAATCGGTTCAGTAGTTTGGTACTTAACAATAACAAACATCGAATTTCTTAAGCCCGCGAACCCAGAAATGTGATTTTTTAGTTACAGTAGCTTTCTTTTCGGGTGAGATTGCTCAGTATGAGAGGTTTTTTCTTACTTCAACTGTTGGGGGTATTCAAGGGGGGTAAAAGAGGGCAAATTGTACACATTTCTATCTCTAGAGCCGCTGAACCCAGAAATGTCAGAGTAGGTTTTGTTTTAGATGGGAATGCTTAAGAAGAAAATATTTTTGGAAATTATACCATTAAGGGGGTAAAACAGGTCAAAATGAACACATTTAGGTGGAAACCACTCATGTTGAGATCTCTGAAACCAATTATCCTCGAAACTTGACCAAAAGGCTCGCTCACAACGGATTTTACAAAATTCAACTGTTAAGGAGGGATAAACGAGGCCGATATGTACACATTTTCCTACAACTTAAACTTACGCAAGAAACAGACTATCCGGAACGATGGAAGGATGAGAAATTCAGAAGCTCAGCGGTTGACCGGCATTCGTTGTTTTGTCTTTTTAGGGTTCCGTTCCCAAAGGGTACCAACGGAACCCTATTACTAAGCTTCCGCTGTCCGTCCGTCCGTCCGTCTGTCACAGCACTCTATCTCATGAACCGTGAACTCATGAATCCAGATAGGTACCGGTCTACCTTTCGTCAGAAATGAGATTTCTCAATGGTTTCATTTCTGCTAATGCTCGTTCATTGTAGGGTTTAGTAACAGTTTAGAGGGTTCGCATGGGAAAGTGAGGTGCGCATGATCTTCTTTACACTTTGTATGTGAAGTTGAGCAGGATGGCTCGCCCACCTTGAGTCAAAAAGTTACGCCACTACTAAAAAGCAAAAAATAAAATATTTTTAAATAAAAAAAAGGACCGCCTTAAAAAAACCGGAACTAAAAAGCAAAAAATAATTGGTTACTTTTAATTAATGTACGAAAAGCTATTTTAATTCTAACTAATTATGTACAATTTCTTAATTTTTAATCATCTTTTGAAGTCGGTGCCTTGGGTAGACGTTCTGTAAGGGCTGCGAGTAGTTAGATTAATATCACCTATGGCTAAGAAAGAAATATAAGTAGGTAGCATTTACCTACTTAAACAAAACACAAAAATAAAAATTAAATAATCACACAGGTCGGAAAAACGTATGTAAGTAGATATTTAGGCAAGTACTTTCTAATTTAAATATGCCTTATACTAAAACTAAATACCGAACACAGTAAAAATAAAATATTTACAAGAAAACCCTACAAACTAAACAAACAAACCAATATAAAAACAACGACCACTTATATGGTCTACCTAAATACCTAAATAACACTAAACAAAAAAATTACAAATATAAAAAAGAATAGAAAACAATAGGTAGCGACTTTGAGGTGTTTGCTCTCAACTGTATGTCAAAACGAGTGTGCGGTTAGCACATATCCCACCAATTTCGGCAGAAATGGTCTCGTTCAGACAACGATGTCGTAGGAAGTACCAATCAACACAGAGCAGCGAATTAACGTACTACACAGTGCGCGCCCTTATAAAGCCGAAAGTACTAATAATCGTTGAAACCCAATTTCAGCAGCGGGAGCACAAATAATTTTATCTGGCCGACAAACTTACGTACATAGTCTTTATCTTGTGTGCGGGACACTTGTCGCCAACTGATAGCATAAACAATGTTATGTCGAGTGAGGTTGTCAAAATAAACCCACACCATAGACAAATCTCGACAAAGAATAAATTTTGTCCATTTGTGGAAGCACAAGTAAATTTAATCCTACTAATTTGACGTTTGTTGAGGATAATTTAGTCACCACCACCGGGAGGGTGTGTTAAATCCTAGAAGGAGGTGTTTGTTCGTGTTACGAATATGTGCGTATGTAGTGGCGATGGCACAGACGTTTCTTAACGTTTTCATGGTTCAAAGACATGGGAAAAGCTGTAATAAGAGCGAAAGATGGATGGGTTTGTTTGGGCAAAGATGTTTCCATTTCATCCTTTACTTTCCGTTATAGGAAGTAATCAGGCGGAACGGCTTAGAGCCACGCTCCAGCTGAACGGGAAACGGAGATCAACTACAATCCTTCTTATCTAACAAGGCAAATGCGCTAAACCAAGCAATTTTTATCTAAATTAATTTGAAACGTACGAAATTCCATTCGAAATAACTTAGGTGTAGGCGATTTGTAGGAAATGGCATTTTGTTCGCCGCTATTCTGTAAAACGCTATTTCTTGCTCCTTGCACTGAATATCATGGAGCAGCCTGCGCGAACACAGCCAGGGTCGGGAGGTTTAAAATGACAGTTCTTGTGGATAAAACGGTGGGTGTTGCCACTCTCTATCGAGTTAACACTCGATCTCGATAAATTAATCGAGCTCCCCATTTGTGATATCACAGTTGATAAAAATCCTCGACAAAATTTCTTATCCCTCTAACTCGACAAGTGTCCACTTTCATTTGTGCTCCCGCTGCAGTACGCTGCGCTGTATCGATATCAGCTTGCACGTAAACCAACGCTAAGGTAATCTCCATTTAGACGAGCGTTCGCTTAAAATGCTCTGTGGACCAATCATTGCTAACTCAGGTTGTTTACGCTCTCGTAGCCTTCTGTTGCGTTCGGCTGAAATAGAGTCTGTTCGGTCAGCAGCGTGCACCGACTTCAAAAGATGATTAAAAATTAAGAAATTGTACATAATTAGTTAGAATTAAAATAGCTTTTCGTACATTAATTAAAAGTAACCAATTATTTTTTGCTTTTTAGTTCCGGTTTTTTTGAAGGAGGTCCTTTTTTTATTTAAAAATATTTTTATCCATGAAATAATTCAGCCCGACATTAACCCGAGCGGACGGCAGCTAGTATTAAATAAAATTAAACATTTGAATTTTTCAACGCAGATCTAAGTTATCTTAAAAAAACCGGCCAAGAGCGAGTCGGACTCGCACACGAAGGGTTCCGTACCATCGTACAAAAAATAATAAAAAAATCACGTTTTTTGTATGGGGGCTCCCTTTAATTTTAAATATTTTTTAATCTTACCTATTTGTTGTTATAGCGGCAAAATAAATACACACTCTGTAAAAATTTCAGCTGTCGATCTGTTACGGTTACTGAGATGCAGCCCTGTGACAGACGGACGGACGGACGGACGGACGGACAGCGGAGGCTTAGTAATAGGGTTCCGTTTTCACCCTTTGGGTACGGAACCCTAAAAAAGGAGAACATTGCATTTCTGTACAGTTTGCTTTGTGACCTAAATCACACCGAGCGACGACAAGCCAAGAGTCACAAGCCGGCACGACACATCCATCACATAGTGCTAGTGCGTACGTTGGTGGCCCTCGACATGAATCCGAGAATGGAACGTGTAGTGTTGTGATTCCAACTCGGAAAGTATCGCGACCTTCTGTTTATTTATGAAATTAAATTATTTAGGTATCTAATAAGGTTATTGCAATAGTAATGATAATGGAATGCTACATACTTATTACGCACATATAATGTTCATTTAATTATGTAACTTTTTTTTTTTTTTTTATGTGACTGGACATGGATGGCTAATACCACAAGTTTTGTCATGGTATTAGCCCAACACACCACATGGGAACTAGGTGCCATGCCAGGACCTTCCTTATATTGCACGGCTACATTGAACTGGATGGAAAACACGGACAATTTTCATTGCCGCTTCGACCATCGTTCATCCAATGCGATGGTACCAACCCGGGCGGGATAAACCCTACCACCTAGTAAGTAAGGAAGGGGACCTACAGCTTAACGTGGAATCCGAACCACGGCCAGCCTCTCTCAACGGTCTAATGGTCACCCATCCAAGACCAGACCGGACCCAGCGTTGCTTAACTTCGGAGAGCGATCGCCGAAGTCTCGCGCCACTGGGCCACTGAGCAACTAGACATGTATAGCTAATACCAAACTAACCGTCAGATATTAGCCTAACGTACCACATGAGAACTAGGGGCCTTGTCAGGACCTTCCTTTATTGCTCAGCTACATATAACTGGATCGAAAACACGGATCATTTTTATTGCCGGGTCTACACCAGTATCTGAATACACATAAATACTCACCATACGCGTTGAGTC
Source organism: Incurvaria masculella (assembly GCA_946894095.1). NCBI lineage: Eukaryota > Metazoa > Arthropoda > Insecta > Lepidoptera > Incurvariidae > Incurvaria > Incurvaria masculella. The sequence goes on along the minus strand of OX335658.1, from coordinate 18,055,119 downwards.
TTTACGATTATTTAGGGTGGGAGTGGTATTAGCAATCTATGTCCAGTTACATAAAAAAATAATTGAGTGCGGCGTCCAACTACCGACTAGCTCCGCGCACGCGCCCAGCGTACTCGTCTTGAAGAACGTAGAAAATTATGGAAGTGGCTGCGATCAGATCTAACGAGACGAGGTGAGGTGACGTGAGGTGAGGCGAGATGAGGCGAGGTGAGGTGAGGTGAGGCGAGGCGAGGCGAGGAGAGGTGAGGCCAGGCGAGGTGAGGTGAGGCGAGGTGATGTGAGGTGAAGTGAGGTGGGGCGAGCCCTGCCCAATGACTTGATGATTCTGCGTCTCGCGCCGAACCAACTCGAATAAACCTGAGATTTCTCAGACTGGCTCCGAAGCGCGATGTGCTCGTCCATTTTGGAGGAATTGATAGCGTAATATAGGGGCCAACAATAAGTGCTATGCCAAGGTGGTAGGCCTGCAGGACTACTCATACATATGTTAACCACACCAAAAATCGCTGCTTGAATGCAGTTGAAAAAACGATCATGTGCATTCTAAGCAGATTCTTGTTTTTTTTTAATTGCTGAAGAAAATAGGTGCCATTGACTTAAAAATATATCTTAGGAAAATGTAATAAGCATCGGAGAATATCTCTACCTGCCGCGTGAAAAGCCGTAACATTTTTCAAACATGTCTAACGACCGCGGTAACCTCAAAAGTATCATAAGCACTTAAAAGCTGAACTTCGCCAGAACCAGAAGAAATGTAAGGAATTCCTACTACAATAGTAATTCCAGTTTGATACTTTCACAAAGAACACAATTGCAAACAGAACAACGAACAAGAGATGAACACACACAAGAGATGGCTTCGCGTTTTGCTTGCAACGCTGACTTCGAACAGAACGCCATCTACGTGTGCTAGGAAGTACGCAGGGTGCAACTAAACCCCGTTAGAACACGCACACAATAAAGACAAGATTTATACTGATGGCCATTTTATGGCATCCAATCCTGAATACTTCATTAATAGTGCATTGAATTCTATTTCCGCGACATAAATGGATGTATTGAACTCTATATTTTACCCCGGCGCGATGGACGGCGTGGCGACACGTAGCGCGGCGTGGCGCCACGTGTCGACACAGACACGCCACGCGCCGCCTCCGCCCACGGCAGGAAAGCCGTTTTGCATGTCGCCCGACCGCCGCCACCTCCGCGCCGCCGCCCTCGTGCTGTCCCCCGCACCGCAAACTCGATATCTCGGAAAAGTAACTGTAAGCTGCCGCCTCTACACCTCCGCGACGCTGCACAGAGGGTCGTCTAGAACATGATGGTGGACAAAAATATTTTATGCTTTATAAAAATAATATAGGCATCGCTGAATCTGGGAAAAATACTTTAAAAAATCTATGACCTTTGTTTCTTTATGTTGAGCGCGGCATATGGCGTACGCCAGGACCTATTAAGGTGCTCGACGACGCCCATGGGTTTTCGAACATTCATGGGGGCTGTGAAAACCTTGCCGGCCGGCGTTAAGCGAAGGTACATACAAAGGGGACGGAGGGACAGCGTTCTGCAGCTCCGACGATTGTTTGACCTTCTTTGCATTCGATTCATAGTTCATTTCACAATAGCGTTATTTAGGTGGTTTTAGGAGGTCCTGATTCCACCAAATACCAAAAAAAATTTAACTTTCGTTATACCTTACGTATGTTAAGTGTAGGGTACATTTAACACAGCACCATTTTATTACTTGCACGGGGAATGTTATCCGGGAAAAATAAAAAAATACAAATCCTTTGAAAAACTTTTAAAAAATAACCTTTGGTGGGTTTAATTTAATTCCAAAATACTGCTGCCAAACTTACATTTTTGGTAGAACAAATTAACGCAAAAAACACAAAAATCAGCAACCCTCCGTGCGATAAGCTCAAAAATTTAAATTACTTAAGATATTAAAGTTTATTGGTACAAACTAAAAACCAACAAAAACTCATCATCATTCCCAGTTTTTGAAAAATGTTGCTTATATACAACTATTTCTTAACACCCTGGCTTTGTTAATTTATCAGAATAGGCTAATGACATTTGTCCACCTAGCATGTTCTAGACGTCCCTCTGTGCGGCGCCACACCAACATCCGATAGCCATAAGTGCCTCACTTCAGATGATAATAATATGTCAATGTTCAGTGGCGACCGATTCATAACTTGTCATTACCGTTGCAACGATGTAACTATACACACTTGCTTCTAAATGTATTGCTATTGCTATTCCCCTCGTCACGGTAATGCGAGCGGCTCGTAGCTTAGGGGCGCGGGTACACTCTCTCCACGCCGGAAGTCATGCCAGAGGTCATGGACTCAAATTCCGCACCGCTTGTGCACCTCGTTCTTTCTCTACCTGAGTTAGATAAGTGCATTTCGTCACGAATGCGAGTTGATTCATGATTTGGAATCGATGTCAAACTGTAAGTCATCTTCCTCTACTAGGTGCTAAGGTAAACCCCGACCAAGATGGTAACACAGAATTGAATGAAAAGAAGGTCGAAGCGGCAATGAAAAATTGTCAGTGTTTTCCATCTAGTTCAATGTACTCATAACCGTGCTCATAGAAAATGCCAGGACCTTCTCCTGGCATGGTACCTAATTTCTTCGGGAAGACGGTGTGATGGGCTAATGTCGTCACAATATTATCAATAAATAAACAGTGGGATTGATAGTTAACATGTTCAGTTACGGGACAAAATATAAAACACAAAAATGCTAAGTTAGATTTGGACGCGCATAATATAGGATTCCATTAAAAAAACACTGTGGACTCATCTGATGTTCCAGATGGAAACATGTTCAAAACAATCAATTTACACCGCATTCCCGAAAACATTAGGCGCCATGCCAGAATATAAGGAAACGTGGCACGGCTACATTGAACCGGGTTGAAAACCGTTGAGATCACTACTAAAGTAATTGCCAGTAAGGAATACGTAAACAACCCTTTTATTATCTACATATAATTGCGCAAATACTTTTGGATACGTCTGGAAAAAATTGCATTATCTGGCAGTTATATTTAAAATTATAAGTAAGTAAGTTTACTTGCAAAAATACACATTACATTATCATTGTACATACATAATATCTGTATACTGGTTTTATTTAATAATATATTATTATCTCTTTATCTCCTCTTATACAAGTAGTGTATACATACGCAGGCGCTGCCCACTTTTAAAAAAACGCTGAAATCTAATCTTCCAATCATAATAAAGAGGCCAATTAATAATTTGTTAAACATTTTAGTTGGCTTTATTTGCATTCCACAATTGGATATTAAATACCGTATACATTGATATTCACTCTCTTTTATGATTATAGACTAGGAGGTCGCGACAAAAATGGTAACGATAACGTAAATGGCTGAAACTTAGTTCACAGGATATAGACCAACCCTCTGAAGCTAAATGTGTCAGTCTGCCTGCGCCAAGTGGTTGCGTTACGTAGATAAGGCGCCTGAAAAAGTAGTTATGGCGACAAAAAATCGATATGATAAGGTAAAGGGCTACAAATAACGAAGCATGAAAGTATCACTACGCTAAAACTGAACAAATCTTTGGTTGCATTTCGTAGTTATAGGCGATCTAGGTTCCGGATATAACTTTAGGTATATGTAAGTATTTAATAAAAAAACCGACTGGTTGTTGTTGTATTATTAACAGGTATGAACAGAACATTTCTAAGCAATCGGTATATTAATCAGCAGGTACATACCAACATCTATTTTATATAGCCAATCTAGACAACGCAACCACTTGGCGCAGGCAGACCGACATATTTAGCATCAGAGGGTTGGTCTCTAACATGTGAACCCAGGTTCAGCCATTTACCTTATCGTGACCAAAAATGTCGTGACCTCCCGGAATATGATTCAATCTAATCTGTCCCTCCCTCCTTACATACATACACACACACCCTCACACACCCTCCATACTAATGTAAACGATACACCTCACATTCTAAATCTCTCTCACACAGTTACATACCCTCTCTACCTTTGTTAAATTTTTATAGGGGTGTGTTTAACTTTTTTATAGAATTAAGCTAATTATTTTTTCATAGCGGATTTAAAAAAAAAAACACTAATCAGCGTCACCTAAATTGCAATTTTTAAAGAGAAGAGATATTAGGGATTTTTCTGAAAACCAGCTTTGTAGTTTTCGGCGTGACAGCTAAGATTGATTCCATTGTTCACACATTTAAGATGTCTACAAACGCAGTTACGTTAATGCGAATGCAATGTTAAGTATGTTTAATTTAGTTTTTTATGTTCATTACTCTGATGTACTTGTGTATTTGTATTTGTATTTGTTTTTTCTATTTATCAATCCTCCTTTGTGACGCAGGGAACACTTGGAATCGTCAAACATTTCCAATAACAATTAAATACAATTAAAATTAAAGCATAAAAAGTTCCCTATTTCTCTTTATCATGGCAAGAGGCTCACTTAAGTCTAGATTTTCAAATAAACAATTACTACACTTACATTTTACAAAATCAGCAATGTAAGCATAAGAAAAAATAGTTGTCAAACAAAATAGAAAACGTGTGTGTATGGGCAAATACATTTTCTTATTCTTTTTATATTCTTATCACCTCTGCCTAAATCTCTAGAGAACCCGCGCAATGGTATGCATGTCTAGATAACTGATAGCAATGCCATGAACTTGTTATGGTAACGCAAAAGGCGCAACGAGATGGGGATTTTTTTAAATTAATAACGAATATACATCCTTGTCCAACTGGACATGGATGGCTTATACCGAACTGACCGTCAGATACTAGCCTAACACATCACATGGGAACCAGGTGCCATTCCAGGCCCTTCCTTATATTGCTACGCTATATTGAACTGAATGGAAAATACGGACAATTTTCACTGCCGTTTCGACGATCGTTAATTCAATGCGATGGTACCACCCGGGCGGAATTAACCCTACCATCTAGTTAGTAAGAAACCTACAGTTTTACGTGGAATCCGAACCACGGCCAGCCTCATTTTTAATATTTCTTTAATTTCTAAATGGATAAAACAGCTTATTGCGAGTATTACAGCGTCTTGAGATAAATGCGTTGTCTCAAACAGTGTTACATCATAATTTAAGTGGATTCATCGTATAGGACACCATGTTAGGAAGGAGCGGACAACGCGGGCTTCCAAACATCGCCTCGCTCTCCACAGCTTGGTACCGACCGACACCGAGGAAGCCAGTCATTGTCCGTACGGGCTTGCGAAGATTAGCGTGTCGCGCGCCGCGCGCCGCCGCCGCAGCCCGCTAGCGATACACCGCTAGGCTTGCGGCTAATGAGATCTGCAGATTGCATTCAGGCAGTGCATCGACGACGGAGCGAGCATGGCGCGGCTAGGCGTGGCGTGGCGTGGAGTGGCGTGTCATGACGTCGAGCAACGTGGCGGAGCATCAGACCTTCGGTTCCTTTCGATATAGATTGTGGTAGTATTGGAGCGTATAAATGAAAGTATTTTTTTTATTTATTTGTTTATTCATCATCAAACGAACAGACATTACCATGATTATATACATTATTAACTAAATATTACATGTTTCGCAATAACAAGTATTGGATGTACACAAGTACGAGTATTGTGTGAAGTAGGCGGTGTTAGACATCAAATTGACGAAAAGGTGAACGCACAATTACTATGTAGCAGGCTGAATAAGAGGAAGGAAGGGGTGGTTGGTGTTTTATGATGAGAGAGGGTGTGTTCATTTGCTAATTTAAGAGCATGTATCTTTGTGATGTGTGTGAAAGGGAATGAGGGTGGGTGAGGGAGGGTATGTATGTGTATGTATGGAAATGTAAATTTCAACCAGTTAGTTATCACATCATACGACAATTCACACTACATCACACCACACCGCAACACACATAGTCATCATAGTCATTCAAAACAGCAATGTATGATGACAATAATTGAAATATTCGTATATAATATTACTATGCAACCAAAAGTATTAAACAAATGATATCTGATGTAATTAAATCCGTCGGGCAGCCGGGCATTCTCGTCTCTCGCTCTGCTACACCTCCCCTGGAACGGTCTGATGGATCACTCGAGGCTATACGAAGGAGAAGGCGCGCACTTTTGCTTATCTTTTCATGTCTAACTCGAGGTTGGATGACGAGGGTGCAGCCCCTCTCTCGATATCACACTCTGGCCGATCATATGGGCCGAAAGACTGGAGAATTTCTGGAAGTCGCTTGCAGTGTAATCGGACGTCTCCAAATCCTTTGCCCGCGTTTGGCACCGAGCCCAACTAAGTAGGCAAGGCATTCCTCCCAAGCTTTGCTTTTGGATCGCCAGCTTTCTGTCGGGCCGCTCCTTATACGGTGCGATTTCGGACGACATCCCGATTAGGGCTGGTGTCCCGCGGGGTCCGTGCTGTCACCAACGCTATTTTCAATGTTCATCAACGATTTACTGTCCCTAGGCAAGGTTCACAGCCTCTGATGGCAGCACGGAGCATGAGGGGTATGCCAGGCATTGGAGGAGCAGGGATGCACAGCCCAGCGAGGCGTAACTTTCTGTGGTAAATAAGGTGGATACTGTTCTCGAGAAAGTAGCCAACTGGGGCCAGGAGAATTTGGTCGCCGTCAATGTTCGCAAGACTCAATGCTGTGTTTTCTCTGCAAGGCAGAACCCTTTCCGTTTCGTTGCAAGTTTTCAAGGCAATGTCGTACCTGTCTCGGAACACCTGGACGTACTAATGCGCTACAAGATTTCCAAGACGTGGGATTTCGGCGTTTTATTGAATCCAAGGCCATAATCGCATCGCAGAAACTGGGGATCTATGACGTTGCAGGTTATTTTCACCTGTACAATTACTACTTCTTTACAAATTTCAGATTAGGACGGTGATAAAATACTGTATGAGAAGGTACAAATGAACGAATAAGTGAGAGGCACCCGAAGGCGCTGCGGCGCGGCGATGGGACTCTCCGCGGAGGGAGACCGAACTCGAACGCATGGAGATAGAGATAGAGCTACAGTCTACAGTCCTGTCCGTGAGCTGCGTGAATGCATTTGACTCGATAGTCGAGTCCGCTCCGCTCCGCGTGACCTCACCGACTGGAATGTTCCGCCATCTCGAACGCTTTTATTAACTTGAACTTGTGCCGTTGCCGCGATGAGATAAAGGAGAAATTGGACTAACTGTCGGAGCGTGACTCCACCGCCGCCGCCGCCCCGGGTTGCGGGAGACGCGTTCGAGTAATTCGCACATAAATATATTTGTATTAAATATTACATTCAAATACGGTGTATAGTTTAGTTACCGTTTTATTTATTTACATGTATTAGTTTATAGTAATGGTTATAGCATAATTAGTTATATACCTGTATAGATATGTAGATGCCTACTTACCTTGTGTAAAATAAAAAAAAATAGTGAAACGTCTCCGCCGCGTCCAATTTTCGATGTTTCCGAAACCCTCTCGCTCGCTCTGGGTTAGATAGCGTTGTGTACTCCATGACTTCGTCTTTAATACATTTTTTTTAATAAATTAGTTCCGACTAGACTCCGCCTTAAGTTTTTATATCTTCTAATCTTCACATGAATATCATGCATGTGTGTTACGATCCAAGAATCAAAATTCTACCTTCGCACGGGGCACGCACGCGGCACGCACGCGGCACGCACGCGGCACGCACGCGGCACGCACGCGGCTCAACACGATATACAGAATGTCAGCCATCCGTGACGAAAGCGGAAACTTACCTGTAACAATAAACACATTGTTATTAATTTATTGTTTTAAGCACATCACCAATTAAACAAAAAACATGCATTGACAAGAGCAATTGCTAACCAGTAAATATACTTTTTCGTACAAAGTAGGTGCGTCGCTTATTTCAAGGAATTTGGTATGTATGTATGTGTAATCGACCGTGAAGCAAGGATAGTTCATTAAAGAAAAAGCCCAGTAAAAAAACTACTTTACTAATATACTACACACATCGATTATTATATCTATAGAAGATGAATAAATAATCGATTAGTGCCTCAAATACCATTGCATTTCTTTGCGTGGTGATCCCAAGAAACTTTGTATGGGCCGGACCCGTTCTGAACCAGCATAAATGAGCTGAATGAATACATGTAAAATGTCAATAAATACATAATTCTCCCAAAAATGCATACAGGAATGCATACGTACAAAATAAATTACGGAATCAGTAAATAGTAAAACATAATTGTGTAGCGACCTAGCGCCGTCTACTGAGAGCTGCTAGTTTCACATGCCACAAATCAACAAACAGATGCATAGAAACTAGTTAACATGACGCTTAATGGCGCTACCCACTAGACATGAAGTCTATATCGCACTAACGAAGTTTCCCAGCAAGATAACACATATACAACATTCAAATCACGACTAGAGGAGAGCAGCTGCGCAGCCGTGGGTCTCAAGACCTGACCCACCTTTTCATCTCTCCACAATTGCAACAAACCAAACCGGATTTGAAGAATGCTTTGTTGCGAAGTTGTGCAGTATGGCTTATCCTACACAATAATAGTCGGTTATGGCTGATTTCATACAGACCTATGCACTTGAGTTTAAGATAAAACATTCAAAGAGAAACGCCAGCCAAAGCCTGTTCGCAGGCTCGATTTGGACCTAACGTATGTAAGGTTGTGGATCTTCACGGTGAATCCCAGGTACTCCGCGGTCGACGTCAATGTGACGGAAAATTATCTCCAATTTGTCTCTATTTCCGGTGTAACGATATCAGTCGAAGCGTGACTGGCCGTCATTGTATATTTGGGCCTCGAAAATCGGACAGGGAGTCGCTGCCCGACCGGCACGTCGCGTGTCGCCTACTGATGCGGAGCCGCGAACAGAAACTTCCGCGTCGCAGAGACGTGTAAAAACATTGACATTAAGGCTGTTCCGACCCATATAAAGTTGTTTGCACACATAACGCAAAAAGTATTGCACTTTAAGCCACGAATTCATAATAAAAGTTTAATATAGTCATATTACTTGCAGCGAAAACAATTTCACAATTTCAGGATTATTGGTTTTGTTACAATTTATTTAAATACGATTTTTAATTAACAGCACCATCTAACGGTGTAAAACTTCTAATCGGCAATTATAACGAACCAATAAACCTGAAATTGTGAATATGTTTTCGCTGCAACTACTATGGCTATTTTTCATATTTTTGACGAATTTGTGCCTTAAAGTGCAATACTTTTTGCGTTCTGTGTAAAAAAAAACATTGTATGGGTCGGAACATCCTTAATACAGATTTCATAATTACCTTAGACAAAATAAAAAACAATAAGTTTGTTTAAACATATTAACTATTGTATTTTTTGGAATTGTTTATTCATCGGCCATAGACAGTACACCGCACTCGGATTTGTCATATTTTAACACTAGCGACCCGACCCGGCGTCTGGGGAATGGATGGGGTCGGTCATGTCACTCAATTTTAAACAGAAACGAACTTGCGAGGGTGTCACATTTTGTTCAGCAATGTTCTTTGAGTGTTCGGCGCTAGATTTGCTATCAGGTGCTTGCAATTAGTTCTCGTGAATAGTTACATGTAGACTCCTTTTTAACCGACTTCGAAAAAAAGGAGGAGGTTCTCAATTCGTCGGAATCTTTTTTTTTTTTTTCTCTTTTTTTTTATGTATGTTCACCGATTACTCGAAGACCCCTGAACCGATTTGAAAAATTCTTTTTTTGTTCGAAAGGGTATACTTTCTAGTTGGTCCCATTTTTTTTTATCAAAATCGGTTCAGTAGTTTGGTACTTAAATACAACAAACATCGAATTTCTTAAGCCCGCGAACCCAGAAATGTGATTTTTTAGTTACAGTAGCTTTCTTTACGGGTGAGATTGCTCAGTATGAGAGGTTTTTTTTAATTCAACTGTTGGGGGTATTGAAGAGGGCAAATTGTACACATTTCTATCTCTGGAGCCGCTGAACCAAGAAATATCAGAGTAGGTTTTGTTTGAGATGGGAATGTTTACGAAGATAATATTTTTGAAAAATCTTCTATTAGGGGGGTAAAACAGGTCAAAATGAACACATTTAAGCGAAAACCACTCATGTTGAGATCTCCGAAACCAATTATCCTAGAAACTTAAAATTTTCAGTGACTTCTTTTTACGACGCAAAGGCTCGCTTGTGATTTTACAAAATTCAACTGTTAAGGGGATACACGAGACCGATATGTACACATTTTCATGCAACACTTACGCAAGAAACAGACTCTCCGGAACAATGGAAGGACGAGAAATTCAGAAGCTCAGCGGTTCTGGACATTCGTTGTTTTGCCTTGTTAGGGTTCCGTACCCAAACCCAACGGATACTATATTACTAAGCTTCCGCTGTCCGTCGGTCCGTCCGTCTGTTACAGCGCTCTATCTCATGAACCGTGAACTCATGAATCCAGATAGGTACCGGTCTACCTTTCGTCAGAAATGAGATTTCTTAATGGTTTCAAATCTCATAATGCTCGGTCATTGTAGGGTTTAGTAACAGTTCAGAGGGTTCGCATGAGATAGTGAGGTGCGCATGATCTTCTTTCCACTTTGCATGTGAAGTTGAGCAGGATGGCTCGCCCACCTTGAGTCAAAAAGTTACGCCACCACTAAAAAGCAAAAAATAAAATATTTTTAAATAAAAAAAGGACCGCCTTCAAAAAAACCGGAACTAAAAAGCAAAAAATAATTGGTTACTTTTAATTAATGTACGACAAGCTATTTTAATACTAACTAATTATGTACAATATCTTAATTTTTAATCATCTTTTGAAGTCGGTGCCTTGCGTAGACATTCTATAAGGGCTGTAAGTAGTTAGATTAATGGCCTATATATAATAATGGCTATATATATAAATCCTATGGCTAAGAAAGAAATATAAGTAGGTAGCTACTTACATTAACCTACTTAAAGAAAAAAAACACAAAATCAAAAATTAAATAAACAAACAGGTAGGAAAAACGTATGTAAGTAGGTATTTAGGCAAGTACTTTGTAATTTAAATATTCCTTATAACTTAAACTAAAGAGTCGTATTCACTACGTATAATATTCACAACGTATAATAGTATTTTTTTCCAAAAAATTAAAACCATGCATATCGTATAATATTCACAACGTATAATATTATACGTTGTGCATGAGTTTAAAAATAAAATAAACTCTTTGCATCATGCAGAACGTATAATAGTCACAACGTATAATATTCCTAACATGAATTCACAAAAAAAGAAAACCATGTAGAACGTATAATATGCAAAGAAGCACTGCATAAAGCGCCCTAACAACGATACATTTAAGGCTGAAATTGCTACGAATCGATATCTGTTGAAGAGTAAAAATTTGCTACAACGCTAATTGAGACGGTCGAAAACTCGCGTGCGAGTATAATCTTTAATGTTATATCGATAAGGGCGCTTATCGTATGAAATATTTTAGGATTATATGATATGCATGGTTTTCTTTTTTTGTTAAATAAAGATCATAACATTATACGTTGTGACTATTATACGTTATGCATGGAGAAATAAGTAATTTAATTTTTTGGACTTCTTCATGCACTACGTATAAGATTATACGATCTGCCGATTATACGTTGTGCATGGTTTTAAAATTTTGTTAAAATATGACATTATACGATCTGCATATTATACGTTATGCCGTTCCCCCAAAGTAAATACCTAACACAGTAAAAACTAAATATTTACAAGAAAACCCTACAAACTAAACAAACAAACCAATATAAAAACAACGACCACTTATGTATATGGTAAATATTTAGGTAGGTGTAGCTTGTACTTCTTATTCTGCCTAAATACCTACATAACACAAAACAAAAAAATTACAAATATAAAAAAAGAACAGAAAACGATTGGTAGCGACTTTGTGGTGTCTGCTCTCAACTACGTGTCAAAACGAGTGTGCGGTTAGTAGGTACATATCTCACCAATTTCGGCAGAAATCGTTTCGTTCAGAAAACGATGTCGTAGGAAGCACCAATCCACAGAACAGCGAATTAACGTACCTACTCCTTCACCAGTGCGCGCCTTTATAAAGCTGAAAGTACTAATAATCGTTAAAACCCAATTTCAGTACGCTGCACTGCTGTATCGATATCAGCTTGCACGTAAACCAACGCTAAGGGCATCTCCAGGTAGAATGCTCTGTGGACCAATCATTGCTGACTCAGGTTGTTTACGCTCTCGTAGACTTCGGGTGTGTTCGGCTGAAATTGTGTCTGTTCGGTCAACGGCATGCGGAATGAACTCTACCCAAGGCACCGACTTCAAAAGATGATTAAAAATTAAGAAATTGTACATAATTAGTTAGTATTAAAATAGCTTGTCGTACATTAATTAAAAGTAACCAATTATTTTTTGCTTTTTAGTTCCGGTTTTTTTGAAGGCGGTCCTTTTTTTATTTAAAAATATTTTTTTTCTGCGTAATCTAGCTGGCCTTGAATGGGAAGTCTGTTGTGAAAGTTGTAATTTTCTTTTAAATTCAAATATAAATTCATTTTATTCTCCCAAGTGACACAAAATCAAACATTCAAGCATCAAACATGGCGCCAACAGCTGTAAAATTAACAATTTACTAAATTAAAAAGAATTTAAAGCAGCAGATACTTGCATTTAACAAATTATTTATTATTTTATGTTGAGAGAAAAGGAAAGAGGCTGAGCGATAGTGCTCTCGAGTCACCTCGCGGGCAGGCGAGAGCTCAGCATGGTAATACAAAAACACGCACGAAATAATAGTTTTATTTACACGTTATGTGTTAGATGTAGTTTAGTAATATATTTTTTTAATAGAATAGTCAGTTATTGGGGTGTAAGTGTTTGTATATAAGAGGGTGGGAGGATCTGTTAGGGTGTGAGTGGGTGTATAAGTATGTGTGTTAGAGGATATTGAAAACGTAGAAAAGAGTCTGATTATGTACGGTGTGAAGGTGGGTATACTTATATCATCTTTTAGGCATTCTTTCCAAACATAATCCCGACACAATTTAAGATTATATCCGGATTCAATAAACTACCAAAGATAAAAATTACGACAATCAAGACACTTCTTAAATCCGCACAAACCAACCTAATCAAAATTACTCTATACAACAACCCAAACAATACAATCGACCAAAAATGAACTTTTTATATACGGCGCTGAATCACTTTTCAAATATATTAACAGTGTAAAATATTATCTTAAAACAACGGTTAGGTTAGGTTAGGTTAGGTTAGACTGGCTGAAATTTGTTTACAGCCTATATTGAAACACGTTCGGTTTTAAAAATGGTAAAAATCGCTACGATCGCTCAGTTATCTTTCATTCAAAAAACAATAACGCAGGAAAGAAGCAAAGAGGCGTTTACGCGGGAAAGAATGACGAATACAGTGTTGCCAACCGCGCGACGGTACCATACTTCGTTGCCGCGCAATTTAGAAAGTTCGGTTATTTTTTGAACAGACAAGGCGTATGATATGCAATTTGATACAAAGCTGACGTCAGTGTTTTTTTTTTCAATAATAAGTCTGACAATAGTCTAAATTTACAAAAACGTTTGTCAAAAGTTTAAAAAAAAAACACAGGTAACATATGTCATTTAAACCTATGAATACAAAACATTTACGAGAGTTGCTCTGTAACTTTTAGAGCTACAAGAGAAAAGATCTTAGCCATCTACTCCGACACCAATGTACATCTACACCGACACCTATGTACATCTACACCGACACCTATGTACATCTACACCGACACCTATGTACATCTACACCGACTCCTATGTACATCTACACCGACACCTATGTACATCTACAGTGACACCTATGTACATCGACAGCGACACCTATGTACATCTACACCGACACCTATGTACATCTACACCGACACCTATGTACATCTACACCGACACCTTGGTTTTTTATGTGACTGGACATGGATGGCAAATACCCCACCTTCTATCATGGTATTAGCCCAACCCACCACATGGGAACTAGGTGCCATGCCAGGACCTTTCTTATATTGCACGTCTACATTGAGCTGGATGGAAAACACGGACAATTTGCATTGCCGCTTCGACCATCGTTCATCCAATGCGATGGTACCAACCCGGGCGGGATAAGCCCTACCACCTAGTAAGTTAAGGAAGGGGACCTACAGTTTAACGTGGAATCCGAACCACGGCCAGCCTCTCTCAACGCTCGAATGGTCACCCATCCAAGACCAGACCGGACCCAGCGTTGCTTAACTTCGGAGAGCGATCGCCGAAGTGTCGCGCCACTGGACTATTGAGGCTGACAACAACATTTGGCTGCAAACGTTTATGACAGTGATATGTAAAAGGTAACGATATGCCCTTTCATACAATTCTGTCGCTTGTTGCGATATTCCGATATTCCGTCTTTCTTTGCGTGACGGAACCCTATTAATAAGCCTCCACTTCCGTCCGTTTGTCCGTCCGTCCGTCTATCCTAGTGCTGTATCTCATGAACCGTAATAGGTAGGCAGCTGAAATTTTCACAGAATATGTATTTATTTTGCCGCTACAACAACAAATAGGTAAAGGAGAATGCCCAAATCCAGGCCCCTTAGAAATCATTCGTGCCTTTTATTGACACATATGCGATAATTTATATTTATTATTATCTGAACCCCCATTTTTCACGGCCGGTTACTCGATTAATAATTAAAAGGAATTATTCACAGTTCCTTCTTTTCCTGCTAACAATATGCATAAGGCAAGGACAGAATATCGTATTGAACTTCCGTTGTCACAAGACGAGTTCGGCTAGCCTGCTCCATGCCATTCTATCCGGTAAGGGAGAAAAAGGTGTAAAAACGTATACATGTAAAATTCTTATCCCTAGGACCAATGTGAAGGATTGTTGCTTATGAAATATCAAAGAGACATTAAACTCTGTCCATTTTTATATCGTTTGGACTGGAGAATTTCGCTCTACGCTGAGCTTTCTGATGTCTCTAAAACATTCATAATCTCAGAACCGTATTTTGTCAATAACTTTAAAATGGCAATGAATTTGGTCTTCAAAATTCATAACCCGAAAAGTTATTTTATTTTCTAAATTATAACACTGATCTGGAAGAAAGGCATTAAAATTTTGAGGGGCCCAAAATATATGAGGCAATGGGCATTCTCCTTTAATCGTGATTTTTTTGTTTTAAATCTTCTACGTGTTACGGAACCCTTCGTGTTCGAGTCCGACTCGCACTTGGCTGGTTTTTTTATGTTATTCTTGCACGCTTAGCACTCAATTGGACATTTTGGAGCGCATTATTAGCCAGAGCAAAGGCCAGAGGCGACGCATTGGCGCATGACGATAGCGAGCGGCTGTCTGGCGACAAAGTGGTATCCCCACGACGCATAGAACACCACTTCGGTTGCTCCATATATGTTCTTACCTTCGCCTGTCCTTACATAGGAACATTTATGTCAATGTTTATCAACTGTTCTCGCTCGCAGCGCAGGGCATCTCCCCGCTCACCGCCGCGCGCCGCCAATAACTGCGTCTATTCGCTCATGTCTGCTTCGCGTCGTGTCGTCGGCGGCGACGGGCAAGATGCGCCGTGCACGCTCAAACTGTTTCCGCATTCCAAATATATTATTTAAGCGCATATAGAGGTATCGATGAGTCATCTAACTGGGCGGACCGCGAGAACGGTGAGATGTCGTCGGATATCCCAAGATGGAGAGTCGCACGTTCCCGACGCTGGAAACTGGACTATCTCCGGAGCATATTAGCATATAAAGTTGCCCGAAGAGCCTGCAAGCGATAAGTTAACCGGAGAGGCCCCGCGCGGCATCGCGTGCCGTCCCCGCTAATTGCAGTAGTTCGCGGACGAGTCGTTGGATCACATCGTCCCCGGTGGGGCTGCGCGTCACCGCCGCCACACCGCCGCCACACCGCCGCCACACCGCCGCCACACCGCCGCCACACCGCCGCCACACCGCCGCCACACCGCCGCCACACCGCCGCCACACCGCCGCCACACCGCCGCCACACCGCCGCCACACCGCCGCCACACCGCCGCCACACCGCCGCCACACCGCGGCCGACGGGTAACGAGGGAGTTCACGAGGTGCGGCGAGATGAGCCGACAAGGTCGAGCCGCGTGCTCGTCAGTCGCAATCTTTTTGTCTCGCATTTCCATTGCATTGTTATCGCCGCTCCGCTGCTCCATTGAGTTAGATCGGAGCGTGCGATACTCGGCGGCAAAGATTTCTTTAGTTTTTGTTGCCGCCTCCGCCGTCGCCGTCGCCGCCGCCCCACTTGCGCGATCAACGCGACCGATTATGACGCGTTAATGGATATCCGTTTGTCCCCGCCGCGCCGCACGCAGCACGCAGCACGCAGCACGCAGCACGCAGCACGCAGCACGCAGCACGCAGCACGCAGCACACAGCACGCAGCACACAGCCTGCAGCACGCCGCTGCCGCTCGCCACGCATATATTGTGATTAAATAATGTTGTTTACTTTTTTATTTTAGCTTATGGGGTTTCCGTCAAAATGCCGTTTCAAACTGTAAAATTTAAAAAGTTTTTTATAAGAAATACTTAAGATACTTAACATTCGTTCACTGAAAAAACATATGAGCAACTATTCTCTATTTTAGCACAGTTACAATTCAATAATTTTTTGGTAAAGTATTTCTCATTACTATTAATGTATTACAATAAGTACTATCCTCCAAAACGTATCATTCTCGTTATCAAAATGTATCATTTAAGCTCATTTCTATCGTTTGTGTTGATAAAAAAATGTAATATGAAGTTGACTAATCTGAACACGTACTGTGAAAAATATGTTTTTATTTCTCACGGTAAAATATGTTTTTGTTAAAGTTATATTTATTGAACCAAAATCGACTAAATTCATGTAGTGATCAAGATATTTCTTATCGAAAATGTGAAACCTTTAGTTGTTACTTTTTTGATCTTCATTTTTATTCGATATCTAAATTGGCACTTGTTCGCTGAGTCCATAAGGGATTGACGACAATATGATGTATGTTATCTGAACATTGAACTAAATAGAAGACACGGAATGTTTTTTTTCCGCTTCGACAGTTGTTCATTCAATGCGTACTAACCCTTAACTTCTAACCACTAACCCATTGACCCTAAAACTTAGTATGTAAGGAAGATATTTACGTGGAATACCTTAGCTGAGATTCCCAGCTCCGCTTGGGCCGATATCGTTTGGGTCATTCACCCTAACGGAGCCCGGTAAAATGGGTGGGAGTCAGTACTAGATCTCGACAACAACGCCACCTATCGGCTCTAGCAATAGCTAAGAAAATGGGTGGGAGTCAGTACTGGATCTCGACAACAACGCCACCTATCGGCTCTAGCAATAGCTAAGAAACATCCTCGGACTTCAAAAAATGATTGAAAAAATAAAGTGCCGGATTGGTCCAGTCATTTGTGGGTTATGAGTACACATTTAGTACACATTTAGTCATTCATTTTTATTCAGTGGGACTGATAGTTCTTTTTACGTGCCGGACCTACACGGTTAAAGGTTTTTAAAGGTTTATTAAGCTTTTATTTTATTAAGGTTCATCAAAAACAACATACCACAAAACTTAGTGATTACCTAACTAATGTTTTGCAACAACCTAAAGATGTAAATATTAATAAATATCATTTATTACGAGCAGTGGTATCGGTTCATTTAGTATTAGATGTTTTATACGCTTCGCGTTGATATGTTTGAAAACAGAGGAAACGTTTTATTAATATTTACTAATATTTAATAAATATTAAAAACAATATCCCCGCTTTTTGCGGCACAAAGTTTCAAATCTGCGAATCGCAAAATAATCGATTTCGAATAACTCGCCTCCGCACTAGCTTGACGTAAAACCTCGCTAAATAAACAAAACAAAACTTTTCAATTACATTGTGAGGATCGTTGATATCGTGACAACAAACATGTCTCAACCTAACCGACCTCCTGTGGTTGAAGCACCGACCTCCGCCGATTTTTTCCGAATGAGTTTTCTACATAGTAAGTGTTGCCAACTAGTGGAATACGAATAAACAACCGTTTTTGTTGATTGCTCATGATGAAACGAAAAAACGTAACTTTTTCAACTCGAGCTTAAATTTAATAGCGAATATTTTGGGACAAGCATCATATTTCGCGATTCAACTGGCCAACTCAACATTTCATTGAAAAATCATTTGAAGATGGTATATGTTATGAAAAAAGGAAAATGATACTGTAAATGCGAACTGCACAGGGAAACGTGCCACTTGACGGACCAAAACTACGGCATTTACTGTTTACATAACACGGCTGGACTCTGGAACCTTTTCTTCAGAAATGAGCTGGAACCCTACCGGTTCTTAGATAAATTAACCAAACCAGTTGACATTAAAAAGTTATTTTAACCAATTGAACAGTAATGTTTCATCAAACTAATACGTGTGGCAGATCAGATGATTTTTAAATGGCTATCTTAATTGATTGAACATTGCGGCTGACTATAAATCAGGCGTGCAACTTGTCCAGTTTCAAGAGGTACGGTAATTTTATCAGGTTGGACAGTACATTTTCACTGAATATAAGACGGAAGTAAGAATTGAAAAAGCTTAAAGCTAGAAACAGTATTCACACAATTAGGGTAACATTGAGAGAACACAATGATTGCACACAGTTAAAAAATCATTTGAAAGCTATAGTAACATTTAATGATTAAGGCTAACTGTTTTTCACTGAGTTAGAGTAACCAATTATTTAACGTAGCAAGACGGTTGTTATTATCGGAATTCACTGATTATTGTCTACATGATTCGGCAATTCAATTGTTAATTAATTTAAACCTCTGCGATACAACTCTGGGGACATAGAGTCCACAAACTGCGTTAAGGCATTTTTTACTGCTTCCTGGGAAGTCCGAAGAGTGCGGAGGATGACGGATCGTTTCTAACTGCAAGTTCTGTAGTGATAAATCTGTTTCTCGAGCGGTGTGAGATCTTACGTTATCATGGAATAATAATGTTCTAGATTGATTGATGATTCGGGGCATTTAACTGCGAATTTCGCCATCACTGTGCGGATCTCTGCGCAGGTGACATAGATCTGCTGTTATTGCTTGAGCGGATCTGAGGAAGCAGTAGTGAATTACACAATCGAGTTTCCACCAATAGCATCACCTTTCTATGGGTAAACTTCGCTTTAGGGCATTGTTGTGGCGTTTGACCTGGGGTCAGCCATTGCGTTGTTAGGTTGCGATTATCGCTAACTTTTCGTCACACGTCACAATTTGGGCCAAAATCCCTTCATTTCTGCACCGGGTGGTGTGACAGGGTACACCAAGCTTCAACGCGCGCTGCTCTCTGTAAATCAGTCAAATCATGAGGCACCTATTTTTTTTTTATTTTACCGATTTCGCGAAAATGGGTCAATATTGTGGGTATACTAACGTCAAACTATGTATGCTGCTAACTTCCACCATCCCCTTCAATTTATCGTTATTTACCTCAGTGGCTGGTCGTCCTCGTGGTTCATTCTTCAAGTGCAAGATTCCAGTAAGAAATCGATTGAACCAAAAACGCGTGGTGTGTTTTTTTTTTTTTTTTTTTTTTTTTTTATTTTGAAAACAAACAGTCATACAAAAAATTACATTTATAATAAGAATATCACATAGACCTATAGTTCCCTATTTTTACATGTATAATTACTTATTGAGAGCATATTTTGATGTAGTTGTGATGTGATAAGATAAGATAGTGAATATACAAGTGAGGAAAATAAAAGAAAGACATATTAAAGATAGAACATAAATCAACAAGTATCTAATATAATTTTCATGGTTTCGTGCCGAATCCTCTCCAAACACAGAATTGATATTACGAGCCGTTTCAGCTGAGTAAGTCCACATCGGAACTCAAATTCGAAAATTCCTCTGATTTTCGCAGCATTTTCACTTGTAAAAACAATTGAACGTCGGACTATCAAATGTCATATCATTTTTAAATTTAGAATGTAATAGTTTACTTGTAAAATTCAGTTTCACTCTGATATTTGACATATTTGTATATTTGAAAATAGCTATTGTATCAGAAATTGTTGTGAATACAATAACTGAATGATCAGATAGGATAGAAAATTTGCAAGCTTTCGTCTGCACGAAATTATTATCGCAACATCAATACATATACAGGTTGTCCCGAAACTATACGTCAAGCGGGTACCTTGTATCGCGCTGTTGGCTTCCAAAACTCATTATTCAAAATTCCTTCTAATATTCCATACAAAAATCTAATTGTTATAATTTTTTTCAATTGATTTTATCAAATCGCTGAATGTAGTGTCGTCTATTAAGAGCATGTTTTATATCGGTAACTCCATTCTATTCTTATATCTTCGGCATTGAGAAACTAGAATTAAATTAAATGTACGACGGGGCTAAGAAATTTCGGGGCAGGCACTTGGTTCGTCACAATACACATTTAATACAATCAAGTAATATCATGACATATACGACAATATCGATTTGCAATACGAAAATACTATTCGGATAAATTGTGTGAACCAGCGACAACAAGCTCGGTGACGCGCCGCTCCTCCGCCCCGCCCCGCCACGCATCGAAGTTGATTGCAAAATGCTCGAGTAGAAAAGACTTCAACGCGCGGAGAAGCGCGGAGGTTTTAAAAACCTATATTATAGCTCGGTCCAAGTTTTTAGTCGGTTAGTCGGTCGGGTAGTTAGTCAGCGTGTTTGCAACCCCTGCTGGACATACGCCTCTCCGATTTTCCTCCAGTCCTCCCTGCCCTCAGCAGAACGAAACCACTGCTTTCCGCCGACGCACTTGATGTCGTCGTCCCACCTGGCGGGTGGTCATTTGGGCTAAGCCACCCGGTGTCCAATATCAATTACTCTGGTACGTCGGCGGATTGTCTCGTTACGCACCATATCCCCCAGCATGGCTCGTTCCATTGCTCGCTGGGCAACTTTCAACCCTTGGACAACGGCGACCGTCCATCATAACCGGCAGGACGCACTGGTCATATGTTCGAGTTCTTCCACATGTTCGATCACTTCCCCGTCGATACCGATTTGTCTTCCCGTCATACCCTCGGTCTCCATGACCTTGGTTATTTCCCCGTTCATCTTCCGACCTACTTTTATTGATGCTTTATTTATAAAGGTCTTGGCATGGTCTAAAGCTGAACTCAGTAATTTGAAAGAAGCGTCAAATTCCTGAGTTCCAGTCGACAATGTCATCGGCGAAGCGAAAATGCTTAAGGAAATCTCCATTAAGTTTTTAGTGTGAAAGCAAAAAGGCTCATTCCTTAGGTACCGGTACCTTTGGTTTTGTCTTTTTAAGTATTCTCCGGAGAAGACATACCGAAGCTGTTGACGTGTCGATACACGCTCCGGACGACGCGAAGGATAGGCTGAGTCCCCGGACTATCCCCAGTGTGGTGCCGGAGTTGTTCGCTTATACTGACGCAATGACATCGCCTCTCCATCCTATGTCTACGCGGCTGGATCGGCGCAATTACTCGTCTTTGCACTTCCAGTTCTCCGTGTCCTAGCACCGCGACGTTCAATCCTAAGACCTTATTTTTAAAGAGTCTTTGATTTGAAACTCGAAGTAAATGTTTCCTAGGAGTGCGCTAGGAATGAATTTCTGGATATCTGCAATACTCTTATAAAATTACAGTCAAGATCTTGACAATTTTAAAATGCTAACGCTTTGCACTGTCGTTTCGTTACATTCTGGTTCCACGATGACTACTACAGGTGTCTCTAAGGCTCGGTAACTGCTCACTGTGTTTCTCGCGTCCACGGTGCATGCATTCCGAGCGCGTTACATTTACGTTGGTTAATTAATTTGATGAAATGAAATAATTAAACATTTCGACAAAGTATACAAGCAAAGAAAGGTAATTAAAACTTTTTTTACTGGATCTACTCGTACAAACTTGCACATAGTTAAGCATTTTTCAATAAAATAAGACGTATTCAGGTTTTTTTTACAAACCTATAATACTTTCACAAAACAAATGTAAAAGTGTTACGTTCTCGCGTGAACATGGTTTTTTAAAACTGTTAGTAGATTTGTAACTACACTTGAAATTGTCAAGAAAAACTACATTGGTATTTTCTAAATGTTAATACTATAAATACACAACAGACACCGCCTACGCAGCTATATGAGAGCTTGATATAATAATGTATGCTTGATAATGAAATGATCAAGCGACTGACAGCTTACTTTGGGGTTTTTTTTTCTAACAACTTAGATTTTATGGGTGTGGAAGTGCGTGGAAAAAAAGTTGGGAGGTATTTAAGTTTATCCATACGGCTGAAACTGTCGCGCATCAGAAGTGCAACTTTTTAGGTGCAAGCAGAGGGGTAGAAACCTTTCTAGCACTCTTTACTCTCTCTATTCATTAGCATGTCTCTATTCGTTTGATTTATTTATTTATTTATTTATTTGGAAACTTAACAGCTAAATTAAACATCATTGAAAAACTCAAACTACACAAACTATACAGCCAATTATAAAGTTTCACTTTTTAACAAACTAACACAAAAATATATCCACTTAATCTAATTATAAGTATTGCATCAAATTGACGGGTATGTGAGAAGGTGAGGATGTAAGGGTGTTTGAGGATATGTGTGTGTGTGTGTGTGTGAGAGAGAGAGGGTGTGTATGCTAGCGTGTTTGTATAACTTAGTTATTTAATGTCTTAACAACTTTATCTAAATATGATGGTTTTGTATTATTAAATATATCTATGTTACCAAATGAATTTTTTTAACTACTCATACATCTATTGATAACTGAGTCCCTGGCGTGATTAGTGTGGCATTTCGGAGTTTGGAACAGAAAAGGTTTGCGAGTGCGCACCGGTGAAGCTCGCAGCGATACTCGAGCGACAAGGTCGGGGCAGTCGATTTGATAATTTAGGATGCTAAACAAGAACATGGAGTCCGCGACCGTTCGTCTCTGCTCGAGGGACTGCAACTTGAAGTGATTCCCTGCCGCTGCGTGGTTTTCGAAGTGGAGCCTGCATTTAAATGAGAGTTGTTTTAAAAACTTATTTTGGATCCATTCGATACGTTTTTTATAAGTTATGTATGATGGGGACCAGACGCGCGATGCGAACTCGACTGCACTGCGAACATATGCAAAGTACAACGTTTTTATTGTTGGAATACTAGAAAATGGTTACAAGTGCGTACAATGAATCCCAACATCTTGTACGCTTTGCTTACTATGTGATCCACATGTTTAACGTATAGTAATTTTGCGTCAAGCATAACTCCTAG
Organism: Incurvaria masculella; assembly: GCA_946894095.1. Taxonomy (NCBI): domain Eukaryota; kingdom Metazoa; phylum Arthropoda; class Insecta; order Lepidoptera; family Incurvariidae; genus Incurvaria; species Incurvaria masculella. Next base: position 18,031,735 of record OX335658.1, on the reverse strand, counting down.
ATCCCTCACCAGCTCCGTTCGCTCTAAAGGGATGTTGATCCTGCCGCAGCTAAAGAAGTTTCAAGGTCAAGCCCTCATAGGCCAGTGACGACAATTTCATTATGTGTTGTTTGCGGTTCGCTCGCGCTACTGAGGACGGAGGCGCGGGGTCTGCGACGGCCGAAGCGAGCTGACGACGACGCCGCCGCAGAAGCGTTCGGTGCCAGCGCGACTTCTCACGGTCGGTCATTACGCAGTCATTCCACTCGGCTCGGTTTTGCCGCAGAATAGAAACGAATCAATACGTGCGGCGCGCGAGATAATACATCTATTTGTACGTCGCGGTCGCTGCAGCGCGCCGTCGCCGCGCCGCCGCCGCACCGCCGCCGCCAGCGAGTCGCACGCGCGGCCGGCGCACTATCGGACTCTCCATACAAGGGTTTGGCCAAAAATACTTTTATTCGTATCAACCTAGAGTATGTTTTTTTTTCATATAATAGATAGAATTAAGTTTTATGCCCCGAGATATATTTTTATAAGCTTCGTTTTATTCAATACTAGCGGCCCGCTCCGGCTTCGCACGGGTATGAAATATATCTGAATGGCTCCCGCCGCCCCGTCCGGCCGGTACCGCCGCAAACGCTACGTCCCGCAATTTTTAAATCTGTAATATCTTCAAAAATATTTATTTAAATAATATATGCTGTAATGGGCCATATAGATCTATATTAAATCAACAATGTATTAAGATATTTAATTGGATAAGGATTAATGCTGTATTGGTTAAAATCGCTTCGAAAATTAGCCATAATTTGTCGTAAAAAGTAAATGACAATAAAATGTTATTGTGGGATATCCATAAGAGATAGAAATATACCATCGCGGAGTTTACTGTAGACCTTTTCAATGTGTACAATACTTAGTACATTATTTTGATAAATCTCGTAGGGTTCAGCGTTTGCAATGTAAGCGGAAAAAAAATATTTTTTTACGACATCACATTGGAAACCTCAAAAATAACAGTACTTCTCCACTATTTAAAGCATGTTATTATACATATAAACCTTCCTCTTCAATCACTCTATCTATTAAAAAAAACCGCATCAAAATCCGTTGCTTAGTTTTAAAGATTTAAGCATACATGGGGATATAGGGACAGGGAAAGCGACTTTGTTTTATACTATGTAGTGATTTGACAAATCTCGTAGGGTTCAGCCTGCGTTTGCAATGTAAGCGGAAAAATGATTTTTTAAGCTATTGCATAGCTTCTATCGAGGGCCTTGAGCGCGGGGACCGAATCCAGAAATTCCGTAACGAAAAAAAACCTCACGCTCCCCACTCCGACGGGCGATGCCGGTAGTGCTACTTCACACCAGGGGGAGCGGGGCCGGGGGCGGCGGCGGGAGCGGCGGCGGGGGCGGGCCGGCATAACTTGATACAAAATGCTATGCAATAGCTTTACCGCGGCAGTCCCCGAGTGCCACACGTCTTTTTTTATGACATCACATTGGAAACCTCAAAAATAACAGTATTTCTCCACTATTTAATGGATGTTATTATACATATAAACCTTCCTCTTTAATCACTCTATCTATTAAAAAAAACCGCATCAAAATCCGTTGCGTAGTTTTAAAGATTTAAGCGAACATGGGGATATAGGGACAGAGAAAGCGACTTTGTTTTATACTATGTAGTGATAGTGATGATCCTAAAGTTAAGTAGTTTAATATTTCATTTAGAGCGCTCGGGCCCCCCTGATAGATAACTTGTAATAAAAAAATACACTGAACTTATATTAAAATGTGATATACCATTTGAAGGGATGATTTTTTATCTTTTTATTTTTTAAGATTATTTTCATAAAGTATTGATCGCTAATTAATAAAAAAAAATTACTACATTTATTATTAAAAAGTAACTTTTTTCTTTCTTTTTTTACTATTTCGAGGGTTTTCCCCGGCTCGGGTAACCTCATTACAAAGCTAAAATAAACACCTTCATGAAAAAATATAGGTTAGAGTGCAATTCGATGCATTTCTATATCAAAATGACATGTTTAAGCAGAAGGGTACGATTCGAGTTTTGTAACCAGTATCAGTGTTTCTAGGGTTCCGTACCCAAAGGGTACAAAACGAAACCGTATTAATAAGCCTTCGCTGTCCGTCCGTCCTCTATCCGTCCGTCCGTGTCCGTCCGTCCGTCCGTCCGTCTGTCACAGGGCTGTATCTCAAGAACTGTAATAGGTCCACAATTGAAATTTTCACTGAGTATGTATTTCTGTTGCAGACAAAATATAACAAAATATATAAAAAAAATTATAAGACCTGACATGGCCTGAGCACGGCTACATTGAACTGGGTAGAAAACACAGACAATTTTTTATTGCCGCTTCGACCATCTTTCATCCAATGCGATGGTGCCAACCCGGGCGGGCTTAAACCCTACCACTTAGTAGAGGAAGGGGACCTACAGTTTTACATGGTTTCCGAATTATGAAGCAGCTCGCATTCGTGACGTAATGCACTTATCCAACTCAGAAAGAGAAAGAAAGTGGTGAATGAACAGGGTGAGGATTTGAACCCAGACCTCTGGTATGCTAGGCAAGTCATCTTGCTCTCAAATGTCCGCGGTCAGCAATTAATGAAGATGTAATTCATGCTTTGCTTTCATGTCCGATCAATTTATAATATTAAGCATTATATGGAAACACGCGGAACTCGATAACGCAGGTTTTAATTTATTGGATGATCAGAATTAACTTCATATGAATATATATTTTTACTTTTTTGTAATATTTATATTTAATATTTTTATATTCTCCGTTTATATTTTAAAAATAAATTTGAAGTATTTAATAAGTTTTGCTTTGTAGTAATAATGTTTACACCGGATTTTAAATAATATTTTTGATTTAATTACATCTAATAACTTCGTGATGTGCGTCGAACTATTTTTTTTAATAATTATTATATTATAACTGATTGTTATGAATAATTATTTATATAATGGTTTGTAATGGTTATACATATAATGGTTTGGTGCATATCACTAATCAATAATGAAAATATGTTTATTAACTTATTTTAATTTAGTAAATAAACAAACCCATCTTGATTTTCTGAATTGACCTGATACCTCGGCTCTTTTTCTTTAAATTTCCAAAATTTCATGAAGATATAGAGAAAACTAACGAAGTTAGATATTTTTGGCCAACCTGGGTCAATATTGCCCCATAGTGCAGCGGCGCGCGGAGGGTCAGCGCTCGTTGCGAATGAATAACGAAACGTGTCGTCGCGTTGGCGCTGAATGCGGAAGGTGGAGCGGCGGCGGCGGTGGCGGCGGCGGCGCGGTGGCGGCGGCGGCGGCGGTGGCGGCGGCGGCGCGGTGGCGGCGGCGGCGGCGGTGGCGGCGGCGGCGCGGTGGCGGCGGCGGCGCGGTGGCGGCGGCGGCGGAGGAGCGCTCTTTCCGACCTTTACAGCTTTACGAGCTCGCGGCGCTGTCGGCTCTACTTTCCCGTGCAATTCGGGTCGGGATTACTCGAAATGCTCGAGCTTATGGGTCAGTCGGTGCGGAAGCGAAGCGAAGGCGGCAGCTGCGGCGCGAATTCTGGGCCACTGGCACAGCGCGCGACCTGCCTGCGCTCCGCTCGCAGTCGGCGGCGCTTTCCTTAGCCCCGCGTGCTGCATGCAGATTGCCTCCGCCGCCGCCGCCGCGCCGCCGCGCCGCTTCGACGGACTGACACCTCACCTGCCCCGGCCCCGGCTTGAAGCCGCCCACACGCCCAGCGCACGACCCTTATCTCATTTCATAGTGTAGTCAAATTATATTAAGTCACAAACTGATCCGCGGATTCGATCAACTCATTAAAGAACCCGAAAAGAAACTTCACTGGTTTACATAATTGTTCAGTCCACAATAATGCCACACACACTAAGATCTAAATGCTCCTGCCAACAATTATTTGGTGGAACAGTTTTAGATAAAGAACAAAGAACAAGAGAAACAGCAACCCTTATAGATCTCAATAAAAATTAAATAATCGATAGAAGACAGGAATCCGTAAAACACTTTTTTCCTCACATAATTGGTTTGCTGCCAATGCTATAGCAATGTTATGTAAAAACAAATGAGCTAAGACCGGCGCCGGCCGAGCAGCGAATCAGAGTTAGACTGAAGCGGCATCGCTTACCCTGCGCCGCGCGAACGAAGCCCTAGTCTAGATTTTCCGCTATCGGCGTGACGAGCGAGTCAGAAATGGAGATGTTAACTGGGCGAGTCAGCATTTACTTTCTTTCTCATGTTAAAACACTCTCGAAATATTTAACCTTGATGTATTATTATGTGTTCTGTATGTTGTTATAACACGGACCGAGGTAGTAATATTATTATGTGCGAATAAATAATATTCGTTTTATGATAATGATGTTAAATGCATTCGATGCTTATTTCACTCGGAGCGCGCGAAACTTACACGTGTTTCTGCCAAGAACTAATTACGGTAAAAGGACCGTGACTTTTATGGGAGCAAACATTCATAATATCTTACCTAATCATATTAAAGACCAAACGTCTCTAGAAGTGTTTAAAAAAATGGTAAAATCGTTCTTCCTTGCTGATTAATGTTAAACATCTAAGGTAACCGTAACAAACTTTAATGTAACTAACTCATTATTCTTTGTAAGTGAATGTTCTGTTCTTAAGAGAAATAAATAATCTTTAAACTGATTCGAAGCCAACAGCAGAGGGGCCGGTGACTACAATACGTCTTTGAACATCAATAGCACTTTTTTCATAATGTTGTAGAATCTTTGAATCTTTTAAATAAATGTGACTGGACCTCTTTATCCATTCGTTGTGTCTGTCGGTCAGAGACTAGTTTCACAATTGGATAAGAGTTGGTTTCTTGTCGGGGTCCCGGACAAGAGTGGCGGCGACGCGGTGGCCGGGTCGTGACTCCCGCCGGCCGCCGCACGGCACAAGGTTCGCCGCCCACCACCTGCGGCTTCGTGTCCGCACTTCCTCGTCCCTCCGCGTGAGATCACATTAAGATAGCACCTCCACCTCCCCGCCGCGCCCGCACTACGCCGCCGCTCCGCCTCCGCACCGCCGCCGCACCGCCGACCGCCGCGATCCAATCTTCCGTCGACGCTGCGGAGTTTGGCCCCGATATCTCATTTCAATCGCAATCTCTGAAGACGAGCGCGGTTGCGCGACGACGCCCTTGGCCCTTCAAACGCTCATGGGGCCTGCGAAAACCATGCCGGCCGGCCAGGTGCTTCTTCACACCATGTTTGAAGGATCCAGTGAGGTGCCCAACGACGCCCATGGGCATACGAACTTTCAGGAGGGTAGCGTAAACCGTACCGACCGGCCAGGTGTTTCTTCACACCATGTTTTAAAGACCCTTTGAGGTGCCCGATGACGCCCATTGCTATATAGATATACGAGAGTATATCTCACTTCAGTAGTCTCACTTCAGTAGAGAGTTTATCTCGTATGCGATATAGAGCCCTAAGTCTAATCATGGCAGCCTGAATTTTACAAACACAGTTCAACAACAATATTTTACGAATCGAGATTTCTAGCACTTTCAACAAAAGGGATAGGACAATTGTTGACAGTAAAAACCGAATAAGTTTGTTTTGTTTTCTGTACTGCAAGTCTGCTTCACATGATCATGACATTGAACTTTGCGGCATTCAACAGAGACCATGATCCACAGAACACTGCCACACACATTGTAGGTCTTGGTTTATTATATTTACCGCTTCCGACAGATTGTTTTTACTTCGTGGTTTCTAGATTTTTTCAAGATCTAAAGTGTGAAAAGCAAAGGTGATGATAGGTGATAGGCGGAGTTTCTCGACTGAGAGTGACTTTCTGGAAAAAAATGGGTGTGCCAATCGTATCGTAGCATTTGGTAATCTGTAAACGTTGCGACAAAAACCGTTTTAGTAGTTTACCTGCTACCTAACCCGAATCACTTCCGCCACTCGCGACACTCGCGATACTCCCTCGAACGAAGTATCGTAGCGTCGCCGCGTCGCGTCGCGCGGTTGTATTCGTCATTATTTCCAGAGTAAACTTCTCTTTATTTCTTTCCGCGTTATTGTTTGTGAGTGCACGATGCCTGAAGCCCGATTCTGCTATTTGTCCAATTTCAAACCATTCCTTTTGAGTTATGTTTCGGTCAAACATAACACGCTAAGTTTTGAGTGCGGTTTCCCAAAATCGGTATTCAGCTAATTCACGCACGCGTTTTGTTATTGTCTATGGAGTGGTTTGTCTTGCGCGCCGCCTAAAGGGTAAAATAACCCGTCACGATTTTGACAGTTAATTGCTCTCTCAAATATGACATACGAAAAGAAAGAGTTAGCGATATGCCAACGTAATGTAGAAAAGTGATATTCGCAGTTCGGCGAAGCGATGCTTCGAAGCAAGTATAAACCTGCGAGAGAGGCGCTCGACTCCTTACATTTGCTTATACGTGCATACATACATATGTAGTACAAAATATGTCGATGTGATTCATTTGCCCGTAGGCTTTTAGATAATGCCAACATTGTGATTAAAATAATGACAGAATAGTCCTTCGGACGTAGTATATGTTTAATTTGCATTAAGAGTAATAAAACCTACTTTGTGAAAACATGTACATAAAAAGATAATTTTAACCTAATAACAAAAATTCATTACATTTTTCAAGAAAACATCGACTTTTAGGTGCCGATACCATTTAATTTGACAAATACAATTCTCAAAACCGCAAGTTTTCGGCAAAACACACGGTCCACGAGAACATGGAGCGCGCGTTACGAGTTTGCGAATTAAACACAAACACAACGCATGCGTTTTGCAAACTGCGCTAGTAGAATTCTATTTCGCGCGAAACATGAGGTTTTGAGAAAACACAAACATAACGCGCACAGTGATCAATTAGCAGAATAAGGCTTCTAAGCGTTCGTGGCGATTTTTACCATGCAAAAAGTAAGACAGTCACAATATAGGTTTCACAAAAAAAATCAGGCATGGAAAAGTATAGCACTGTTTTTACCCGACTGCGAAAGAAGGAGGGTTATGTTTTTCGAGTGTATGTATGTATGTATGTATGTATGTATGTATATATGTATGTATATATGTATGTATGTATGTATGTATGTATGTATATTTCTTTGGCACGCCCTACAGCCTAAACGGCTTGATGGATTTTGGCTTGAGAGGTGTCGTTAGATTCGTCTTAATTGTGAGAGTGACACTGGGTATACCAAAATTATAAAAAAAATCAAAGCCGATTTTTGGCGCCAAATTATGTGTTTTCAAATATATTTTTCCTTGAAACCTATCGAGTGGGGTATCAAACTAAAGGGTTTTCTAAATAGTTTACAAAAAGGAATGCAACATATATGTTTAAGTGTAATTTGGAATGAGAAATTCCAAAAATCATCAAAATATTCAACGTTAAAAATGAATTCAAATGATTTTTGTTTACGCAAGCGCGCTTGTCACACCAACTCAGGTCATATACTCCTCTTTTCACTACCTCCAGCTATATGGAATGTAGTTTCGGTTACATTGCATATTTATATGGTGTAACCGAAAGATAACTTTGGGATGTCTATAACTGGAAGTGGTGGATCCGGGCGATAGTCAGATAGATTTTCGAAATTTTCGGACGCCGCATAGACCGACATCACCGGCATATCTAATAGCTTTACTAAAGATAAGAAAAAACTTTCTATGAAGATGTCGTCAGCCCCCTGATGAGGGCTTCTGTTACATAGGGTACATAAGATATGATCGTCATCATAATATCACTGATCTTTAACCGTGCGTCCTTGGGATCAGTGGGACGGAAAAGCACGGCCATGCCAAAGTTGGGTTTATCATCATATATCACATATTATTAACCCGTTATATTATTCAAAATAATTAACCAGGAGTTTATCTACGGATTAAATCATGAAAAGTTATATTTTGATGGGCTTTGGAGGCAAGAAAAACAATAAACGCACAGTTGGGATGTAACAGTTTATAAGCTTCAAGGTAACACATTCGATCGGGCGATTGTGGACCTCGGGCCCACATATATTTGCAAACGATGAATCCAGGTCTCTTTCGCCGCATCCAGTTAAAGTTCTAATCTGTGAAACTGGAACTAAACTAGCACAATAATTAAATAAAAATGGCTTTAACAATGCTTTTGACTCACATTCAAAGCTGTCAGTCAAGAGACAACTTCCAGTCTAATGAAGTAGTGGATATAAATATTATAATCATGGTTATTATGGAGTTTATTGAATTTTAACTAGCAGTTAGTTTATACATGGATGAAATCCTGTGATCAAAGCGATTGCTACAGGGTCCGTCACTCGAACTGTTACTTCTATTTTCAAAATAATAATGACATCGCGCCAAATTTTGGTGAAACGTCAATTTGTTTCATTGTTTTTAAGTGGGCGAAAAGAGCGGAAACAAATTTGAATTGTATAATACATTTTCGCAATGGATATTAAACCTATCATTGTGATCGTTTTGTATTTGACCGGAAAATCACAACCAGTCATCGCTCGGGAGCTCCGACATTTACGTGTGAACAAAAGTTTAGTGCATCGAACCATTAATCGTTATAACCTAACAGGGAGCATTGCTAAACGGCATAGAGGCGGTCTTCCGAAAATAGCAGTATCACATGATATGGTTCGGAAGTTAAAGGCTCGAATTCAAGGAAATGCTCACCAGTGTTCTGCAAAATTTGCGAAATGTCTGACAATACTCGACTCAAGTAATCGGCGCATACTGAAATAAAAAGAAATGCAACTGAAGCCCTACCAATAAAATACAAAAATTACAGCATCTATGTTCAGCGCAGAAGGCAGTTCGACTACAAAGAGCTCAAGCACTGAAAGTCTTGCGTGGCGATCTGGAAAACATTGTTTTTTCAGATGAAAAAATGTTTACTGTCTAACAGTATATAAACAAACAACATTTTCGTGTTTGGCTACAGGGCAAATCCAACGAGAATTTAGACGATGGAGTAAGCAATTCGTAAGCAAGCGCCCGCTTCTGTTATGGTCTGAGCTGCAGTGACCGCAAATGGTCGCTATTTACGCGTGTTTATCGAGAAGGGCGTCAAAGTCAACCAGCAAGTGTGTGAAAAAGGTGTTAAATGAGGCGCTCATACCATGGGCACGTAAACAATGCAGTACGAAACGCTGGACGTTCCAACAACACTCAGCATTGTCTCAGAAAGCTCTTATCTATGGATCAAAGGAGGCTATATAAAACAATAACAATGATTGTCTTAAAATTAAATGTTTTATGGTGATATCTTTTTTAACGAACCATACTTCAATTAACCAAACAACATCATTTTCAATTGGTAACACTTCGAGTGACGGATCCTGTATATATAACCACTGGATTTGAGTGTCGAACAAATTTGTTTGCTTATAAATTTAGTGTAACTGTAATAAACGATGATGAGAGGGAGATTCTAAAAAAAACATATATAGGGTGTCAACGGAGATATGGTCCAAAAGCTAGCCACGTATTCCTCGGCATATTTGGTGCTAAAAAGGTAGATGATATTTTGGTTGTACGACTTGAAAAATATCCTCCCCATACATTTTAAATACCTACACATAAAATGTATAGCCTTTCTGTTTCAAATATGCCAAGGAATACGTGGTTAACGTTTGGACCATACCTCCACTAAAACCTTGTATATATCGGTCATATAATCAAAATTCGTTGAATGAGGGAATTTCATTCTATGAACTGATGACTTCATTAAAGCCTTAAAGATAACATCAAGAAACTTTTAGAAGATGTAGTTTTGTTTTAATATCAATCAAAACACTCTATTTGTTACACCTCGTGGTGTAGGGACTACAATATTGCCTTTCATGCAAGAGGTTATGGGTTCAAATCCTCGCATCGGTTATACACCACTTTATTTTGCGAGTTGTTCATGGTTCGGAACCCATGTAAAACTGTAGGTCACCTTACCCTACCAGGTGACAGGGTTAAGCCCGCCTGGGTTCGTAACATTGCATTAGGAAAAACTATGGTCGAAGTGGCAATCAATCATTGTCAATATCCGTGTGCAGCCGTGATTCTGTATAAAGGAAGGTCCTGGCCTGTCACCTAATTCCTTCTGTAATTTGTTGAATTAGGCTTATATCATGACGGTAGTTGTGTTATATTAGCCATCCATGTCAGGTTCCATAATAATACCTAACCTTACGTTCGTTGGAATGTATTAACGTGCAGATATTTAAATGATAAATGCATGCTCTACGAAAACTAAAAATAATTAAAATAAAACAAATTATTTAAAAATATAAAAAACCCGACTGCGAAAAAAAATTTAACTTAAAATTGACTTAGTAAAGGAACTGAAAAGATAGAAACAAGTTGAAAAATTAAATATTTGTTGTGTTTGAATGATCATGGTTGACAGTGTTCACAAACGCAGTCGGAGGCATAAGATACATTAACTACGATTTATATTTTCTATTGTGTGCCTATGCAAATTTCACGATGATCGGTTGAGTACGCGAAACAGACAAACTTACTTTCATATTTATTATATGACAGTTAGGAGATTATAATTTGTATCAGTAAGTATATTTTTGCTATACCCATATCACTAAGAAAATCGCTAGTCATTAATAATAGAATGTATTGGGAAATATATAATATATCATTATATAATTCATATTGTGCATCAAATACATTAACTATGATTTATATTGTTTTGTTATTAAATTCATTGAAAGTGTACCTATGCAAATTTCATGATGATTGGTGACACCGAGAACGAGAAAAAAAACCTCACTTTAGATATAAAAATGAAAGGTAGGATATTGGAATTATCCCACCACGTATTTTCTTGCTCCACCGAAATAATCCATAAAATCGCTACTAAATCCACAGTGAATACTATGGAACGTACTATGGAGCGGGCTATTTGATGCCTCCGACTGCGTTTGTGAACACTGTCAACCATGATCATTCAAACACAACAAATATTTAATTTTTCAACTTGTTTCTATCTTTTCAGTTCCTTTACTAAGTCAATTTTAAGTTAAATTTTTTTTCGCAGTCGGGTTTTTTTATATTTTTAAATAATTTGTTTTAAGACAATATTTTACTCTATTAATACATTTTAAAAGTGATACAATGCAATTAATAAAAGTGGGTTTTTGGTCAATTGTATAGCGTTGAGATGTATTGTTTGGGTTGTTGTATGGGGTCATTTTGATCAGTTAAGGCCCCAATTCACGCACGGATGTGCCGAAACTTAGTCCGAAAATTTTTCTTTTTATTTTCTAACGCTATTTATGCGCCACGGGAAAATGCGTTGGACTATTGCTACTTTTTGTTGTAAGGATATATTAATTTGTGACACGTTTACACTGTACGACAGATTTGTCGAAACAAATGCTCGTGAAAAGGTACCCGGCGGGCATATGCAAGGGAACATCCGTGTGTGAATTGGGGCCTTTGGGTTTGCGTGAATGTAGGAAGTGTTTAGAGTGGTATGTGTTATCTTTGGTAGTTAATTGATCGGTTATGTTTGCAAAGAATGCCTAAAAGAAAATCACAACTTTCACAAGAGCCTGTCCATTCAAGGTCAGCAGAAAAGAGGAGTCTCCACGTAACTATGCAAGTCCACTTGCAAATCAAAGAGATTACGCATCGCAACCAAGTGACAACATATCTAGCACCGAACACTCACGGTGCTTTGCCGAACGAAACGTGACAACCTCGCAAGTTCGTTTCTGTTTAAAATTTTGTGACACGACCGACCCCATCCAGCGACCAGAAGTCATCTCGCTACATATCAATGCTTCCCGAGCGAAGCCGGCCCGGGTCGCTACTATAGTTAATAAAGAGGTACTACATAGTATTAACCCTGATACGTCGTGATTTTGTAAGAATCGACCTTTAATAAATTCAATTGAAATCTAACTTATAGGTGTGAATGTAGAATTAGGATCTTTTACGGAGAAACAATCTTAATTTGTGGTATAATTCAACTGTTTCTAGAGCAAGCGTAACCGCGGGCAAAAGCTAGCCACATATAAACACAAGGTCCTGGTGACATACTACATCAGTCCAACAGATTTTGGAGGTTGGCACGTTTGTTGAAGCGAATTTTGTGATCGGCCCCTTATTTCTCGAGCGCCGACTTATACGTTGAAAATCGATCTGAATTCGTCTCGCAACCGTGCCCCTCCTGCGTTATAATTCGCTACATTCCACTATTATACGATTGCTTCGATTATAATAAACAACAACAATAATCGGCGCCCCCCCCCCCACCACCCGCCCAACCCGTGCCTCACTCAGCACGACTATTCGCGAACACGTACTCCAACAAAAGAAGGCACCAACATAGCCGGTGTCGGTGAACATAGTGACGTAGTGTGTAGTGGAATAGCGCTGCTCACTTTTACTTTCGGTCTGTGAAACAAAAAACTGAGTAGAATATTTTCATTCGTTCCGCTCAAGGTCATTCGACTTCCTCGAGCCGGAACGAAGCTTGAAAATGCAGAGAGCTGCAGAGGTAGTGGCTGCGCAGAGTAGAAAACAGAAAACACAATCTGGAAACGAGCAACAACATTCACACCAAAACATCGAGCAACCGGCGCACGGCGGCGGGCGGCGAACTTCTTCACAAGCTGGTCTAGCGAACTCTCAGTGGTAGGTCAGGGATTGCTCCACCACACCACCGCACTACCACACCACCTCACGACCACACCACCACACGGCCCACACCGGCTCCAGGCACCCCCCGTCCGCAAAAGTTGCTCTGCATCTCCATTTCTCTGCTCTGCATCTGCATCACAATTTTCCAAGTGTGCCTTCAAGATCAAATCCGAAAAACTATAATAAATAGCGAAAAACACTCAAAGGAGTCAAGAGACAAATTTTGATAAAAACTAAAACTGCAATATTCGATGTAAGCCGCGAATCGAGCTCGTTGATTTAGAAAAATAGAAACGCACGCTGTATTACTGCACCAGGCTATAGAGTTGCTTATAAGACACCAAATCTGTGAAGTAATTTTATACGCCACACTAAAGACAGTGTTGATATTTAATAAACTGATTCATATTTTAAAGCATTCGTGCATTACCCCTTCATTGTCCTAATTATTCGATTTAATGTTAATACACCAAGATTCGGCATCACAACATCGTGTGTAAAAAGGCCATAATAAAACAAAGAAAACAAAATTTTAGAATTTGAAGAACAGAACATTTGATTAGTGAAGGCACAAACGGCATCACCCTGGACTCAACCATCACACATTGGACTTTGACCCCCACACGTTTTCCTTGCAAATGTCAATGCCTACTAGGGCGAATCAGAGTCAGATTTTGAAAATAATCGGAAAAAATGTTTGGTCATGACATTCGTCGGAAGCAGGTGGTTACAGCAGTGGGCATGTAATGCAAACGCATACTTACTCCATTTATTATTAGTATGAGTATAGATTTTCTTGGTGGTTGTATGTATTCATCAGGTCGGTTTTTGAATGTGTTTGTGTTTGGTGAATCAATAACATCGTCTTGTAGTTTGTACGATGCACTGGAAAATATTTTATCTCGTGTCAACCGCGTCCCCGCCCAGCGACTCTCGGCGGCGGCGTCGCTGGGCGGGGACGGGGCAGGGTCGGAGGTAGCGGCACGCGGCTGCGGCGGCGGCGGCGGCGGCGGCGGCGGCGATGTCCCACTTTACTGCGCCGCTCCGATTGTGATCAGCCATTAGAAAGTCCGCCGGCGCCGCCGCCGCGCAGGGATTATCTCGAAACGGCCGTATAATTGTAATAATCCCGGTCGCATCGACGAAACGTTCGGACATCGAGAACGATACTACAAATTGCGATTCACGAGAACTAGCTTTGAAAGGAAACGTAATTACTCGTCGGGTCGCTCGCATGTAACGCAGCCGCTATTCTGGCATTCATTGAAAAAGAAGAACTCTTCGAAATGTCGGTCGAAAATATATTGGATCGAACCGGGCGGACAATACGGCCTCGCCGCCGCCGCCGAAACACAATGGGCCGCCGTAACTCGTGTCAAATTATCAGCAATGAGCCGCCCATTAGAGACATTGTGCGCGCGATGGTGCGCCGCCTCCGCCGCCGCCGCCGCCGCCGCCGCCGCCGCCGCCGCCGCCGCCGCCGCCGCCGCCGCCGCCGCCGCGCGGGCACACAACCGTCAGTCGGATACAGTCGGCGCGCGCGGCCTGCGAGCGAGTGTGGAGGAACGATGTGACGGGTCACTGCGGACGCACTCGGAGCGCGCACCGGAACCGCACCGGTCGCGCGGGAGTCGCGATACCTCCGCAAACTGTCAACTGACTTGTTATATTTGAGGCCATACTCCTCTGACCTAGTAGGGGAAGGGGGGACCTCATAGATTCCTTACCGTGGTTATATTCTTTGCCGTGGTACAGCTTGCACTCCTGACGAAATGCACTTACTCAACTCAAAATGAGAAATAAAGTGGTGCATAAACGGGGTGGAAATGAATATCCAATAACATCTGGTGTCAAAAGCAGGGCCCCGCTCTCCTGATCTACGAGTCAACAAATTCATCTTAAGGTGGCCCAACCCGGCGGGACTAACTCATTCGCGAGCACGGTACAAAACCGTGCTGTTGCGCTCTGGGACCTTCTCTGTTTCAAAGAAAAAGACAGGCTCCGTGATGAGGGAGATGCAACATGTCCACTAAAAAGACAATGTGCATAGTGTATGATTTGATAAGATTTACAAAAATATGAAAAAAGAAAAATATATGAATGGTTCCACGAAGAAATTCTAATTACAATAAAATTACCGATTTAAAGTTCCCACTATATTGGTAAGCCCTGCAAATGAATGCTAGCCTTGTACTTTTAAAACTTTATGTGAACTCGATTCTTGGTTATCCACTGAGGGTGCGGTGACAACTTCTTAACGAACATTACTAAGTATTACTACTTCCTGCACCACTCAAGAGCAATCCATTTATTGTTTTTATGAAAAACCAGTATGGGTGGCTATTTATAGATTCAATCAAGAGCAAGGCCGTTGGTCCTGATAATCTCCATTGATCCCGATATTCGATAATATTTTACCCATCATCTCCCACATTATAAACTATTCTCTACTATCGGGGTATTGTCTTGACGGCTGGAAAAAGGCTTATATAACTATTTTCGTAGGACTGAACAGGTTTATACCGACTACTACCTATTATCGTTTAAATCAGCTTCATTTCCTGACTTACGAACTGCCGGCAGTCGCTCTCGAAATTGGTGGAATAAGTAGTTCGGGGAGGTAGCGTTGCGAATACGAAAGTCATCAGATCTTGTGTCACTGATAAGTGAACCGACCGTCAGCTGCTCGAGCAGCGGTGGTAAAAATAAAAATTGTACGCCAACTAAATTTGTTTTCCATAAATAGTTGGCATCATACTGAGCGGAAAAAAATCGTCAGCTGCGTTGTGGAGGGTGGAATATGCGTCATCTGCTCGCATGAACTAACTAATCAAATATCAATTCGCCGGCGCCGGATGAAATTGAACTAGGTGAAAAAGTACAAAAGCAACAATCAGCTGCGTGTGTTGCGGTGGAAAACCGTCAGCTGACGCAGTAAAGATTTAGTATACCCATCATTTGAGATAGATGTTGGTGCCAGGACCTTCCCTTTATGAGCATGGCTAAATTGAACTGGATGGAAAACACGGACAATTTTTCATTGCCGCTTCGACTATCTTTTCATCCAATGCGATGGTATCGACCCGGGCGGGCTTAAACCCTCCCACCTAGTAGGGGAAGGGGACCTACACTACAGTAATCCGAGGGGTTAGTCACTCGAGCAAAAAGTGTACACCAGATTCCCAGTAGTCAAGATTTCCTTGGGATTTCTAGATTCCTAAAGATTTCCAAAGACTCCCAAAGATTCTTGGAGATTCCTAAAGATTTCCAAAGACTCCCAAAGATTCTTGGAGATTCCTAAAGATTTCCAAAGACTACCAAAGATTCTTGGAGATTTCTAAAGATTTCCAAAGACTCCCAAAGATTCTTGGAGATTCCTAAAGATTTCCAAAGACTACCAAAGATTCTTGGAGATTCCTAAAGATTTCCAAAGACTCCCAAAGATTCTTGGAGATTCCTAAAGATTTCCAAAGACTACCAAAGATTCTTGGAAATTTCTAAAGATTTCCAAAGACTCCCAAAGATTCTTGGAGATTCCTAAAGATTTCCAAAGACTACCAAAGATTCTTGGAGATTTCTAAAGATTTCCAAAGACTCCCAAAGATTCTTGGAGATTTCTAAAGATTTCCAAAGACTACCAAAGATTCTTGGAGATTCCTAAAGATTTCCAAAGACTCCCAAAGATTCTTGGAGATTCCTAAAGATTTCCAAAGACTACCAAAGATTCTTGGAGATTTCTAAAGATTTCCAAAGACTCCCAAAGATTCTTGGAGATTCCTAAAGATTTTCAAAGACTACCAAAGATTCTTGGAGATTCCTAAAGATTTCCAAAGACTACCAAAGATTCTTGGAGATTTCTAAAGATTTCCAAAGACTCCCAAAGATTCTTGGAGATTCCTAAAGATTTTCAAAGACTCCCAAAGATTCTTGGAGATTCCTAAAGATTTCCAAAGACTACCAAAGATTCTTGGAGATTTCTAAAGATTTCCAAAGACTCCCAAAGATTCTTGGAGATTCCTAAAGATTTTCAAAGACTACCAAAGATTCTTGGAGATTCCTAAAGATTTCCAAAGACTCCCAAAGATTCTTAAAGATTCTTAAAGACTCCCAAAGATTTTTAGGGAATTACCAAATATACTGGGATTTTGTAAGATTTCTGAGGACTACCAAAGATTCCTAGAGACTACCAAAGATTACCTGGATTTTTTAAGGACTACCAACACATTTTTGGTACATTCCAAAGATTTCGGGATTTCTAAAGATTCTTAGAGATTCTTAGTGACCACCAACGATTCATAGAGACTTATAATTCAATAGAATATGTATGGTTAACATCTTTTCAATCTCGTTTGTCATCTGACTGAATTGCTGACAGCCGGCTGGCCAGCTGGCTGTCCTTTGACTTGACGGCGCGCGCCCTTTTTTTTTTTTTTTTTTTTTTTTTTTATTTATTTGGTTTGTCAACAGTGACTCATTTCGCAAAATACAAGAGAAACTTACAAAGATACGGGAAAAATACTGAAACTATCACTAATAATAGACAAACACAACATGATATACATTTCTTTTTTAAGGGTCTAAGTCTAACAGTGTAACAGAGTTAAGTACATTTCGAAACGCTACCGAGTGTATAAGTAAGCTAAATATGAAATATTATTATAATTACATCTATGAAACACCTCACAAAAATGTGAAAAGGCTATTGAAATTACTCTTACATAAAGAAAGAAAAAAAAAACACATAACACAAACAATATTTAACAAATGAAAAAGTTAAGTATTACTGACAATTTTTTTAAAGGCTGATAATGAGGATATGGTAATATCGATGCTGTGTGTTTTCGTAAGACTGTTGTAGTATGAGCACATTCTTGGAAGAGCTGAGTTTCGTCCCAGCTTGGTGTGATATCTTTTAATATTTAGGGGAATGAAGTTAATAGGCCGCGAATTTAACCTAGGTATATTAAATTGTATTTGATCAATTAAAAAAGAGCAGTTCAGAAGGTTGTTTATGATTTTATAAAGGAATGTGGTGTCAATTACTAGTCTTCTGTGTTCAAGTGTCCGGATGGCATAGAATGATAGTCTATCTGTGTAATGTGGAAGAGAACGGGCACGTCTGTCAGAGTAAGATAAGTGATACAAAAATAGTTTTTGTACCCGTTCAATTCTTTGGACGTGCACCTTGTAACACGGACTCCATACAGGACTAACGTATTCCAATTTGCTACGCACTAAAGAGTTGAATAATGTTATTTTAGCATTGTGATTTTTAAAATGTTTGGTACTGCGTCTAATGAAACCTATCATTTTAAGCGATTTTGAAACAGTTTTGTCTATATGTAAATTGAAAAGCACAAAATACCTACAAAAATAAAATTATTGAATCAAAATCACTGACTAAAAGTCTCCCACCCAATACACAGTAGGTAAGTCAAAAGCGAGGTAAAAAGTTCAAATATATGAAAAGTATGTACTATTTGTTTTGGAATTGGGGGTCGTCGGGTACACGCGGGGTGCGCGTTGCGCGCACCCCGCGTGTCCGTGACGTCATCGCAGACAGGCGGGCGGCGCGGCCGCCCGGAGGGGGCGGCGCGGCGCGGACGCGGCGTCCGCGCGAGGCGGCAACGCGCGGGCGCGGGCGCCGGCGGCGAGCGGCGCCCGCGGGTGGCGGCAACGGCGCGGCGGGCGGGGCGCCCCCGCGCGTTGGTGCGATATTCGTTTTGGGCATATTCACCCAGGCGGAATCCGGTTAAATTAGATCCCATATTATCTCAGCGATCTTTAGATCAGCGCTGATTTTTTCTTTTCCTGAGGCATTATACAATACCATTTTTGAAGCCACAGTACATAATATATTTCACATACTAAATTTCAAGATGAGGTACTCCGCTCTTTCGAAATCTCTTCAAATCTCAGCCATCATTAGGTCAGGGTTGATTATTTTTTTGCCTGGGTCGTTATAAAAGGCTATATTTGAAACCTTAGCAAATATTTCACGTAGAAAACTTCGCGATAAGGTAGCTACTCTTCTTTTTCGAAATCCCTTGCAGTCGTATTCACAGTGAACCTGTTAAAACTTGGTACGAGATTAGCACCGGACTAACCATACAAAAACCGGTTTACTTCGACCTTAATACGCGTAGTAAAGTTAGTCCGCCCACTTTGAATACTGCTGTTTGTTTAGTAACAAAAACAAGATTTCCAGATTCATCGGACACCTTCCGAAGATTATCTGATATTACAAAGATTTGCAAAGATTCTCAGATTCCTTAGGATTATTCGGGATTACATAAGATTTCCGGATTCTTCGGACTCCCGTCAGATTTATCGGACTCCGCCTAAGATTACACGAGATTTTCATGATTTTTTTTGGATTCCCAATGATTTCCTTAGGATTCTCAGATTCTTTAGGATTACTCGGGATTACATAAGATTTCCGAGATTCTCCGGAATCCCGCCAGATTTCTCAGACTCCCACCAGATTCCTCGGACTCCCACCTAAGATTCTCAGATTCTTTAGGATTACTCGGGATTACATAAGATTTCCGAGATTCTCCGGACTCCCGCCAGATTCCTCAGATTCCCACCAGATTCCTCGGACTCCCCACCTAAGATTCTTGAGATTCCCAAACGATTGTACACCAGATTCCCTGAGTGAGTGACCCCTCGCAGTAATCATGGAGCAGCTTGGTGACAAGGATTTTTGCTTTTAATAATAGGGCCACCCTATTCCTGAAATTTCTCTAGCTTATTATGAAACAACGTGCATACTCATCGAATTAAATGTTGGAAGTTGTAACTTGGACAAAATAGGCGTTTTTCAAGAAAATAAGACATATTCAGGTTTTTTAATATAAAAACAAGTGGTATAGGGTTCCCAGGTAGTAGATCCTTTTAAAATATATATTTTTAATAAAAGGTTATCTTTTTTAATGTCCTATAAATCTGAAATAGAAAGAACCCCGTTTTCATCAAATATCGCACGACAAAGCCTCAAGGTATGGGGACACTAGCCTCGGCCGCCGCCGCGCCGCCACCGCGCCGCCGCCGCCAGACGTTTTGATTAATGAAGAGGCGATGAAATTGAAATGATCTCTTGCACATTAGGCAGCAAATGATACAAGGCCATTCATCTTCGCGCGCCGCCGCGCCGACACGACAACACGTCCGCCGCCGCCGCCGCGCCGAGCGCCAGAGGGCCATTAGAGCGTCAATCACTCACAATTCTTACCTTTAGTAAGGTATTTGTGCTATTTAACACTTGTAAATAAGTCAAGCGATTACGTACATACACACCTTCCCGCAACTGTCCCGAAGGGGTAGGCAGAGATGATAAAGCGCCATGTTTGGCACCGGGGCCTACTATTGCCTAGTAGGCCCCGGTGCTAAACATGGCGCGCGACAAGCTTTTATGTAATATACATAAAAAGTATAGATAATGTTACAAGTTCATGGGTTCGATTTAATTAAAAGTTTATTGTCTTCTGTTTAGAGCAGTCTTTCTCAAAGTGGGCGATAACGCCCCCTTGTGGGCGCTAGAGGCCTGCAGGGGGGCGGTAAAGGGCTCAGAGGAAATTGGGGGGCGTTGGAAGTAGGCAATGGCTGATTTGTGTTTTTCTAATAATTTATAGTACCTTTAAACTATAATGAAAACCTATCACACTTCATCAATTATTTTGCTAAATTTTATTTTAAGAGTTTCGTTTAATTGCCCCCATTAGAACTCGGAAACAAGATATAATAGTAAACTCATGTGGCACGCTATAAATAAAAAAAATATTAAAGTCATGATTGTGGTTGTGATTTATAAGATGTGGTAAAACTAAACATATTTGGGGGGCGCTGCAAAATAATGGAATCTCAAGTGGGCGGTACCAAAATAAGTTTGAGAATCTCTGGTTTAGAGCATTTAAATAAAACCTTGTTTTTAAAAGGTTTTTTTTTATTAATCTTCATTAACGATTTACTGCCCTAGGCAAGATACACAGTTACACTGATGACAGCACGGAGCATGTCGTCGGATGTATGTCAGGGATTGGAGGAGCAGAGATGCACAGCCCAGTGAGACGCAACGTTCTATGGTAAATAATGTGGACACCGTTCTCAAGAAAGAAGCCAACTGGGGCCAGGAGAACCTTGTCACCTAAAACGTGTGCAAGACCCAATGCTTTATTTGCTTTCCGCTTCTAGTAAGTCTCTAAGGCCACATCGTACCTGTCTCGGATTACCTCGTTTTCGGCGTTTTATTGAAGCCAAGGCCAAAATTGCATTGCAGAAACTGGGGATCCTACACCGTTGCAAAAGGTTTTTTCACCGGTACAACTAATTTAAAAATACTGTAGCCACATATGGGAAGGTAGTCCCCAGAACCTGTTGGCGTCCTTGGACTCAATTCAGCTCCGAGCGGTCCGTCTAGTTGGGGACCCACAACTCACCGCTGGCTTGGTGTCACTGAGCCGAGCCACAAACGGTTTGCTGGGTCGCTCAGTCTGTACTACCATGGATGTTGCTCTGTGGAACTTGCATCTCTCATTTCTCCCCATCTTACCTATATCCGGAGCACACGCCGCAGAGAATCAGAGCACCCCCTTGTGGGTAACATTAGGGTTTTGAGAACAAACCGTTTACCAAACTAATTTCTCTACCGCACCGCCAGGATAAGGAACTGTCTGCCGGCGGCGGGGCGGGAGTCTTTCCTCACTCCTATAACCCGGGAGTCTGCAAGCGTGTGTTCTTCAGCTTACTCGATATTATTATTACATGCACATTTAAACATATTTAAATAAAACGGCAATTCAAACAAACCAAATTTAGATTTTGAGGTTCCGTTTCTTAAAAGTAAAAAAGGAACCCTTATTTGATCACTTTATTGTCAGTCTGTTTGTCTGTCAAGAACACATCAGACGCATCACAGGAACGCATAAGTCTCGGCATACGTTAACCATTAATCTGCAAAGTTGTACGGGAACATCGGTACGCGAGTTAGATTCATATGTATGCGTACCTCTTAGGGTTCCGTACCCAAAGAGTGAAAACGGAACCCTACTACTAAGCCTCCGCTGTCCGTCGGTCCGTCCGTCCGTCCGTCCGTCTGTCTGTCACAGGGATGTATCTCATGAACCGTAATAGGTAGGCAGCTGACATTTTCACAGAGTGTGTATTTATTTTGTCGATATAACAACGAATAGGCAAAATAAAAAACCCATACAAAAAACCTGATTTTTTTGTGTTAAATCTTGTACGAAGGTACGGAATCCTTCGTGTGCAAGTCCGACTCGCACTTGACCGGTTTTTTTAAAAAGCACACAAAATCAGTATGTTTACATATCAATAAGACGTTACTTATTTACTAATTACAGTGTAGGTTACCTACCTATGAATGAAACATTAACATGTGTTAAGGTTGTCGTGAAGTAACAGGAAATCTAAGATTTAAACATTTTAAAAAATACATTCTGTCCGGAGTCGATTTGGTCACAAATGACTGAATTTTCCGCTCGACTTTTCTTGACCGCTTGAATATGTTCAGTCACTCTTGTACTCACACTCCGTTTCGTCTATCCGATATAAGCTTTTCAGCAAGAACACGGTATCCTATACCTCTTTTGCTAGTAACGACAAACTATCCTTAGTCGAAAGCAGCATACTCGAAATCTTCGATCGATTCGACCTGATTTTCGAACTTCGGGCTGGAACGCAGCCAATCCAGAAGAATCAGGCGGGCTCCTGTCAGTGATGTCAGATGTCAGATGACGTCCTCTCGAAGACGCTCCACAGAAGGGCTCGGAACGTCGCGGTCGACCAGCAGCGATGCGCTCGCTACCTTCGCGCCACCAAGTAGACTTCTCAAAAAATATCATGAGCGGGACTAAAAAGTATTTTGGTTGTCACTGTCAATTCGTTATTGCCGCTACAACCATCTATCATTCAATACGATATTACCGGCCCGGGTTACAACCCTACCATCTACTAAGGTTACCACTAACCCCTATTTTCACCACCTCCAGTTATCAGAAATCCGATAAGTAACTTTCGGTTGCATTGCATACTTACAAGGTGTAACCGAAAGGTAACTTTGAAATTTTGTAGCGGAGGTGGAAATCGTATCAGTTCAAGTCACAGAGGAAAACATGAAAGAAAAGTGTCATGTGAGTGTTTCTGTGTCGGCGACACCGTAAGGACAAATTGTGCATATCAATCGTACCTATAGGCAGTTGGGCGCGTGCGTGGAGCGCCAAACAGTCCAAGCATCGTCGCCATGCGCGAGTTTACTCCCGAAATACGTTCGCCGAGTCAGTTCCCTCCACGGAGGTTCCCTCCCACCCACTAGTACCACAACCCACACGAACCCGCCGATAAGTCTGTCCGATTGGTAGTTTCATAAAATTGGAGTCTAGGCACGCTAGATGGCACATCTCCATATTTTTTTTATCTAAATTTCAAAGTCCTAACGTTTGTTTTGGCAGAGAGCCCACGTACCGAGGCACGGGTGCACATTTAACCGTCACTATCACTTTAAATGTTTTCTCACAATTAGTATTCATAACACGAACTGATCCGAATCCTTACATCCAGAATAACGAGGTCCATAACTGTACCTACCGTGTAACGAGCAGAGCATGCTTGGATATTCAATTGATAAAATAAGAAGTATGTAATTACGAAGTCGCACAAAAGGGGACGGGACTGATCTGCCGAGGAATGTACTTCATTAAAATTGTACGTGCCTATTGCCGGGTCAGTACTTACGCCAATAACTCCGATGTACATATGATAATAAAACGCAATTACCATTGTTGTATAATTTCACACGAAACGCGACGAAGATGGCGGTGCGGCGGCAGCGGCAGCGCGGAGGCGGCGCGGAGGCGGCGCGGAGGCGGCGCGGAAGTGACTGCGGCCGAAGTGAGAAATTATGGCAAACTTTAGCGTCCCCTGGCCTTGCACTAGCGATGGGTTATTCCGGTTCCAAATAGGGATGCATTCCTAACCACGAGTACTCCACACGCCCGGAATAAACTCCGGAATGAAGGTCCAATGGTATTTCGAGAACTCGTCGAGAACCCACAAACATCTGGAATGGTTAACATGAACATTCCGGAATGGTTATATTCCCACCCTGAAATGGCTATAATTTCACTCCGGAATGGCTATACTGGAATGGTGGGTACTCCGAGAACCCGCAAAAATCGAAAATCGGATCAAAGTTTTCATTGAATATTTTCGAATGAGCAAAAAAAAGGTAGTGCTGTCGATTTGGGTAAGATTCTCCTCTGGAATCACTATCGCCGGAATCAATATTGACTATTATAAGACGGAATTAATATTTAACGGAATGACATAATATACATTTACACCTACACTCTTCACTACACACTATACCACACTGCAATATACTCTACATACTTCACACTTAATTACATACACACACTACTTAACCAGACACATTCCTATTTGAATAAATTTAAATAATAATCAAGGATTAGTTATACTAATAATTGGCCTAAGAAATCTTGTCTATATTTTGGTAATTGGCTGATTGTTTTTTTTCTTAAATAAATAAATAACTTCACGAGGAGTGAGAATGAGAATAGTAGTCAGGAAGACCAAAGACGAATTTATGAACCAAAAGGGAGTCAATAGCAGACATCAGATATTAGACACTTTGGCTTCTGCAAAATCCAGAGAATTGATGGTTGCTTGCTAGATGCTTCAAGTGTAGAATGGCTCTAGTGCAGGGTTTCCTAACCTGGGATCCATGGACCCCTGGGGGTCCGTGGCATGAGTTCTGAGCATGCATGTTTGCATGTTTGACATGATGACAATAAATTCTGCACGTGATCGTTTGAAAAAAATTACGTATCTTTACCGTTTCTGTAGTAATAAATATATCATTCGTTTTTTCAAAATCTTTCCCTTCAAGTGAGTTCGAAATGGGTCCGAAATAATTTTAAAACAACGCAAGGGGTCCACGTCTACAAAAAGGTTAAGAAACCCTTACAAATTTAAAACCGGTATGGGTGTCTGTACGTATAAGATTCACACGGACCCATATCATCGGGAATTGGGAGTTTTCATTGACGGAGACATCAGATCGACTATACAAGCAGACAGCACTTTTGGACATAAAGCGATCATAAAGAGAATACCCAGGGACATTGAGATCGGAAGGCTCTGCAGATTGTCAGATTTGAGTTTCCGTCTAAATTAGTTGGGGGGGTTTTGCCGACTCTAAATGATGTGAAACGGCAACAAAATTTGAACCGAGACATCGAATGTTGGCGAGGTCAACACGAAAAGGGGAAGAATAAGTTAATATATCCCATCCCGGCCGGTGATGTCAATTTAAAAATGTGTTACTCTTTTGTCTCTTAGCGAGTGCAATGATGTACCATGACTTGCGCACCCCGACACGGCGGCGGCGGCGCGGTCGGTTCGCTCTCCAGTAATGAAAACGTGACGCTGCGGTTACATTATCAATTTTCGTAAAATAAATAGAATCTGCGGGAATGCGAGGCGACGGCAGCGCGCGGTGCGGTGCGGTCGGGCGGCGGCGGCGCCGCGGAGGTGCGGTCGGGCTGCACGCGGAAGCCGTCTCGGCTCTGTTATTTATTCCTCTGCAGCGCAGCCGCCACCGCCGCGGCCGCCGCCTGCAAGCTCGCCGCATTATACAGTTGGCTGCAATCATGCCCTAAAGAAAGGGCAATTTAGCGGCCATGTTGCGTCCGCGACTTGTCGTGACGGGAGGAGGGGGCTGCTGCTGCCTAACCTCACTATATGTATTAGCACCGGAAGCCGTTATTAAATCAAGCTACATAAATATAAAACCGCCCAAGTCCGCATCAGATTCTCACACGAAGGGTTCCGTGCCACCGTAAAAGTTGTAACACAAAAAAATCAAGTTTCTTGTATAATGGCCCAAATTTTTTATTTTTTTATTTTTACTATTTCTTGTTAAAGCGGCAACAGAAATACATACCTGTGAACACTTCAACTGCCCCACATTCGGTACATCAAAATCTTTGGAAATAATTATTTATTTCACACTATAATTCTATAAATACCTTAATACGGAAATATTTAAACTCATATTATTTTATATGTATAGCTGATGTTGCCGGCTCCGCTCGGGCCGATTGTTTCATTTTGGATATAGATCCGATGGGAGCCCGGTCAAACGGCAAAAACCTTCAAGCGTGTTATTGGAACGGCCAGTTCTGGACCTCGACAAATGTATGACAAAACGAATTAGCCGGATTGGTTCTTACCTACACAGGTATTTATTTTTGTAATGTATATATGACGGTTAAAGCCCGATGTTGGCTTAAATTATTTTTTCCTTGAAGTTTATTTGATTTCTGCACTTGTACCCATGTTGAGTGCGTTAATTAAAAAGTGATGCCAAGAAAAAAAAACTTTTTTTTGTTTATTTGGTCACCTGGATGGTGTAATAGCTATAGTTGGACCCGGGCGGTCCCAATTTGTCCACAAGGTTTCTGGTCACATTTTACAGGATCCGCTCGAGTGAATGTCGGAACCAAAATCGACCCGAGCAGAGCCGGGTACCCCAAATGATCCCTAATATACCTAAGTCGCATGATATGGTTACCCAGTTCTCAATAGTTAAGAAGTTATTTACACACTAAGCATTTTTAGTTCAAACCCCGCATCCGTCACAAAAGACATTTATTTAAAAAAATAAAAACTTTTTAACAATAAATTCAACCGACTTCACAAAAGTCAACGCACTAAAAAGCGAAAAATAACAAAATACAGATCAAATCCAAAAGACAACATTGCACGTAATATATTTTTTTTGTCTCATTTCGTTTAGTACACAGTATCATAATTACTTATTAATCAATCATCATCATCAATTGTAATGTGGCAATTATTGTCCAAACCTATTATCTATAATTTTAATAAGATATTATTATTAGTATGAGCTACCTCATGATCGGGTTGAAGTCAAAAAATGTATCTACCGAGGTGGCCACCCTGATGTCTTACTAAATCTGACAGTATTGTACCTTTTTTACTTTTTCAACAACTTTTGACCAGTCCTCCTATGTGACATTTTGACACGCTTGCTTTAATGCGCAATTCATTTTAGTTGTAGTGAATGGAGGTTCCGTATCATATCGAGGTGCATACCTTTAACCTGTGCCCAAATTAATTCCATGGCATTATACTGGAAATGATAATGCGGGAGGCGAATAACTCGGTTATCATATTCCATTGCCAATTCGTCGATTTCATATCGAGTTTAGGTGGACTTATTGTTTTGAACAAATTGTTTTCATGTAATCCGACATAGATGGCGAACACCACACAACGATCATTATGATATTGGCCCAATACACTACATTCCCGAAGGAATTAGGTACCATGCCAGGACCTTCTCCTTTATGAGCAGGTCCTGGCATGGTACGCTACGCTCGGGCAATTAATAACCATTTGGGATTAACCATTGCGGTTTCTCAGAGTAAAACCTTTCGTGGGTTCTCCAGGACCGGTGAGCCCTTCATTTCAGAGATCATTCCCGACTTGCGGAGCAGGATTGGGTATGAATTCCTCTTCGGAGCCGGAATGAGCCATCGCTGGTGTGTAGTGTGGTATGCGGTGTGTAGTATGTTAGTGCGCAGCGTAGAAAGCTCGCGAGCTCGGCGAGTGCACCCAATCTCGAGATGTGCCGAGCAAAGGTCGCGAGTCCGCACGTACCGAGTGGAGTAGCGGAGTAGCCGAGTGGCCGAGCAGCGAGCGGCCGCTACAAGAGTGTATGCAGAGCGGTCATGATCCAGTTGCGGTGTTGACATGCGGTGGAAGTAAATCGTGTTATCTAAACATGCCGACGTCGAGTGTGGCCAGCAACGGCGGCGGTACGGCGGCGGTACGGCGGCGGTACGACGGCGGCGGCGGCGCGAAAGCAACAATTAACGTACCTATGCGAACCATATTTCTTGGATAGCACAATTTCCATAAACAATGTAAGGCGTACTATTAAGGTCATCTGTTATCCATTATTGAGTATGTAAGAAGATGTGCGAGTTTGATTAAGTAGGTATGTACTGGGAAGGGAAACTGTGCAGAGCGCGGCGGCGCGCGGGGGCCGGACGTTTCACAGAAACGTTAGAAAGAAAGAAATCAATTCATTTATTGTGCAATTAAATTCAAACAGAAATCAAACACAGAATAATTACATTTAACATAAGAAACTGTGCAAAGGCGGACTTATTACTAAAAGTGATTTCTTCCAGTCGACCATACTTTGCTAATAGGCTTGGTTATAAGGAAACCCTAAACTATGCAGTCAGTGAAATTCTTCGGTCTTCATTCCAATATCCATGCATTCGCTCTACCTAAACTTACGGAGATAGGGCGTGATGCTGGATGTAGGAAAACAATAAAAAACCCTATTTTATATAGCTGTTATTTCATAAAATATATATGCGAGCGGCTCCCAGCTCGGGGGCGGCTTGTAGCTCAGGAGCGCGTGGACTCGCCCTCCTCCACACATCAGAGGTGATGGCTTCAATCCCAGTCCCGCTCGTGCTCTACTTTCTTTCTCTTTCTGAGTTGATAAGTGCATTTAGTTATGAATGCGAGCTAATCTATGGTTCAGAATCCACGTAAAACTGTAGGTGCCCTGATATTCACTGCCGCCACTGCTATAAACAAACAGACTTCAACGCAATATTTTGTATGGAGGTTTTAAATTATCACAATCCAAGTTATGTTCGATATTGAAAACTGATTCTATCATTGACCGAGCGACAAATTACACCAATAATTTAAGATAGAGACGATGCCCGTGAGCATTTCGAATGTTTTCTTGTTATTTTGAACACAAATAGTCAAAATCGTACCTGTGGAAAATGTTTTATGATATTTTCTTTTTTCTTTCAAAAATTGCATTGATGTTCGAGAGTACCAAGGAGGATGAGAAAACCAGGAACCTTTTTGAATTTCTCCTGAATTCAATGTTCCCATGCGGGAAGCCTTTAGAAACATCTTTCTTATTGTAGACGGACAAGCAATAAAATAGTCGACCAGGAAAGGCAACGGAACAGATGCAACAGGTCCGGGCTCAATGAAATTGCGCACTGAAACCTCGGACAGGAAACCAAGTTGAGCGCACAGTCGGCACCGAGCCCGCGGCCTCCGCTCCGACTCGAGAGACGAAGGTGCATCGTCACTCGCCGCGGACGCTGCGCCGCGACAGTTCGACGGCGGGAGGAGTGTGGCGGCGGCGGCGGCGCACGGTGGGCTGGGAATCCGGTTTCATAGTATTACAATTTTTGGAAAATCAACTTGGTTTCATTAAAAAAGTAAGTATGCAGAAATGTTGGGCATGTTTCTAGATGTTCTGTAAAGAAGTTTGGTTCTATTCAATCAACCCATTATTTTTTAATTGCACTTGAAAACTTTTCAATGTATGGAACGGAATATTGTTTTTCGTTTTTCTCGAAAGTCTTAAAAAGTGTCGAGACCATATTAGCAAGGTGAGTAAACTGAACATATAAAGAATCTTTTTGAGAAAAAAAACCACCGGACAATACCGGGACACGGAGTTATAGTGAGTTAAACTTTGACATATTTCATAAATTTTTAAACAAGTAATGTATGTCGATTAGTGATTTTGATCGTCTTGTTTAAATGTTTTGGGATACATCTAAAGGTTTTATATGCGTATATGCATGTTATTAAGGCCTATGTGCACAAAACAGTTAAGTGTCATTTTAATTTCAAAATAAAATAAAACTAATCACGCATGTTTTTAAGAAATCCGTCAATATTTCTGCAGATACAAATAAATATTTTTTTTTACGATTACTGGATTTTGTTATCTTTTAATTTTTATAAATACTTTTTCAAATCAAACTTCAAGAAGACTTTCAGGCGTTTAAGGATCCGTTTCAGGCATATTTTTACTAACTATCAACCCTATAAGGCATCGCAATGTTTTGTATCTTTAAACTTTCAAAAGATGAAGTCGAACATCAAACCTATGTTCCAACTAGTTCCAAGAGTAACGAGCGGATTATGAATAATTATCTTTAAAACAAGTTGAAAAGCGTGATTCTATGGTTACTTGAGTATTTGTGCCACGTTTTAATAATCCATATGCTACTTAAGCTTCTTTGAATCAGAAACCAAAAGATATTAACTAAAAGTGCGCAGTAATTAGTTTCACAACAATTCAGTGGTGTTTTGTTGCTACTCACGGAGAGGGCCCGAGCTATGGACGAATGCTCTTCGGGAAGGCTTACTACTTCCTCCCCATAGGAAAAGGATGAAAATAGGATTAGGATTTCGCCAAGAGTGCATGGCAGGAAAACAGGACGCTCCTGAAGAACGAGTCAGTCATTAAGGAAAACCTATCTTAGTCAGAGGGAGAGTCTGAATCGGAAGAACTGTACAGCTCTGATTCAGATAAATTATTGACGTCGATGAAAACAGAACGTTGTTTTTCTTCAGTTAGTGGCAATATTAATAAGGATAGCATATCATTTGACATAATTTGCCTCCTCTTCTCACTAACTTTAGGTTGCACACTAGCCAAAAACGGATCTGAAGATACCAAAAAGTTATTAAGTATGTCCAGGTTGGTTGCAGTTTTATTAAATTTGCGTGCATGATGCTCTCTGCATTTTTTAAAATCTTTATTTCTAGCTTCCGATGCTTCTTCGGATAACTTCCCAATCGGTACAAGATTATGGTGCTGTATTATGGCAGCACCATGGGAAAGCAGTTTGTGCACACTGGCTGGCATATAATACCAACTGTATAAATCAACGTATAGTTTTGCCGTCTCTTGAGAGTAACGAGAAAATGCCTCAACATTAACTTGCTCGCCCCTTACAATAACTCTCAGAATCACGGCAAAACGCTCGATTAATGTTTTATCGATTCCTGTTATGGCAGCTGTCTTTTCTGGATCCTCGAAAAACCGCCTGGCGGTGTTCCCGTCGTTTGTGGTACCAGCACCTTGTTTCACGACATCGACAAGCAATCCTAACTCATGTCGAAAAGAGTCTTGTATTTGTTTTTTCTTAGCTTGCGCAATTACTTTGTCAGCGCCTTTAATTTGCCATTTTTTGAAGTCAAGCCTATAGGCTATATGAAGCAAACACTCCATACACCTTATCCAGGCATGCAAAGAGGATAGTCCATACTTATAGATGTCTGTAGCAACCTCTCGATTCTGTAAATGTTCCAAATTATTCATTTCTGATGGCTTTGCTTTGCAAATGTCGCACGATTGATTTGATGTGTCAGACAAATGTGACGTGATTTTACCATCAATCATAGTTATTAAAAGAGTGTGTCCAACATGTGACTGATTGCCAATAGGAGATGGTGTAAGTCCTTTTATTTCATCTTCTATAGCCATCATTTCGCTTTTTATATCAAGGTAATTTTCATGGGCGAATTTGAAAAAAACGGGTCTGCAGTACTTTGTGGACGATGGTTTCAAATTCTCCCAGTAAATGTCTTCTCCACAAACCAGCTTCAATGGCACAAGCGAGCACATGAAGATGGTGGAATCGTCTGATTCTCCATCCATCTTTTGTTTTGAGCACATATCTGACCGGATGCACCGTCAAATCCCCATTTGCAGATCAAATTAAGTTGCAAATTTTCAATTTGGGTAACTTTTTTTTTGGGTAACAACTTATTCAAGCCTCCTAACGGTCAGATCCAGAAGCGCTTGCAATTGAATTTTTGCTTGCACATCGTTAACCTGTATATTCTCTGTAGTAGGATAGCATTCTATTTTGGCTCTCTGAATTTGATAGTAGGAAGGATATAAATTATGCCCATTTTCCTGAGCACAGTTTCTCAAAGAGCAATATTGCATCTTTGATAACTTCAGAGCACTAAACATGCTGAGGGCATTTTCTGCGGAATATTGAGTTTTGCTTTTATTTATTATGGATTCCCTTATTGTACGTGCTGCTTCAGGATTAGCGAGAAGATATTGTAAAATGTAAGCAATATCATCTTGCTCAGTGCCCTTTCCTTTCGAAATTGCGGCAAATGCAAGCTCTTCAAAATCGTAATTCGAACAAATAGTCTCCGTTCTACGTATTTTTTGCTGATAATGCAAGCATTGGAAAGGTTTCCGTGGACTGACCTTCTGCATAAAGCTCGAGGAAGTAGTGCTACTCGATGTAGCAGTCATTGCTGGTAGCTCTTCTGAAACCCCTTCCAAGGATTTCTCGTTGTCACCATATATTGACGAAATCGACGTACGAACATATTCCGGCCATATATTGATAAATAACTGAAAGCGTTTACAATCAATTTCACTTAAATCGAGAAGATTTACAACTTTATCAAAAAGTATATTTGGTTTCGAGAAAGCATTATTATCCTTCAAGAACAGGAAAATATCAAGATTCGTTTTAAGCCCTTCCATGATTAAAATAGACTTTAATCGTAATACGTAATTGATAATCGAATTGGGAAAAGCACTTGGCAACAGCGCAAAACGTGTGTTGCGCGCGACTGTCAGACAAGCACTAAATTAAATTTTAAAAAATACCTCAAAGGACAACACGTTTATAAATAAAACTAGTTATTTACTAGAGAGCGACAAAGATATGTCCTAGAGCAAAGTCCATGTTTGCAGTTAGAAGAACGGAACAATAGAAGCGCGCTAATCACCTTGTTTTCATGTGAATTATACCTAATCCGCAGTTAACATCCGAAATTAGGAGATAATTGTATGTTCAATTTCTAAGGCTTTAACATTGACATTTTATGATGTCTTTACTTTGAAAATATTGATATAACATTACTATTTCCTTAAAGAGTTGACAGTTCGTAAGGTTTTTTTTAATTGAAATTTGTTTTTGAAAGTATTTATAAAATTTAAACGATAAACGATCGCAAAAACATTATTTATGTTGTTATCTGCAGAAATATTGACATTAACGGATTTTTTGACCATCACATAATTCGTTTTTCTTTGAATTTAATTAGAAATCGAAGTGACTTTGCAACAATTTTGTGCATGTACGCTCCTGTTAAAACCCTTATATGTATCCCAAAACATGTTTAAATAAGACTATCTTAGTGTAAGAAACACTAATCGACGTACATTACTTGTTTAAAAAAATATGAAATACGTCAATGTTTAACTCACTATAACTCCGTGTCCCGGTATTGTCCGGTGGATTTTTTTTCTTAAAAAGATTCTTTATATGTTCAGTTTACTCACCTTGCTAATCTGGTCTCGACACTTTTTAAGACTTTCGAGAAAAACGAAAAACAATATTCCGTTCCATACATTGAAAAGTTTTCAAGTGCAATAAAAAAATAATGGGTTGATTGAATAGAACCAAACTTCTTTACAGAACATCTAGAAACATGCCCAACATTTCTGCATACTTACTTTTTTATTGAAACCAAGTTGATTTTCCAAAAATCGTAATACTATGAAACCGGATTCCCAGCCCACCGTGCGGCGGCGGGACGGTTGAGGGGGGAGGAAGCGACGCCGCCGATGCCAACTTCGATTACCTCCGACGGAGCTAGTTAAAACGGGATCGGCAATCTCTTTCGCGAAACTACCTTTGTTCCTCCCGTCGCCGTCGCTCGTGCTGGACGAAGGCGGCGGCGGCTCTCGACCCACCGTTGTTTACTTTAACCGATAATAGACAGACCGGTGAGTGCTGCTGAGACATGACGGCGGGGTAATACGTGCCGTTCCTGACTACCTAGTACTGTTCCTGTTGCATTTCCTCCGCCTCCGCCCCGGCATCACCACCGCCGGCTCCGGATCGCAGACACGTATAAAGCTGCATATCACATACCCTCGTTGAAGCTGTCACAGTAGTCAACTCATCCAATCTTCACATTTTCTTTCACGCTCGCTGCTTTCCCATTCCATTTTACTAAACGAGAAAAGGGTAACCTTTCGATATTTGTTCATTAGTTTTTATTTTCCCTTAAAAACTAAAAAATAAATAACTCCCCGGATTTCATGCGGGAAGACTACATTTTGTTTGAGGTGGCAATCCATACGCCCCCCCCGTCCTTCTCTGAGTTAAAACCACAGGTATTTCGGTTTCTTCTATAAACACAATATCTAGAGACCAATAATTCAGTTTTGGATATTTCGGCATTTAGTCATGTTTCAGCGAATATTATCAAATCGAATTTACTTTTTAACACTTCATGTTTAATGTCAGCTATCTTAGTCCTCATTCCTCTAATATTCTTTCTAAGAAATTTACTCCTTCATAATACGACGTATGCACATTAGGCTAGCTGGGCAAGGAAGTGTAGGCTGCGCACGTGGATGGTCTGCAAGTTCTCGTCTCGTCGACCATTACGCACCCAGACGAACTTGTACTGCCTATCCCTGGCCTTCGCCCTAGCTGCCGCACATGTGACAATGCAATAACACTGAAGGAGCGCGCGCGACTTGTCGTGTCGTGTCGTGTTATGTAAAGCGGCGCAGCGCACGATGCGTCGAGCGTGGGTGGGACGACGGCGAGAGCGAAGGAGTTAGGAGGACAGCGGAGCGCGCGACACGAACCGCGAATACCTCCGCTATCGGCGAGCAGCACCAGCAAGCACTACCCACAATCTATTAGATATATACAGTAGACACACATGCGCAAGCGCGGTTGCTAATACAATATTTATCCAAACAATGCTAATTTCATACAAATTTACACAATGAAATACCTTGCGATTTACATTGTGTAGATCACAGCATCCTATAAAATATATTAGAGTATTATGGCATACGAGGGTTACAATTGGAGTTATTGAAAAGTTATTTAAGAAACCGTAAACAATGTCGAAGTTACTTACGTGAATGAAAGGAACAAAGTGTCAACAGCTAAATCAGACGTAACGGACATCACTAAAGGTGTGCCACAAGGATCGGTCTTAGGTCCGTTAGTCTTTCTAATATTTATTAAAGATCTGCCCGTTAACGTGTCTATAGCGTTGTTTACTTTTTTGCGGATGACACAAGTGGAATAGCAGTTGCTGACAGCGAAGAAAAAATAGTAGAAAACCTAAGAATATGTATACAACATTTAGAATACTGGTTTTTTAACAACAAATTAACACTTAATAAAGCAAAATCTAAATGCATTTTTCAGAAATCTATTAACTATAAAGAACCAGACACTAGTGTTTTTTAGACATTAACTAAAATTTTCGTAAATCTTACCAAATCAATTACCAAGCATTGTGTGCCTGTGGACATGTTGCATCCTCCTCATCACGGAGCCTGTCTTTTTCTTTGAAGTAGAGAAGGTCCCAGAGCGCAATAGCACGGTCTCGTACCGTGACCGCGAATGAGTTAGTCCCGCCGGGAAGGACCACCTTAATCTTCGCATTCGGCCAGATAAATTTGATTTATGATCTTATCAAAAATTGCATCTAATTCCTTCGGAAACAGAATGTACTGAGCTAATATCATGACGGTAGTTGTGTGGCATTAGTCATACATATCAGGTTCTATAACGGCGCGGGACCTGAACTAGAAGAGGTAGCCCCTCCCCGCGGGCCGCGCGCGGGAAGCGGCGCGGAGCGGAAGGTTGCGAAAGGTCAGGCATCGACGCCTCCTCCCCGCCGCGCCCCGCACCACCCCGCCGCGCCCCGCACCGCCCCGCACCGACTCCGAGGGGAAACGCTCGCGTAGCGGAACGAGCGCAAGACTAATCAATATTGTACGTACCAATATACATAGCACACTTTCACTGAGGTCAACCATTTCGGTTCAATTAATAGCTTCATTCTCCTGAATCACTTCCATTTTATAAATAACTAGCCTTTGCCCGAGGATTCGCTCGCGCTATAAACGGTTGATTGATTTTGAAAATATATATTATGTCTCCATAAATACTGTTAATCCTCCATTCACCCCTATAAGGTTCTCATTGGCATTTAGCCATCTCAGATTTAAAAATTAATAAAATGGGATACATTTTCAAATCTGAGATCGTAAATCAACTTACTTCAGATCCTCAAAACTGCACCTTTACCGATTTTAGGCTTCTTTACAACATTTTCGTGCAACAAATATTTTAATTGACTTTAATTGACCGGCCGTCTTGGCTTTTGCAGCCACCCTGAAAGTTCGAAAGCCCATGAGCACCTTAAGGGGTCCATCAAACATGGTGTGAAGAAGCAACTGGCCAACCGGCATGGTTTTCGCAGCCCCCCTGAAAGTTCGAATGGTAGCAGTGGTGGTCCATAATCAAATCATTTTTTGGCCATGTCAGGTAGGTAGATCAAGTCGGGGCGTTTTGTTTAAGTGGTCGCATAATAGGTCTGCGACCAGTGTTTCCCAAGATATGACCAAAACAAATTTGAACATGACAGGTAGGTAGATAAGTTGGGGCGTTTACTTAGAGTGGTCGCATAATGCGATTTTTTTTTTTGTCAGATTTATTTGAAACTTGATCTTATGCTCTTTGATATAATAAATCAAATATCCCTTTCATCTATACTAATAATAAATCTGTAAGGGGTGTTCATGGAGTAAGTTGCTTTGTTTTCTAAGATACTTCGTTTGTAGACTTTATGTATGATACTAAGACTAAATTGATGATTTTTAGAAATCAGTTCTGAATGTATGTATGTATGTATGTTCCTCCATAACTCTTAAAGCGATCATCCGAATTCGATGAAACTTAATACACTTATATGTAAATACACGGGACATAGGATAGGCTATATATAATTCAGTCTCGCTAACGTTAAGATGTAGTTGTCATACAAACCGCGAAAAATTCACCGCGCGGCTCGGCGGGAGGGCCGCGGCTCTAGGGGGAGAGGGCGGCGCTTACTTTTTAATCACTATCTGCCTTTATTTCTTCGTTTACTTCTTACAAGCCACGAAACGGAATTTTTGATACGGTATTCATTAATATAAGGAGCGATCAACGAGCAAGGATTGCGTACGCAATTTTTAAATATTTAATGCAAACCTTAAGAGAAAAATGAAAACTATGTACTTGAAAATTGTAGGTGTTAAAAAGGCCTACAGAAAGTTACGATATCATGTAGAGCGATAACTTCAAACCACTCGCCCGATTTATTTGCGTATTTTATCAACATATAGCAACTCTGTGCGCAGTCAGATTCCGGATGGGTTACCGTTTTCAATGTATTCCTCATAAAAGGAAACTTTATTGGTTTTGTATCAATTTCTATGTAATAGTGCCAGTGCAGTAAGGGTCCGGCGGCACATGCTTTTAAAATTCGCTCCTAAATGTTTACGAAACTCTGAATGGGAATATGTCGATGTTTATCATTTAATAATGCCATATCGGTTCAAACGATTTTGATTAAATTTGGTAGATGGACAAATAGTCCTGGACCAGCCTTTTGGGTTACTTTTTATACAGGAAATAATTCAGATCGAAATCAATCCAACACGACATTGACCCGAGCGGGGCCGGGTACCGCAGCTAGTCATTGTATAAAATGTTACCACTAAGGGGTGGGAAGGAGTGGAAAATTTTAACGTAGTTTTTAGTCATTTTCGACTATTTATTAAAGTCAACCTCTGCAGGCGTCAGGAAGGGTAGCAACGTTTGCATGGGACGCACGTTATTCGTTGTCGGATTTAGTTAAAAACAAGTAAAATCCTTTTTAAAATGAGATCACTACTTCCCGACTTCTTTTTTATTTAACTCCACTGCTCACCCGTTAAGTAATTCTGCGTGGTGATTAATAGCATTGTAAAACCCAGGAATTGTTCATTGTTTACTTATCATCCATAGACAGTACACTGCACACGGATATGTCATATTTTATCATTAGCCAGTTCAGCAATTCCAGCGAAGAAAAACTGGCAAGACCGTCCACTTAGTCTAAGTTTACAAAAGTATTTGCCACTGCTTACAACCACAAGTAAAAGCGCAAAATTAATAAGAATTGACGATAATCAACAATTCATGTCGTATGCAACACTTCATGACAAATATCAGTTGCACTCAAGAATAATGTAGCTTTCTACCAGTGAATCTGTGGACACATTAGTGAACATTACACTATCCCGTGAAGTTCCTAAATACACTCACCCATCTGGTTTACCGTCTTACGAATGTATCCTCAAATTCAAACTTTTATGGAGAAACAATATTAATTTCCGATGTCCTCTAACGGTTTTTAGAGCGAGCGAAGCCGCGGGCAAAGGCTAGTTACATACATACATACAAACATGCAAACAGGGCAAGTTAAATAAAAGCTTGTAAAAATGCGCGCGCAGGAGAGCGTGCGTGACGTCACGTTACGCGTCGCGGTCTTCGGCACAGGCGCCACTTCATTAACATTCTGCGACGCGTTTTCCCGCGGCAAATTTTCTTTTAAATCACTGCATTAGTGATTGAATAAATGGTGTAATATTTTCAACAGTCCATTTGCAATGTCATTCTCTGGACGAGCGTCGGACGATGCTATCGAACGAGAGTTTTATTGTATCCACAGAACGAGGATAATGATCAATGGTCACGTTTTTGTGGGAGGATACAAAAAGAGTAGACGGAGAGCCGAGCCGAAGGCAGCGGCCGATCATGAGAGGCGGTTGAATTCCTCGTCGTGATGGCGGCGCGGCGGCGCGGCGGCGCGGCGGCGCGGCGGAGGTGCAGAGTTGGACATCTGGTGCGTTGTTACCGCAGTGTGACCTCGGTGCGGTCACGTCACCGAGCGCGGCGCGCGGCCGCGGCGGGGCGGTGCACGTCTGTGAAGGTGCTGTCGTTATGTGGTGAATGTTATGAAGTCGTCAGCTTCGGTAGTGCGATGAATGCCTCAATGATCCATCGTCGAGGTTGAGCGAATTTGGGCGCGGTCGGGTGATTGCCATCTCATTTCATGACAAACGAACGACGAAAAGTGGTCCGTGCTTGTTATCCAGTTTGATGTAGCCTTGCTATAAAAGGTCCTGGCGTGACATCAAGTTCCTTCGGAAATATATTCAGTTGAGCTTGAGATATTATTTATGTTCGTATTGATTTACATAAAAGGACATTTAGCTTACCGAAAATCCGTCGACTCAGGCGGAGAGGGTCAATAGTGTCAAGAATTGACTTACAGGATGTCAATTCTCAACACTCTATTGACTCTAGCATACAATAGAGAGGGATAGAATATCAAATACATTTAGGGCATGGTTGTAAGACACTTATTAACAAAGCACTACGTAAACAGAACGTTCTTGACATTTCCCGCGCTTTTGTATCGTGTTGTTTGTCGGAGTTGATAATTTGATTTCGCTATAATTTCATGATTGCGAATGTTTATAAGAAAGGTTTAAAGATAATATTTTGCACGAGGCTGGTTGAGACAAACCGAACACACATCTCAAAGAAAAAAAAAATTTACACTACAGCCGGGGCGAGCCGAGTGCTTCCCCTGCAGTGCGCACGCAGTAACCAAATCCGATACAGTTATGTTTCTGCGCAGCCGCTGACGGCTCTTAGAAGGGGAATTACTCGGCTCGCGCCAGGGGCCTTTGATGAGGCCTTAAGGCGGCCCAACCCGGCGGCCCCAACTCATTCGCGGGCACGGTACAAAACCGTGCTGTTGCGCTCTGGGACCTTCTCTGTTTCAAAGAATAAGACAGGCTCCGTGATGAGGAAGATGCAACATGTCCACAAAAAAGACAATGTGCATAGTGTATGATTTGGTAAGATTTACGAAAATTTTAATTTCAAGACGACTTATAGCTAAAAGTAAACCACGACCGCTGTAGTCAAAAATCTAACAAAAACCAAATAGATCATAAATATTGATTAAATAAGCTATGTCTGATGACTAATCTTTTTACGATCTTCTTACTTTATCATTGCGTAATCCACCTCCAAAGTTATTGTATAAAACGCGCGAAAAAATCGAACTTTCGGACCTTATAACTTAGAAACCAAACACAATTTTACAATGCCAATGGACATCAGACATCTAGTTCGATCAAATAAAGCTATTTTGAGCAAAATTTTGGATTTCTGACAAGAAATATGGGCGTGATCTTCTTTCCCCTTTTGTATGGGGAGATGAGCGGGTTGGGCCACCTTAAGTTCGTTACGCCGAAAACTACTTTGCCAAAGCGATCCCAAATCGTCCAGCATTACCGGACCCGGTTAGGTCGATTACGTTTTGATAAAATTTCCTTCAGTGCATCCATCCTAAGATATCCATGGCAACGCCATTTTTTATGAGGCTGAATATGGATGGCTAATACCACACCTACTGTCATGATATCAGCCCAACTCACTTCATGAAAACTAGGTGTCATGCCAGGACATTCATTTTATTGCACAGCTTAATCGAACTGGAAAAACTGACATCTTTAATTGACGTTTCGTCCATCGTTCATTCAACGCGATGGTACAAACCTAGGTGGGATTAATCCTACCACCTAGTAAGAAAGGAAGAGGACCTACAGTCAAAAACGTGGAATCCGAACTACGAACGACGAATACCTTAGTCGGCTCTTACGACACCAACGGGAAGAAATTATTTGCACGTGCCGGAACCCACAGCACATTTCGACGGATGTCTACTCGGTGAGCCTTCCCCACAGCGTTAAATAACGCCAACTAAATTGCTATTGCTAGAATATTTGATTCGCTACAAACATCCTACAAGATAAGTGAAGTTACGTTGTATGCAAAGACATTTACTTTCAGAAATATTGTTTTAAATATTTATTAAATTCAGAGACATCAAAAAAATCCAGAGGTGTTGTAACAGGAATGCAATTAAAATATCGGATGTTGATCGCATAAAATAACTCAAAAAGTACCTCCTTCATAAACTGGAAGAAATTGACTAACTCGATCCTAACCTACTCGTAGTTTCAATCCAGCTGAACAACGTCGGGAATGCCTATTCTGACATTTCTCTATACATCGCGATGACAGGTGAGGGTCTGGCACAAGGCACTACTTTTCAAGCTGCCCTCCTATGGTCTTCCACCCGATCTATGTGACTGGATCGCCGACTTTCTGCATGGCCGCAACATAAAAGGTTTGGTTGACGGTTGTTGTTCCAAAGCTATGTCAGTGAACGTACCGCAGGGCTCTGTGCTGTCCCCAACCCTTTTCATGCTGCAAATTAATGATCTGCTAAATTTGGCGACATTGATTGCAACGCAGATAACAGCACGGTGCTAGCCAGGTACACCAGTAACCGAACCGCAAGCAGGGATGAAGTGGAGGAGAATAGGCGGTGCCTCGTTGTTAAACTCGAAGAGACCCTGGAAAAACTTTGGTTCTGGGGTCTCCAGAACCTCGTTGAATTTAACGCCGGCCAGAAACAGGCGTGCATATTCAGTGCGAAGAGGACACCTTTCATTGTACATCCGATCTTCCAAGGTACAACTCTGTGAATTGAGTCCACATTGGGATTCTTGGTGTCGACCTGACGCATGACCTAAATTTTGGACGTCATATCCAGGATAAAGCCAAACTTGCCTCAAAAAAGCTGGGAGTCCTCAACAGGATGCGTCTGTATTTCACGCCTGACCAAAAACTGTTCCTCTACAAGGCGCAGATAAGTGTTGCGTGGAGTACTGTTCGCATTTGTGGGACGGCTCAGCTAAGTATGTGCTTGGTTGCCTGGACTTGATATAGCGTCGTACCGTGCGTCTTGTCGACGATCTCAAGGTATCCCTAAATTTGGAGACTCTTCAACTCCGAAGGTATGTAGGGTCTCTCGCTGTATTCTATCATCTTTACCATGGAGAGTGTTCTTCGGAGCTGTATAACGCTGACCCTCCGTTCCCTTTCTACCGCGGAACAGGCAGGGAATGCACTGCAAGAGCTGTCTGTCAACTTACTTAGGATAGAGTAAGTGCAATCGAGTGTCGGGAATCGAAATGCAGGCCAAGCTAAAGAGCCTTTACCAGTCAATTCAGGATCGTGTGAATACGTGTGCGTGGAATCGCAAGTATGTTCGACTGGGCACATAGAGAGGGAAGGAATAGACTGTACTAAAATTCAGTTAACCGCGATGCAAAAGCTCTTCTCACCCTATGTATTGCGTATGTATTGCGTATTAGGAGAGAATACAAATGGGCGGCAACCCTTATACTAAATCACGTTCAAATATACGAAATGTGCGGGCGGCCCGTTTTAAACGCACGCGTTTCAGCGACTTGCCTCCTTCCTCTAGTTTACAGAATTTCAAAGCGTGTTTTAGAAATGTATTTATTTGTTTGAAAATTTTTAAGATAGGACAGAATTTACCCGTTTTTAAAGCGACATCTTACATTTTGAAGTATGGCCATGAATCCATGTATTCCACCCAGTTTCCAATGTGAAAAATCTTTACTAGCACAATATAGGTTTGGTAAACACGTCCGTACCGTGCAGTCACGACTAAAAGAAAGCGCACGTGTGGAATATGCCGGATTACCGACGACGCCATCGAAGGAAACGCACATATCACTAACAAGCCTTTTGTTCTCGTAAAACTGGAGGGATGCGCGGTGCATCACGCTTATCTGAAATCGACTATAGATTTTTTTTACCATTCTTGCAAAATCTCTTACACCCACATCCACCGCGCTTGGTGTACTTGTTAATTATTCGAAATCTAGTGAAATTGATAAAAATCGACCGGCGAAACAACACTACCGAAAATGCAACGCTACTACCAGGCCTGGGCAACTGACCGAACGTTGTAATAGACTAGGAGGTCGCGACAAAATTGGTAACGATAATGTAAATGGCTGAAACAACCACTTGGCGCAGGCAGACCGACATATTTAGCATCAGAGGATTGGTCTCTAACCTGTGAACCCAAATTCAGCCGTTTACCTTATCGTGACCAAAAATGTCGTGACCTCCCGGAATATAAGGCGATCGAGTCAGCCGATTCCACTATACACTTGCGAGCATACGCGCTATCTACATATGCATGCCACAGACAGAAAGGGCTGCCTCGCATCTCCACTGCCGCCGCCGCGCCCGCCCCACCGCGCCGCACGCCGCCCTCCGCCGCCGTCTGCTCGCTGCGGCCGCGCCGGGGCGTGCGCGCGGCGGTCGGCGAGCTGCGTAGTAGGTAGTAGGTACCTAGTTAGAAGAAACTTACGAGCTCACGTGGTATAACCTAGTGGTTTTAACCTCAAGAAGAGTCAATGCAGTATTAAACATTTTTTGTTGTGAAAATTAGTTGTTTATGAAAAGTACAACTGTGTTTTACTTTAAAAATTTTAATGGAAATGGACACAGATGGCTACTTACACAACTTCCTGCTATTATATTCGCCAAAACACTGCATTCCCAAGAAATTTTGTTACCATGCCATGACCTTCCTTTATACAGAGTGTTACGGGATAGGTAGATGAAACTTCGGGAATAAAAAGTCTTCAATATCAAAAGAAAAATACCATTATGACTCAAATAAAATTTCCGATGTTTTTTTCACGATCCCCTGTACAAAT
Organism: Incurvaria masculella; assembly: GCA_946894095.1. Classification (NCBI taxonomy): domain Eukaryota; kingdom Metazoa; phylum Arthropoda; class Insecta; order Lepidoptera; family Incurvariidae; genus Incurvaria; species Incurvaria masculella. The sequence continues at coordinate 17,988,612 of OX335658.1, read as the reverse complement.
TAGACACGTGACTTCAACAATTTTTTTACGAACCGCGAAATATTATAATTTATATTAAAGTGATAAGGATTATTTCTCCTAATTGTAATGATAATGCCCCGTATAAACATGGTTACATTGTATGGACCTGTATTTCCATGTATGGAAAACGGTTTTTTTTTTATTTCCGGTTGGAACATATTTTGTTAAATGTTATGATGCCTACGGACCAGCCTTAGACCTGGTAACTCTACCACCTAGTAAGAAGAGAAAATGATCTACAGTTTCATATAGGTTCCGAACCATGTAGCTACCCTGCATTCGCAACGTAAATGCATATATAAATGGCGTAGGTATACATACTCAGGATTCATTTCTACGCTCTTTGACACAAGAGACTCTGGTCTCCCGATAGCCCTTAATTACGGGTCACACGTTTCTTGATAAAAGAACTAACACATATTTAAAAAGGTGTGTTATTAATGTAGCCGTTCCCATGTGGTGTGTTAGGCTAATATCACGACAGTTTACTTAAGTTAGCTATTCATGTCCAGATACATAAAGAAATTCATGGCTAACGATAGTGCAAAACATACAGGCACTTGACAATTTGAAAATTGAATGTTTAGTCGTATAAAATCTGAAACATCATACAATAGTAAATTATTGATATACATGCGCGATTCGACTATCTTCAACATACATTTGCGTAAATAGCAGTGTTTAGGCGCGAGGGGGGTGACATGCGAAAGCCGGAACGAGCGGGAGAGGGGGAGAGGACCTTCTTGATACTACTGAAGTGGAGCGATCGCGGCTGCGGTACGGTGCGGTGCGGTTCGGTGCGGTGCGGTGCGGTGCGGTGCGGTGCGGTGCGGTGCGGTGCGGTGCGGTGCGGTGCGGTGCGGTGCGGTGCGGTGCGGTGCGGTGCGGTGCGGTGCGGTGCGGTGCGGTGCGGTGCGGTGCGGTGCGGTGCGGTGCGGGGAGGTGCCGGGCGGGGCACAGTTCGGAGCTGACCAACGGTCAAACCGTTACAGCACGAAACCTCGGACTGAACGGTGAAATTAATTAAGAGCCCATCATTATTCACTTCGCGCCTCCTCCGCCGCTAATTAAGGCAGCAACACACTTTTGTTTTCTATTATTGCTCTATTTATGCTGGATCCTGTTCTTCCGGGAGCCCAGAATAAAAGGCGTTACCATAGCAAAGGAGAATACCCATTGCCCCATAAATTTTGGGCACCTCAAAATTCTAATGTCTATCTTTCAAACCAGTGTTAAAATTTAGAAAATAATTTAACTTTCAAGTTATGAATTTTAAGATCAAATTCATTGCCATTTTAAAGTTATAGACAAAATGCTGTTTTGAAGTTATGATTGTTTTTTTTAGAGACACCAGAGACCTCGGCGTTGAGCACAATGCTCCAGTTCAAACGCAATAATATTTCATAATCAACAATCCTTTACATTGGTCCGTATTTAAGACTTTTTTTCTCCATTACCGGACGGAATGGCATGGAGCAGGCTACCCGAACACGTCTTCTGAAAACGGAAGTACTATGCGATGTTCCGTCCTTGCCTAATTATATTGTTGGTAGGAAAAGAAGTAATTGTGAATGATTACGTTTAAATATTTAACGAGTAACCGGCCGTGAAAAATAGGGATTCACACACGCACTCACCCTCGCAACACACCCTCGCACACGCACGTAATATTTAAGTCTTTTTTTATGTGTTTATCTTAGAAGTTAATAGATTTTGAAATGTGGAACTTAGTTAGTAATTAGTGTTTATTTTTAATTTGAAATAGTATTCATAGCTGTAAAGTTAATTTTCAATAAATAAATAAATACGTCAAGCAAAGCGCGTATTCGGGAGTCGCGCGCCGCCGCCGCCGCCGCCGCCGCCGCCGCCGCCGCCGCCGCTGCCGCCGAACTCTCGCTATCCTCCTTTTCGATCCTGTGCATCCTGATAGCATACTGACGGCTCCAGCAGAGGTGCCTGACCTGGCCGGGTCGCTAGACCGGCGCGGGGCGGGGCGGGGCGGGGGGGGGGGGGGGGGTCCACCCGTGTCCCCCCCCGCCCCGCCCCTCCCCGCCAGCAACGCCAAGAATCGAAGAGCGGACTCATGACTACGAATAGATTCGGAAGTAGCGCAGCGCGGTAGGCAGGTGGTAGGCAGGTAGGTAGGTAGGTAGGTAGGTAGGTAGGTAGGTAGGTAGGTAGGTAGGTAGGTAGGTAGGTAGGTAGGTAGGTAGGTAGGTAGGCAGCTCCGCAGTACGCACCACCACCACCGCCACCGCCGCTCTAGGGCGGAGCGAATCAGCCGAGACTAACCCGATGTCCGAGATAATTAACACGTAGGTGACGAACGGACACAAAAAAATGTCCGCGAGGTGTCGTGGGATTTTTTTCATTTCATTTGTGTACCAGCACGACAGGTCTAGTGGAAGAGCTTCCAGAGATATGACACACTAAAGTTTGTAAATATTAGAGAAGTTGGATCTCGACAAGACCTTTCGTTTGAACGGGTGGTAGGTCGAGAGATACCGGAGACATGACACATTTAAAATGGACATATGACCCGTCAAATAATGGTACCAGACCCTCTGTAGCATCTAGTGTTGTTGAGAATACTTTTTTGGATAGCCTTGCATACTGCAACTTATCTCAATCCAATCTTACCCTTAACGTTAATGAACGAACCCTTGATTTAATATTATCAAACATACCTGAAAAGTAAACCGTAATTGAGTGTGCAACTCCACTTAGGGCCGAGTGCACGACGCCTCGTAAAATGTTATCCGTTACTGAGTACATTTGACGATGATGTGACAGCTAATCGCCCATCATATGAATTTGAGTTGCACGTAACATATTTTCGTCAAAGTTAGCTTGCCAGCCGTCAGACCACAAATAGTCCCTCGAAACGATCGGCAAAAATGTTTACTGTATGGCAACTCTCAGCACCGCCAGAGCTGACATAGTACTGTCCTTCTTCCACAGTATATTATCAGAAAGAGACAGGCACAATTGAAACACCATCTAGCGTCAATCATTAGTACTAACAAACAAAACAGTTGCTCTTGGAGCCGCGGGGTGGCGCTACTAGCGCCCAAGATGTCGGCTTGCTATCAGTTGTTGGTAGCACCACAGATTACATAGATATGGCGCCGAAATGTTTAATCTGTGGAACCGGGTGGCAGGCTAATAATTATGAAAAACAAAGCATTTGTATTTTATTAATGGCAACGTTTGCCTATTATTTAAGGTCCAATAAGACTGCAAAAATGTAAAAATAGTGACTTTTGATTCTTTGAATTATTATTTGTCGTGATTTTGACGGTGATCAATGGGTCTGGAGTGATTACGATTACCGGTTAACATCAGCGATCAACATAATGTTTAAGTTTCGTGCAACGCAAAATTAGTAAATTAGATATCTTTCACCCAACACTGTCGGATATAATTAAATTAAATGCCTTAAAGAAACTCCCAAATCTAGTCCAACCCACCTTAATTTTTTACAAAGCTGACTATGAAGCCATCAACTCAGAGCTATCAGCTACAGATTAGCTTAGCGTCTGGTCCAATGTCAACAAAATTGACTCAATGATAGATACGTTTTATTCACACCTTAAGGTGGCCCAACCCAAAAAAAAAAAAAACCCCGACGGGACTAACTCATTTGCGGACACGGTACAAAACCGTGCTGTCGCGCTCTGGGACCTTCTATGTTTCAAATAAAAAGACAGGCTACGTGATGAGGAAGATGCTAAATGTCCACAAAAAAGACAATGTGCATAGTGTATGATTTGGTAAGATTTACGAAAAAATTAATTACAAAACGACTTATAGCTAAAAGTAAACCACGACCGCTGTAGTCCAAAATCTAACAAAAACCAAATAGATTATAAATCTTGATTAAATAGGCTATGTCTGATGACTAATCTTTTAAGGTGGCCCAACCCGCTCATCTCCCCATACAAAAGGGGAAAGAAGATCACGCCTAAATTTCTTGTCAGAGATCCAAAATTTTGCTCAAAATAGCTTTATTTGATTGAAGTAGATGTCTGATGACCATTGGCATTGTAAAATTGTGTTTGGTTTCCAAGTTATAACGTCCGAAAGTTCGGATTTTTCGAGCGTTTTGTACAATAACTTTGGAGGTGGATTACGCAATGATAAAGTAAGAACATCTTAAAAAGATTAGTCATCAGACATAGCTTATTTAATCAAGATTTATAATCTATTTGGTTTTCGTTAGATTTTTGACTACAGCGGTCGTGGTTTACTTTTAGCTATAAGTCGTTTTGAAATTAAAATTTTCGTAAATCTTACCAAATCATACACTATGCACATTGTCTTTTTTGTGGACATGTTGCATCTTCCTTATCACGGAGCCTGTCTTATTCTTTGAAACAGAGAAGGCCCCAGAGCGCAACAGCACGGTTTTGTACCGTGCCCGCAAATGAGTTGAGGCCGCCGGGTTGGGCCACCTTAAGATGTTCTTACTTTATCATAGCGTAATCCACCTCCAAAGTTATTGTATAAAACGCGCGAAAAAATCGAACTTTCGGACCTTATAACTTAGAAACCAAACACAATTTAACAATGCCAATGTTCATCAAACATCTAGTTCGATCAAATAAAGCTATTTTGAGCAAATCTTTGGATCTCTGACAAGAAATATGGGCGTGATCTTCTTTCCCCTTTTGTATGGGGAGATGAGCGGGATGGGCCACCTTAACGATATTATCTCTAAATATACACCTGTAAGACCTAAATCTACCACAAAGTTCCCGAAATGGTATGAAAAATAATTTATAAATGCATTAAAAGAAAAACACAAAATCCATAAAAAGCATAAAAAATATAATAATGCTAGAGATAAACTCGCATTTGAACTTCTTCGAAATCGATGTGCTAGACTGATTTCTACCTGTTATGCAAAATACAAACTTAACACAAAACATAATATAAGTAAAAACATAATTTTTTTTTGGAGTTTTATAAAAAATACAAAGCAAAATAGCAGCGTCTTGCCGGACAGAATGTCATACGAAAACAAAGTCGCTCTTAATGGTCCCGAAATTGCAAATCTTTTTGGAGAATGCTTCTATGCCAACTATTCCGTAACGGATAAAAACAGTGTCTTGTTTGATAGCAGCCTGCACTCGGGCAATGGGGATGCCATTAGTGGCTTCTGCGCCACTTTTCTCAAATTCGGAGCATCGGCATCTCAGTTTGTGACGTTTTCTGAGTTAGGCCGCCCCCAAACTTCCACAAAAAAGGTTTGCTTTAAAAACTTTTTGGAGGTGTCGAAGGTAATTTAAAAAAAATCTTGGACCGTCAACTTCTAAGCGACCTATACATTTCGGTCGATCAGTCCTTTTACATGCCATGCAGCTGTGATCAAATATTTTCTAATACTATTTTCATTGAATGTGATACAATCAGGGTCGGCCCTGCCACATGAGAAGGGAGCAGCCGTTTCCGCCTCTGGACCTCTGTAGCATAAATATAAAAACCATCGTACAAGATTTAACATAAAAAATCACGTTTCTTGTATGGGGGCGCCCTTTAATTTTTATTATTTTTAAATTTTTGTATATTAAATAAATATTTTTGTTATAGTGGCAAAATAAATACATACTTTGTGAAAAGTTCAGCTGCCTAACTATTACGGTTCATGAGATACAGCCCTGTGACAGACGAACGGACGGACGGACAGCAGAGGCTTAGTAATAGGGTTCCGTTGGCACCCTTTGGGTACGGAATCCACCTTAGATGTACTATAGTCCCGACTTCTTGCGTGCGTAAAGCACAGTATGCATAGAAATTGACGCATAGAAATTTTGACAGTTGATAAACTTATGTTTTGTTTTCAGAGTTTGCCGCTGCCTTCGGTAGCGGGAGCGACGTCGATGTTGGCCAAGCCGACCAAGTATCACTACTACCCTCACAACCAGCACATCTACCTTCTGCCAGAGTGCGCCATACAACAGGTATTTGCTGACCTACCGTCGATGATGGAGCGATTTCGATGCTGGCCAAGCCGATCAAGTATCACTATTACCCTCACAACCAGCTAATCTATCTTCTGCCGGAATGCGCCATACAACAGGTATCTACTGACCTACCATCGGTGACGGAGCGATGTCGATACTGGCCAAGCCCACCAAGTATCACTACTACCCTCACAACCAGCACATCTACCTACTGCCAGAGCGCGCTATACAACAGGTATCTACTGACCTACCTTCGGTGACGGAGCGATGTCGATGCTGGCCAAGCCCACCAAGTATCACTACTACCCTCACAACCAGCACATCTACCTTCTGCCGAAGTGCGCCATACAACAGGTATCTACTGACCTACCTTCGGTGACGGAGCGATGTCGATGCTGGCCAAGCCCACCAAGTATCACTACTACCCTCACAACCAGCACATCTACCTTCTGCCGAAGTGCGCCATACAACAGGTATCTACTGACCAACCTTCGGAGACGGAGCGATGTCGATGCTGGCCAAGCCCACCAAGTATCACTACTACCCTCACAACCAGCACATCTACCTTCTGCCGAAGTGCGCCATACAACAGGTATCTACTGACCTACCTTCGGTGACGGAGCGATGTCGATGCTGGCCAAGCCCACCAAGTATCACTACTACCCTCACAACCAGCACATCTACCTTCTGCCGAAGTGCGCCATACAACAGGTATCTACTGACCTACCTTCGGTGACGGAGCGATGTCGATGCTGGCCAAGCCCACCAAGTATCACTACTACCCTCACAACCAGCACATCTACCTACTGCCAGAGCGCGCTATACAACAGATATCTACTGACCTACCTTCGGTGACGGAGCGATGTCGATGCTGGCCAAGCCCACCAAGTATCACTACTACCCTCACAACCAGCACATCTACCTTCTGCCGAAGTGCGCCATAACACAGGTATCTACTGACCTACCTTCGGAGACGGAGCGATGTCGATGCTGGCCAAGCCGATCAAGTATTACTACTTCCCTCACAACAAGCAAATCTACCTGCCGCCAGAGTGCTGCATATTTTATTTATTTATTTTATATTTCAGGATTGCCAACAGACTTTACATATATATGTTACAATTTTGGTTACGTGAATCAGCCCAATAATAGGCAAACACAACATGCTTAAATTGTTTTCAGCTAAGCAGCCACAATGGGGTCGAGCGCGCATCTACCATGCGTATAATTTGAAATAAAGAAATAGCAGCGCGCTCACTCCCAGTTTTACGTAAAGTAACAGCAAGTAACTAAACTAGTACGCAGGTACAGGCTAGTAGCAGGTACCTACTGACCTACCTTCCCTCATCTTAAGGACCCGATCAAACCCTGAACTACGGGTCTAGCTGTTTGGACTAGGGTACTGCACCAGTCAGGGTGCACCCACCATTCTGCCCTGCACGCCCTAAAACGCATTAAGTGATAATTGAACCGATTTTTGTTTAATTATAACATAAATTAAAAAATAACTCTCTTGCTCATTTGAAAAATATTACGAACTTTGAAGACATCTTTGAATTTCATCTTCTCCCGAAAGTTGTTTAGACGGCCGTCGGCTTCCCGACCGACGAAACAAAATTTTGCTCATTCGAAATTTTAAATGAAAACTTTGTTTTTTATTTCAAATTTTTACGGATTTCGAGGAATCCTAAGAAAGATTCTGGGGTTTGGAGGAGTGGGTATCGGTAACGCTGCGCGTAGCCGACACTGCCGTGAAAGGACTTGATTCCCGAGGTACAATAACATCGCCGCGCATTCCGACTAAGTCAAGCTCAACGCAACTCTCTGCAACGAGTTGTGCTTCAACCAGCTTCTAAGCATACAAAATCTCCACAACCAGCTCCGCCAAAATCAAATCCACTTCTACCAACGCTTACGCATCCGCACCTGCCGCAACAATCCTCTCTTTCCCAAATAAGTCTGGAAATAATCGTTGATGATTTACTTTGCAACGAGGAGGTTTGGCCGCCATCGTCAGAGATTTACTTTTTCGCGCGTTTTATGCAATAAATTTGGTCGTGGATTCGTCCGTGATTTATTTTTAGCTACGTCATTTTGTAATATATATTTTTTAATCCAACCAGATCAAACACTATGGGTATTGTTTGCTTTGCGGACATGTAGCATCCTCCTTATCACAGAGCCTGTCTTTTTCTTTGAAACAGAATAGTACCCAGAGCGCAATAGCACGATTTTGTACCGTGCCCGCGAATTATTAAGTCCCGTCGGGAAGGGCCACCTTAACGGAAGATACTTATGGCTCAGTTGGTAAAAGACAGAGATTACATTCTATCACTCATCTTAAAACATCATTACTAAATGACATCGACATTCGACATCGAGCGGTCCGCCTTGTCGGTGACGCACAACCTAGGCCTACAGGCCTTATCATAATATTACTTATCATTCACATTATATATTTATATTGATTTTATTGATTCATTATTGATTGTTTAATATTATTATTGATGATTAATGAAGCTACTTTTTTTTTAGTTAATTAAGTTGGCATTAAAATGCCATTATTTTTTTATAAACTTTTATTCTTACTTTTGCGTTGTGGTTATATGATTGTTTTTTGTTTTTGATTGTTTCTTAAGTTAGCAATTCATTTGTACATGTTGTGTTTTTCCTTAAATATAGTTAGATTATACATGGAAATCTAATGTCGGTATACATTCCGCTATTCCCAGGATCTGTAAAGTGTACAACTGCATTTCTAACTTAACTGATGTTGACATATTTAACAACAGCGCCTTTATGTTTAAAAAAAATCTTAATCACCTTGCCAACAGTGTCTGGCTTTCTTATTAACCATATGTCTGGAATATAATTATAATATGATTATATTATTCCTAATTTGTTAAGTTATAGATTGCTAGTACTAAAGTTACTGAAGTTAGAGTTAAGATCCATGTGTGTAACGCGGTGTACGTGAGGCTGAACTACACGCAGCCACTTTGCGCGTGTCCCGCGCGCTACCACGATCCCTGCTCCGCTTCGCTCAACGCTGACGATCTGCAAACGATGCGACTCACCAAACATTCCAAAACAATCGTCGCTTCTAACTAGTTCACGTGTGCAGGTGTGTAACGCGGTGTACGTGAGGTTGAACTACACGCAGCCACTGTGCGCGTCTCCCGCGCGCTACCGCGACCCCTGCTCCGCTACGCTCAACGCTGACGATCTGCACACGATGCGACTCACCAAACATTCCAAAGCAATCGTCGCTTCTAACAACACGTGTGTAGGTGTGTAACGCGGTGGACGTGAGGCTGAACTACACGCAGCCACTGTGCGCGTGTCCCGCGCGCTACCGCGACCCCTGCTCCGCTTCGCTTAACGCTGACGATCTGCACACGATGCGACTCGCCAAACATTCCAAAACAATCGTCGCTTCTAACAAGTTCACGTGTGTAGGTGTGTAACGCGGTGTACGTGAGGCTGAACTACACGCAGCCATTGTGCGCTTGTCCCGCGCGCTACCGTGACCCCTGCTCCGCTTCGCTCAACGCTGACGATCTGCACACGACGCGACTCACCACACATTCCAAAAAGAAGGTAAGCTATTCGTTTAATATGAATGAGCGTAAGTATACATTGTAGTTTTTTATAGAACGCCCAACATTGCCGCGGATATTTTCCTTACCAGTGCACTACTACAAAATTAATCTTCAGTTTCAATGTATCTTGGAAAAATAATCTTAATCTTACTATAAATAACTCAAACTGGTGTAGATGAGGTCTATGTGGAGGTGTTGTGATTCCCAAATACATTCCTGCGTGAACAAGTGCTCGGTAACGTCTTTACGGTTTGTTGGTTACTTTATCACGCACGCTCATCAGCAAACACTGGCGGACACCATGCTCGATAGAAACCAACGAGTGCAAGACCTCAGCCAACTCGAGCCAAAGCGTCTCTGAACAACATTCGGTGTGCTTCGCATATAAACTTCTGGAGCAAAAGTTTAAATTGGAATCATTGAAAGATGCAAATGTGTCTGTCGATGCAGTACGCTCGCTCGGCGGTGACGCTGGTGAAGACGTGTGAGGCGGTGTCGGAGATGCGCGAGTGCCGTGCGCCTCGGGACTGGTCGCTGCTCGCGCTGCAGAACATACGCACCGGCAAGTCGCACTACCTCGTCATCTGCCGCTGTCCCGACACGCACGTACTCGGTGAGTCTGTCGGCGACTGCGTCTGTCTACACAGACGCTAGGCACGCCAACTTCTGATAATGCACCGAGGACGTTTCTCTGTGGATTAGCAGCCAAAAATCCATCTCATCAAAGTTTATTTATTTGATGGAAAACTTACAGCTCAGTAACATCACAATACGAAATAGACAATGTAATTTTCAAAAGCCAAAAATATGTTTTTACAGATACAATAAGAGTAGACTGCTATCTAAGCGCAAGAATCAGAATTAATTCATTCGAAACCTTAATTTAGCATGCAATTGAGCATTTCTAATGGAACAAAAAAGATTTCAACGAATTGAGAAGCTCCTCCTTTTTTTTGAAGGCGGTTAAAAAGGTTTTTATATTAAGGATTGGTGCGTAATGAGGCAATCCGCCGAAGTACCAAAGTAGTCGATATTGGACACCGGGTGGGTAAGCTCAAATGGCAGGAGGCTGGGTACGTCAGCCGAAGAGACGACGACCATTGAAGAAACCGTGTCCTGCACTGGCGGCCGTGGACAGGAAAACGGAGTGTCGGAAGCCCCCCCGGAAGCTCTCCCCCGCCAGGTGGGGAGGCGACATCAAGTGCGTCGGCGGAAAGCGAGAAAAATTGGAGAGGCGTATGTCCAGCAGTGGACGCAAACACGCTGACTGACTGACTGACTGACATTAAGGATTTAAGGTGTGAGGGTGAGTAAATACTAGCTGAGAACCCAGCTTTACTCAATGTCGTTTTGGACTGATGTCCAGACTCTTTTTATACCAGATTCAACAAAATTGGTTTAGCGGTTTAGGCATGAAAACGTAATCATACAGACAGAAGTAACTTTCGCATTTACAATATTAGTATGGACTAGCGACCCGCCCCGGCTTCGTACGGTTTTTTAACCAATTTTAACACTGAAATATGCCAAAAAATAACTAAATTCATTCTGTTATACCATAGTAATGCACGAAGCCAAGTGCTGAAGTATGGAATAACACTTTAGATTTGAGTATTGTTTGACGGTACTGAGAGAAATTCGTTCCGCGTGAGCCGCTGAGTGTGAGCAGCTCTTCAATTTGAATGTTCTTTGCTCGCGAATAACAAAACCGGCGAAGTGCAAGACGTACTCGCACACGAAGGGTTCCGTACCATCGCCCAAGATTTATCACAAAAAACAGGTTTCTTTAATAATGTTTGTTTTTACTATTTGTTGTTACAGTGGCAAAAGAAATACACACTCTGTGAAAATTTCACTCATCTACCTATTACGGTTCATGAGGTTCTGACTGACGTGCGAATGGAGAGCGGGGGCTTAGTGATATGGTCCCGTTGGCTCCCTTTGGGTACGGAACACGAAAACACGAAAATCTGTTGATCCAACCGCTACCAAACTTCACAGAATCACCCTTTCGTAGTACATAATTTCCAAATTCGAAGGGATGTAGGGTCTCTCTCTTTACCATGGAGAATGCTCGTCTGAGCTGCATAACGCTGTCCCTCTATCCTCTTTATACCTTTGCTTTACGCGGAACTGGGAACAAATTCATAATCGACATTGCAAAAATAAGAACCAACCGATCCTCTTGATACCTTATTTATAGGGTAAATATAGCATGTGATAATGTAGCTTTCCATTGGTGAAGGATTTTTTTCAGTAGTTCTAAAGATTATCCTATGCAAACAAACAAAAACCAATTTCTTTACATAATAGTGTACAGTCGAAGAAAGAGTTTAAGATACACATCCGGTTGAATGAAAAGATGAACAGTCGAAATACTTTGACTTTTGGAAAAAAATATAGTGTTGAGTATATATTCAAACATAGTTGAGGACGTCTACTAGCTACTCAGTAAACAAAACCCTAACAAAATTGAATCAGAGGTTGTATTTAAACACCATTCATTTTTACGTTTAACCAGAAGGGTATCCTTTAACCTTTGGTTGACTGTACAACATATTTTCTGTCATTAGCAACCTTGAAATCTGATACATTGTTGGACAATAGAAAAATTTTTAGCATGTCAAATGTAATATTAAAATTTAACATGTTCATTTTTATTTTGTTATTGGCGTGATAAAAGACATTTGCGTTCAGTTTGATAAGGACGTAAGTAAAACAACATTTAATCATATTTAAAAACAACCACGACGAATTTCGATAATACAAAAAGTAATTACGTAGATTGATGATCTAGCTATAATTTAAAGATGAAAATGTGAGTCTCTGATGCTTTGTGTTTTCAAATAAGAAAAATATTTAAAACAAATGTTTACACATAATCTGAGCGTTCGATATTTATTTACTGTTATAGGTTTAAAATATAGATAGACCACCAATACATCTTTCATCTTTTTGAAATTCCAAACTAGTAGTTATTTTTACAAATAATAAAATATGGTTTTACTTACGCCCTCATGGAACTGAATGCAATCAGGTGTTATATTTGCTCTTAAAAGTAAGATTCATTAGCCTTTTTGAAATATTTTTTTTTTTGAGAAACAATGAAATTACTTAATTTTTAGTTTTTTTTATGGGAAATAATTTATTTATGTTTATCTTTGTTTTAATCAATGCTGCTTATTAAAAAAAGACATCTCCAACTAATTTAGAAACAAAAATAAAACCGTCGAGACGAGGTTCCAGTTGCTGTACCTACCAGCTACGTCGGAGCTTATAATTGAGATAGATTTAATTTATCGAGCACGAAGCCAGCGCCTAGCTTTTTCTATTTGTGTGACTTTAGAATGTTTGCGCAAGGCGGGTAAGACTTGGCCCCGGAGTGCTGACTGACGTGTCGTTGCGTTGTGTCCGCAGAGGGTCCCATGTCGCACGACCAGCCTACCTACGCCTCGGTGCCCGGTATCCGGGTCTACGGCATGATGTGCGTCCGCGCCGCCTCTCCCACCGCCGCTGTCGCCACACACACAACCGGTACGCCTCCCTATTCAAGTTTTTACTTCGAGAGATCAACATCATACACCCTCTGCACTTTGAAACTTATGATAGCGTGAACGCCATCATACAAAACATATTGCACCGTACAATGTTCTGTCAACTGTCAGAGATTGTCAGCATAAGTACGACGATCGTCGGTTCTACTGTCAGGGATGGGATACATAAGTACGACGGTCACTCGTGTATTATTACTCTTAGCCTGAAATTGGTCAACGTCGCCATCTCTAAAAGCGTGAAGCCAGTTAGAAATAAATTGTATCGTCAGGAATACGACAAAATCTTCTCTGGGAGAGAAAGAGTCTGGGAGAGAACCGGAAAAAATATGAAGCTAATATAAGCGCAATCTAGCGGGCTCAAGTGGGAGTGGTTTCGGTTGCAGGCTACAACGCGCTGCGCTACACGGCGGTGGCGCTGCAGAGCACGACGCCGCCGCGGCCCGGCTACTACGGCTCCAGCCACCGCCGTCGCCGTCGTCGCCGCTCCGCCGCCGCCGCGCCCACCCCGCACCCGCCCTTCCCCTGGCACGCCGTGCAAGCGTTCGCGCACACGCTCGCGCACTGATCGCGCGGTCAACCGCTACGTCTCCACTGTCGCGACGCGTCAGCGTCAGTCGGCAGAGCCGTGGATACTACGACTATATCTAAAGCAATCACGACCATTTCGAAATCGTGAAGGCTCAGTAGTTATTAGAAAAAATTGGTTTACCAGTGATAGCCATTCTAAGAAGCTTCTGTAATTTTAATCTAATACAGTAGGTTTCCAGAATGATAGTGGTGGATTCGGGCATTCCCAGAACCTACAAGTACAATTTTGTAAGATTAGAATAAGGCTTACATTTCAGTATCAGCAGTTTATAGTGAAAAGGTCCTTTCTTAAAGCTTTTTTAAATGAGTCGCGAATTTTGTCTTGCTCTCAATTCCAATCCATAATATATACCAAGGCAACTTGGTATATACTGAGACCACAGAGATCCTCAATATCCGTGACTGAGACTGACGAGGCAAAGCTGTTACAGTTAAGATGTTTAAGTGTAGACAGCTTTGCATAATTTATCTCTCTCGATGGACTCATCCGACGCTTAATATTAAAGGGTTGATGTATGAAGCTACATATATTTATATTGATTGTACTAAATAGGTACTCACATATTTACTCACTGTAGTCAATTAGTCAGAAATAATTATACCAGTTGTTCATTCAACGTGTATAGGTAGCAAAGAAGAAAAACAGGGTTCGTTGCTCTATTCTCCGCATGTACCCGACACGACCAAAAAATTCACTTCCCCAATGGTTTGTCTCTAGCAAGAGTTCTAGATATCTGCCGGTACCTTACATTTACATTATACCTATTATAGATAAATACAATATTAATCCGTGGGAGGATGATCTAGAGACAAAGATAAGCAGCTATTGCCTCCTCAAGATAAATGAGATTTCAAAAATTCAGTTGCAAGACTCGATCTGCTGTAACAAGGCAAACAGAGAAAAGCTTGTAAAATAGGGCAAGTACTTGAAAATGATGCTTATTTCTGCCTTTACTATAACCTCCCGAAGTTGGTGTGGTTACGCAATGAATACTTAGGGCCGAGTGCACGAAAGAACAAATAATCAAAATCAACTTCAAAGTATGATCAAACACATCACTTTGTGTGGAAGGAACTCTATGCGGTTCACTAAAAGTGACGTGTTTGAACATTGATTAACTCAGCCGTTTCTTCGTGCAACCGGGGCTTAGCCTGGATACTGAATTCACAGAATTCCGTTACGATAGCTCGGGGCGCTTAAGAGAGTCGTTAGCCTGTCAATTTAGCCATGTCATGGTGACACTAAGAATGGGTTATCATAATTAAATGTGTATACAAGATTTCGTTTCTATAACAGTTTACATGTTTTACTAGGTTTGGAAATTTTGGATTATATTGTCAAAATCTACGTCTATATATATATATTTTTTTATATTCCTTTTAGATTGGAAAATATTGGCTGAAGAGCACTGGAAATAAGTTGTCTTTTTTACCTTCATTTTAGAATGTTTTTACTGAAACATACAGATATTTACAAAGAAAAAAATACATACGGACATATAATGAAGATTTTCCAAGTGATTAAAAAACCTTGATTAAAATCTGACTAAATTTAGGGTTAGGGCCGGGAAGAAGATTTCGCTAGTTTAATGGTAGTCGCCACGCAAAATTATGCCTTGGCCAATAAATGGACAAAGAATACATTTCTTAAAATTTTCAAATCTTCGATTTCCACTAACTTTCCATTGGTCCATCTTCCAATAATTTCATTCAACCTCCTTTATTGCTTCACACAATTCTTGATAGCTCAACATGTACAAACGGCATCCCCCTAGACGGCACAAATTTGAACCACATACTTTTTCCGTGCAAATGCCGATGCCTACTGTGGCGCCAAGGATAATGCGCTCCACACATATGAGTATGCATGCGAGACGAAGCATCGACGTTCCAAGTAAAGACGATTTTCCTCAAAAATGTTTTCAAACGACAAACAGAAATAAAAACTATACTATATATTCGGATATTAAAAAAATATTTCTCTATATTTTAGATAATTATTTGCATGCATACAATTTAATATTAGTTTTCTAGACAAGTTGTACAAAAGCGGCTTTTAACTAAAAGTAGGTATTTATTATTTTTGGGATGTGCTTGAGCCTACCCTAGGTAGTATTAACTTCCCGCGCGGGGAGGGGGTGCGGCGGGGGGGGGGGGGGGGGTGACGGAGACCGAGGGTGGGCTGGCATGCCTCAATATCATTCACACATACATTACTTAATTTATTGAATTACATTTAAGGACATTGCTGCATTTAAATTAATATAAGTAGAGATATCTAAATTAATATAGCTTAGTTTATGTTATTAGATTAATTAACGTAGACACGTATGTATCATCAAATGACATGTGTGTAATTATAGTTAACTAATTAATAAGCTGCGTGATGTAAATAATACTGATATTGAGACTGTAATCACAAGAATAAACGGTTAAACTTAAATCAAATATATATGTTTGTTTTGGTATTACCGCTTAATTGTAATGAAAATCCTTATTTTAACTCATAAAATGCACAAAATTCATAACCAAAGCAGCAAGGTGCAGCCATGTGTCCACACCGACTAACTCCAAAACACACAACTAAATGTCCCTTAGAGGCGATCTCAAGAGTCTATTTTTGGTTACATTCTGTTTCGCTGCGGTCTGTACTTTGGCAGGGGACGACAGTGGCGAGTATGAACCTCCACTTAAAACGAGGCTCGGACCTCCCTGGGGAGACTTGACCGCGGAGTCAGTGGTGTCCATCAGGAGCCATATCAAGGTGACACTTAGAATGGGTCATCATAAGTGAATGAGTATACAATATCTATCTGTTAAGGAGGAAACCGATACCGTTGAGGAGTTCCTTCGTTAGGAGCCAACCATGAGTGCAGTAGTCATGTTATGGTGACACTTAGAATGGATTATTATAATACAATGCGTATACAACATTTCTTGTCTGTGATGTTGACCATTGAAGAGCTCCTTTGTCTGGAGCTAACCCTCGGTGTGGATTCAGGTAATTCTTACAATAAAAATGCATTGCCATCGGAACTGAACCAACGGTAAAAATTCTACTCCGTAGGATAAGAGGAAGTGGTCCTAATTACGCTTACAAGATTTGGCCTTACCATCTACATTATACATACATAAAAACATTGCAAGTTAAATTAAAAAAATATATTTTGCTCGGCTACATTGAACTGGATGGAAAACATGGACAATTTTTATTGCCGCTTCGACCATCGTTCATTCAATGCGATGTTACCAACCAGGGCGGGCTTAACCCTACCACCTAGTAAGTAAAGAAGGGGACCTACAGTTTTACGTGGTATTAGAACCACGGCTAGCCTCAACGGTTGAAAATGGTCTCCCATCCAAAACCTAACCGCGCTCAGAGGTGCTTCACCAAGCTTATCGAATCGCAAAGCGTCTTCCCACGGGGCACCGAGGCTGACAGGCTGATATGACAAACTTGTGATACATTATAGCTTATACACAATATATCACTATCCACCAAGTGAAATAGGCTCGGAGTACACATCAATGAAGCTGGCACGTTGAAATTTCTATGCAAACTTTTTTTTCATGTAACATCTGCGATCAGTCCTAAGACTATAATCTATAACTAGTTTTATTTTTTACTAGCTGCGGTACCCGGCGCTGTTCGGGCTAATTTCTTTTTGGACTGATGTCAGGATAAAATATTTCCTGGATAAAAAGTAGCCCAAAGGGCTGGTCCAAAAGGCTGGTCCAGGACAATATATCCATCTACCACATTTATTAGTCTTGAGTGAGCCGATATGGCATGATATAATGAGAAAAGCATGTACCGCCAGTAAAGATAGGCATATTTTTTTCTATATAGACTTTGACAGAAGCAAACACGAGAACTTCTCACTTTCGATTTCATGAGTAGAAATGCAGGCTAGGCGTAGATACAAACCACATCTAAATCTACTAATCGGGTTCTCAAATAATAAGCATTTATCCCACTGGTCGCACCTCTGGCGATTTAGCGTGATGCCAAGTAGTCCAAAAGTTGCGGGAAATATCAAGCCATACTTCGGTACAGTTAGCATCGAAATCGGATAAGTGGTAGCAAAAGCCTAAACGTGAGGGATATTAATCTCTAACGTGATATACCTATTTCAAAGTATTATTTTGAATGACATGGTAGTGTTAACAAAATACCTGAATATAATATAAATCTGAATATGATTCAGCCGCTGCCGGGGTACGCGGAGCATTCCAGTTTGTATGACAGCCACATCTTAGTGTAAGCGGAACTGAATTATATTAAACCTATCCTGTGTCCCGGGTTGTTAAATTTAGGTGTACTTACTTTCATATAATTTGGATGAATGGTTTAAGAGTTATGGAGGAACATACATACATACATACATACAGAAAATATTTTTCTAAAAATCGTAAATTTAGTTTTAGTATTATACTTAAAGCCTAAAAACGCAGCATCTTAAAAAACAAAGCAACTTATTCCATGAACACCCCTTACAGATTTATTATTAGTATAGATAGAGTAGAGAAAGTCGTGAAGAGTGTGCACTAACCTTGTCTATGATTTTGAAGCCACTGCCGATTTTGTAGCTGCAATTCCCGGCATCCCTTTGCAGTTTATAGACGCTCTGGAGAACAAAAGCGGGACTTACCTAATACTTGTTGATTGCACTGGACGTGGCAGGAGTACATGGCTGCGACGAGACGCTGCGGCTGCGCCTGGAACGCGCGCCGGCAACCCTCTTTCACTCCCGACATGATCTGACCTGCAACCGACACATGCTCAGCACTCACAGCCTCCGCCGTCGCTCGCACTAGACATGGCAGGAGAACATGGCGGCGACAAGACACTTCGGCTGCGTCTGGAACTTGTGCCACACTTTATAAAAGGCCTGTTGAATATCGAGGAAGACAACGAGAAGAGCAGTATTCCTTTTGTTCCAGAGATTGTCCTATCCTGTTGCACACCATGTGGACCTGTTCGAATGTTAAGTGGTTTTGGCTGAACCCAAACTAGTGGTTAGGAATAGTCTTATTTACAGTCAAAACAGGTAGGATTCGGTGCATATTTTTTTTCTAACAACTTTGATATTGTTTACTTATCAGCCATAAACAGTAGACGGCACTCGGATTTGTCATATTTTATCAGTAGCCAGTTCAGCAATTTCAGCTGAACTGGCTAATGATGAAGAGGAACTGGAAAGAAACACACTGGAATTTTTTTTTAGTTCCACTTTTTTTAAGTTTACAAAAGTATTTGCCACTGCTTAATTGTAAAACACACAAGGTAAAAACAGGTAAAAACACAAAATTAACAAGAATTCATGTTGTATGCAACAGTTCATGACAAATATCCGTTTATTTGTAAAGACCATGCCCGCCATTTAACATGTTGCCAATTGGAGCAAGTCAGTCCCACAAACAGCACTTGTTCACGAGCATTACGTCGGGCACAGCTATAGCCTCTCTCAACCATATTTTAGGGAAAGAGGTCACCGCAAGCAATGACCATAAAGGGATGCACTACTCCAGTGGCAACAAGAAACATTTGTAAATATTTTGTACAATTTAGTTTTAATACTATTATTTCGGTCATGAACTACTACAGTGTTGGTTGTTGAGTTTTCTAATAGCTTCTTCAGCTCTTGTAGTGTGACTGGTTTTGGTGGTGGACACAGCTGGTAATCTAGGGTCATCTAGATAGTGTCTACCATTCTTTCAGGTTCACTGTCATCGGATTCGTGGGGCATAAATGATTGGCGAAAGTATTAGCCTTCTCTTGTGCTGTTCTGGCCCAATTATTGAAGTTCGTTTTATGGGAGGTTTCGCTTCTCACAAATATTCACAGAGAGTAGTTAGTTGACGCATGAATAGTGAGGGATTCAAGTTTTGATTCTAGGGTAGCATTTTGCCATTCCTTTATGAGAAATTTTATTTCTTTTATAGCAGTGTTTCTTAACCTTTTTGTAGTCATGTCCCACATAAGTCAACCCTGTAGAATGAGGCTTTGTCTGTACTATGTCTGCTTTGATGCCATATGCGACGAAGCCTGCACTTTTTCAAACTTTATTCCAAATGTTTAGGGGATAGTCTGGTGTTTGAGTTATAAATTTGGTTAATTTTTCCAGCAAACTTCTTATTTAAGTGTTTTTATATATTTTGATGCATCTTCAATATCCTCTGCACTCTTTAATGGGACCTTAAGATTAATGTTGTTATCGATAAAGTCGCGGAATGGGATCCAGTCTGTGTATTTATTGTAAAGTGTTTCTGGATTGTCATAGCCGATAAGAAGTGTACTAATGGATAAGATTAATAAAGTGTGATCAGATGAGCTATCAATGTATGTTTCCGGCTTGAAATAGTGTTTTGACAATCCCTTAATAATGAAAAAGTCCAACAGATCTAGAATTTTATTTGTGTCTGTTGGCCAGTAGGTTGGAGTGAAATGGATGATTGAGATATTGGAGTGAACTTGTTTACATCTAGGGTCTTCTTTAACTGTCTACCCCTTGTAGACTAACCAGGTCTAGATCCCTAATGGATCATCCAGGATGGAATCCTAAATGGGTCGTCCACCAAGTATTTTGAAGAACTCGTTTTCTGCTCGAAAAATTCACATATGGATATGTATGCAGGCGAATTCGACTCTTAGCATCGTTTATTTTATTATAGTCGAAGTCGACATTTCTATAAAGGTTGTCGACAAGAAATCAGAATTCAACAATTTCAGACGCGAGCAGTATGGCCGTGTAAGTTCTGGAGGACAATTAGTATAAAAAACTTTTTTTTTATGTTACAGCATATGAAAAATGTATAGTAGTTATTATAAAACTTAAATTATTTGTTAATTTTCGCTTTTAAAAGTACAAGACGCGACGCAAGGCAGAACCAAAATGGTTTCACAAGCGTATGTTTTAAAAAAAATCCAGCTAGGTTATTTATTTGTTTAAAATATTCGTACCACCTCTCTGGAATGATAATGATATCCGGAATGACTTCACGCAGTTATTTTTCACAGGAACACTGTGCAGCGCCACCTTACAGAACGATTGTTATATCAAATGAAACAAGACAGCACTGTCGCTAAACGGGCTAAATAGTTTTGTCACAAACATATGTGACACCGACGTTCAAGAGGTTAAAGAGAGAAGTTTTTAAAAAAATACTAGTTTTCTTTAGCCTGCTACATAGACCAGAGGCTATATTTTGAAGATAAAATACTTGTTTTTGTACATGTGCTCCTATTTTTAATCATTACATGTATTTATTTATTTATTTAGCACGAGTGACTCTTGCGAGCTGTGCACATTTTATAAAAAAAAATTAACAAAAGCAATGGGCTGTCCTGTCCAATTATTATCTCTCTTCTCTCTTTTTGGCACCACCCTCCCTGCTGAAGTAGACCACAAGCGACAGTTCAGCATCGACACCTGCTCAAACTGCGAAGGCTGATTCCAGCAAACGGCTGCTGTGTACAACTGCTGCACCGCCCAGCATGATACAGCCCACTACACAATAACTGGCTCGTCCTCGCACAACGACAACCTCGTCCTCGCACAGCGAGTCGGCAAGTGAAATCAGCTGGAAGTCGTTGAGAAAGCTCTAAGGAAATGACGCACGTAGTCGACTGTGAGTACACCTGCAAGTTGGCGCAACTCACCGGAGAGAGCGGGGTCGGTGGCAGTCCAATACTCCACGGCAAAGGAGACGCCGGGCATAGGCTTCTCGCACAGAGGGCCGGCCAGCGCGGCTAGCTGGAAGTCGTTGAGAAAGCTCTAAGGAAATGACCTATGTAGTCGACTGTGCGGTACAGCTGCAAGTTGGCGCAACTCACCGGAGAGAGCAGGATCGGTGGCAGCGGCGATGCTCCAATGCTCCACGGCAAAGGCGACGCCGCACATGGGCTCCTCGCACAGAGGGCCGGCCAGCGCCGCTAGCTGGAAGCCGTTGACGAAGCTGCTCTCGTACTGGCGGCGCACGTCCTCCTTGCCTTCCCCCAGGGCGGTGGTCGGGCGAGTAACCGCATCCAGGAAGTGACTCTTGTAGTCGCCGGTGCGATTGAGTAGCAAGTTGGGTCCGCAGTTTCTCGGTCCTACGGACCAGATTTCTCCCGCGGCGCCCTCCCATTCTGGGCCCGCTTTACTGAAACACCTATTTAACTCTTCATTGAATTTTTTTATGGATTTCTTTACCGCTTCTGATAATTGTGATGATTTAACTAGATTTGTGTTACTTTCTTCTAAATGTAAGTTTTCTAGTTTTTCTAAATTTCTAATCATCACTTGTAATGATTTTATATGGTTTGCTATTATCTTGAGTAGTTCAGAGTGGTTTTCTAATAATTCCGTTACATCTGGTGGCAATGGAATGGCTCTCAATCTTACAGTACATTGTTTGTTGTTGGTGACAACTACTATGGATTTTTCATTTTCCTTTTTAACTTTTGTAGTGTTCTGTACGTCTATTTCTTCATTTACCATGTCCATTTTCGGTGGTTCTACTATAGTTTCTTTGAATGGAACAATTGGTTCAGAAACCGTAATGGGAACCTTGGCATAATCATTCCTGAAAAATGAAAAAAGATGTTTAAATGGAATTGTTGTCATCCAGATTTCACGAGTGAACATGAAGTTTATTTTGGCTACTCATCAAATAAGCAATTATTTATTGTTAAAGCAGTAATAGTCTAAGCAACTATAAATTTAAAACCGTTTTCATTAAAATGTTTTTTAAAATGGTTCACCTGCAGCACAATCTATCCACAGCTGCAATGTGTAACACTTTAAATGTATGAAAGGTCCCACCATGCCTAAATGAAATCCTGTGAATCCTTGTGTTAGCAAATTTACTTCGCATGACGACCATGCCAGTAATTAACGATCTAATAGAAGAAGTAGGCGAGGTAAGCTGAGGTGAGGTGAGGTAAGGTGAGGTGAGGGAACCTGAGGTCCTGCAAGCAGCGCTCGAGGTGCACCTCGCCTGCGGTGGCTAGCACGTGCTCCCCGCTCTCTGCCACTAGCACCTGCACGCAGCTGTCCGCTTGGTTCAGCAACCGCAGACCTGTTGGTGCCGTCAAATTAGAACCATTATTGAAAAACTATACCTAACGAATTTACAACTTGATTTAATTGACAGATGACCTGCATAATTGAATATATGATGCATGAATTACTACTTGGAGTAATGGGAATGGAGTATCTCATTAATATTCATTATACTAGCCAGACGGAACTTAACCTACCACAATGACTGTAGAAGCACTCTGGCTCAATATTAATTTTGGGAAATTTTAACTGTTGCTGACCGGGGTCTACCGGCCAACCTAGAACACACTAGAAGATTCAGACGAACATCTTTTTCAAACTATGCATGATGCGGCAGAATGTGGAACCACTCTCATTATGGGCGATTAAAATTCACCTGACATCCACTGGCCTCTCGAAAACATTGATGGGTACAACTCACTTCATAGCACATTCATTGAAATGTACACAAGCAGCAATCTCCACCAGCTCGTAAATGAAATTATACGCGAGCGTAACAATCAAGAGTCTCTTATAGATTTAATACTCTGCGATGATCGAGACTTGTGCACCAAAATCGAATACCACCCAAACATAGGCAAGAGCGACCGCCTTGTGCTAGTAACAACAATGCAATTTATCCAACAGAAAATTCACAATTGTGCCGACAAGCTTCTACTTTAAATCGAACTACAAAAATGTGAGCGATATGCTTAAATCAGAAAAAATAACGAATACTTCGCACACGATATTTGCAGCGCCTGGTGTGAGTTAAAAACTATCACACAAAAAACCCTAGACTGTCATGTACCATTTACGAAATCCACCAGTAAAATAAAAAATAATAAACCATGGGTTAACCACCACATTGTTGACATGACAAAAGAGAAAAAACGTCTTTGAAAATTATACCAAAAAAAGGAAAACAAATGAAGACTTTACAGCATATCGCAACGTTAGTAATAAAATAGTGGCAAAAATACATCATTTTAGACAAGGGTTTGAAAAAAATGTCGTCGATACGGGACTGAAGGCCTTTTACGGATACATTCGCAAACTGTTATCATCCAAAGTATGCACACCACCAGCTCTACGTCAAGATGCCACAAGCAACACAGTAACTGACCATCGTGCTGTAGCGAACATGTTTGCCAAGCAATTCGAAAAGTCATATGTGCGTGAGAGCAACGGCCCACCTACTACAAATATGTGTACAGAGAATAACCAACTCCATAGACTAATCCATAGATAACTATAATTAGCTTTGTCCAAAGACATATTATTTTACGTTTACGGATAAACAGTGTTCAGCTCAGAATTTTTGTAATTACCTATCTCCAGGTACACTTTTTCTTACAAATAACGCCACCTTCAAAATATATACTTTTTCATGTTTTAGTGAGGGATAGTTTTGAAGACAGATCTTTATACTTGTAAATTACTTTCGTCCTTTTTTTGTCATCCATTTGTTCCGTTTGTCCAAAGCATCTTAGCATCTTACAGATCCGCTCGTGAAATCTATGGAGATGATTCTGTAGATTTTTTTCTGGACTTAAGGCACATTATAGTATCTCTGACGTTTATCTGTTTGTACATTTCTGCACTATGCAATATTAATGCATGACATACCAAACCGAAACCTTAAACACCAATCACCAAACGTAATATTAAACGCGAAACGAGTCGCGACAAAGGCTAACGGCCGGCGGCGGCGACCGTCACAGTGTCGTCACGCACTCCTCGTCGCGACCACTAGCCGGGCGTATTCATTAATTGCTCCTACCTCATGTTTGGCCCCAGGAAAAATCAACGTTTAGGAATTTTCATGGACTTAATTTCTACGTTAAGGCGGCCCAACCCGGCGGGCCTAACTCATTCGCGAGCACGGTACAAAACCGTGCTGTTGCGCTCTGGGACCTTCTCTGTTTCAAAGAATAAGACAGGCTCCGTGATGAGGAAGATGCAACATGTCCACAAAAAAGAAAATGTGCATAGTGTATGATTTGGTAAGATTTACGAAAATTTTAATTTCAAAACGACTTATAGCTAAAAGTAAACCACGACTGCTGTAGTCAAAAATCTAACAAAAACCAAATAGATCATAAATCTTGATTAAATAAGCTATGTCTGATGACTAATCTTTTTACGATGTTCTTACTTTATCATTGTGTAATCCACCTCCAAATTTATCGTATAAAACGCGCGAAGAAATTCGAACTTTCGGACCTTATAACTTAGAAACCAAACACAATTTTACAATGCCAATGGTCATCAGACATCTAGTTCGATCAAATAAAGCTATTTTGAGCAAAATTTTGGATCTCTTACAAGAAATATGGGCGTGATCTTCTTTCCCCTTTTGTATGGGGAGATGAGCGGGTTGGGCCACCTTAAAACCTAAAATTGTCATTGAGACAGTCGCCGCCGCCCATTACATTGACGTCACGCACTCTTCGCCGCGATCATTACCCGAGCAGCGTGTTAATTCATTGCTACTACCTCATTTTTGGTATAATATGATGGATGGTAAATAATTATACCAATGTTTATGATTTTTCTTGGATTTAATTTATACATTCAAAGATAAAATAGTCATTGATCCTCTTTGCATGTTTTTTTGGACAAAGTAATGAATATTGTACATGCGTATGATCATGACATGACCATGACCAAACAATTTTGATTTGATACAATTTCGTATCCATAATGACAAGGGCTCTATACACCCGAATTTTATTTTAGTTAAGTATTTTTAGTTAAGTATTATTAGTTTCTCGGTATTGGTCAAAATCTCATATGGGAATCTATTCTTACTTTATTGATAGGGCTGCTCTCAAATGGTAACTCAATGGTCAAATGGTTTACTGGAAGATGGATTTTCTATTGTACGGACTATGCCAGGTCCCAAACAATCTGGACGATCGGTGTTCTGCCGTACTCGGTTTGTGCGCTAGTAACATCTAAATCAATCCACGTGCTCATAAAGGGAAGGTCCTGGCATGGCACCTAATTCCTTCGGGGATGTGGTGTATTGGGCTAAATGTCATAACGGTAGTTGTGTGGTATTAGCCATCCATGTCAGGTTGCATTAAAAAAATCAAACC
Organism: Incurvaria masculella; assembly: GCA_946894095.1. Taxonomy (NCBI): domain Eukaryota; kingdom Metazoa; phylum Arthropoda; class Insecta; order Lepidoptera; family Incurvariidae; genus Incurvaria; species Incurvaria masculella. The sequence goes on along the minus strand of OX335658.1, from coordinate 17,962,751 downwards.
TAGGTTAACCTAATTTGTACCTTTAATTAGCTGCGGCAGGTCGGTGGGGCACACAGGCCCAATGGCGACACGCAGGATGGGAGCCGCGTGTTGCAGCTCACTGAAGGCGACGCACGCCAGCGAGTCGCTCAGCGTGGCTGACTTCAGCACATGCGCCTCTAGTCCTCCGATGCCTGCACAAGGGGGAAGAAGCAGCTGTACTCTAGTATCAACTAGATGAGGCAGGTCGGTGGAGAACGCGGGTCATAAGACGACGCGCAGGACGGGAGCCACATGCTGCAGCATGCTGAAGGCGACATACCCCACCGAGTCACTTAGCCTGACCAAATTCACGACGTGTGCCTCCAGCCCTCTAATGGCTGTACAGGGGACAGGGGTTCCAGCAGCTCTACTCTGGCCAGTGAAACACGCAGCCCAGAAGACGACGCGCTAGATGAGAGCGGTGTGCTGCAGCTCACTGAAGGCGACAAACGCCAACCAGTCGCTCAGCGTGGCTAACTTCAAAATGGTGTCCCTCCAACTCTCCAATACTTCAAGCTTCAAGCGGTTTTATTCTATTTTCAGCTAGTCGTGGTAGATTAGTGGAGCATGCGGGGCATACGGCGACATGCTGGATGAGAGCCTTGTGCTGCAGCTCGCTGAAGGCAAAAGTCACTCATGCCAGGATAGGAATTTTTCAGAACTCGGCTGACCTGGTCATCATGGATAAGCATGCGATTCATAGAGGATTCCTGAAAATATCTAGGTATTTTGCAATTTTTACTTTGCCTCAATCACGAAATGTAATCAACTGTAAATGGACTGAAAAACTGAACTGATCTGTAAAACAGCTGTATGGACAGCTCGTGGTGAAAGAGCTGGAGGACGTGTCTTTCGTGCCAAAGGTTATGGGTTCAAATCCTCGCTCAGTCATGCACCCCTTTATTTCTCTTTCTGAGTTGGATAAGTGTATTTCGTTACGAATGCGAGCTGTTCGGAAGTCTGGCAGCTGAAAATCCTAGACCGATGTCGTTATGAAATTCTTTGCAAACTACCCACATAAGTCATCGACTGCTGCTCTCACTCTGCCGCCGCTCCGCCGTGCCGCTGCACACTCAGCCAAAATACCAAAGAGGACTAAGTGAACATAAATATTGTGCAGAACATTGTAATCATAAGTAACGCATTGTCCATGTTCATACTACTAAGTTTTATAACATTGGCATGCAGTTTTATACTACATAAATAAAAAATAGATTGAGATTGAAACAAATAGGACAGTTAGGTGCAATAAGCCTAATATTGTGTTGGTCGAACCCAAGTCTAATGTTATCTTTCTCATAGATATAACAATACCAAATGACAAAAAAACTCGCAAGACGAAATAACCAGACCGAGCCGCGAGGTGGCTGTCATGTGATGTGCATGGAAAACCACCATGTTGCAATTGCTAGATATGTCAATAAACTGCATTGTTCCAAGCATCTTGGAAATTCAAATTCAAATTGGACATATTGAGTAAATATACTTTTTCGTACTAAGCAGGTACGTCGCTTATTCCAAGGAATGTGACATGTGCACGGTTTTGCTGGTTCAGGTCCAGCCTTGCAGTATATTCGTAAAGTAATTATTTTTACTGGGCTTTTTCTTCAATTAATGTATCCTTGCTTCACGGTCGGTTATACATACATATATGTCACATTCCTTGGACATATGAGCTACGATTCCAGATGCAGAAATCATCAAATGAAACTTTAGAGCAAGAGAATCATTCAGACGTTTCTGTCTCTGTAGCTCGGAACGGCCTAGTAGCTTTTGTCCCAGGTGGGACCTCTGTAAGGTTAAATTCAGTTTTAATTTTTATTTTATAATATAATGTAAGGTCACCTACAATTCTGAATATGAAAACATACTTGCTTGCTGCAAACATTATTAAGGGATACTAAATGGAAAACTCTAAAAAGTTACTAAAACATTTAGTCACAAAAATATGTGTGTATAAATATATATGTCTACAATACATACCTATAATATTCCCAGCTATTGCTTCATCTATCTCTTCAAGTTCACGGCCCATCAGAAGGTACAAAGACTTTATCCTAGAATAAAAACACATACAAAATTACATGATGAACGTTGCTGCTGACAAAAGAATTAGCGATGGTGTAGACACCGACTAGATAAAACTGCCTCCGACAAATCCTGTGCTGTCGAAAGCTATGATCAAAGATGAAGATCGATTAGACCATTTTTGCATGGATTTAGGTTTAAATTTAAATATTGAAGGGACAGTTGGACAACGTGCAACAAAGTGGACGGGAAATACTTCGGTTTTCGAACAAGCTGATGTCCAGGGATGTGAATTGTGTGATATCTAGTGTTTGATACACGGATAGACATTATTGGACTGAAATTTATAGTGGAGGTGTTCGCTCCGAAGTGTGCCTTCTTCTAGGTGGGGTTTGAAGTTAAGTGAGCGAAAGGAAATATCGATGTGTAAAAAACGACGTGTTGGAGAGTTTGTTTGTAAATCTGTTAAATGAAAGAAAAAAAAAGCAAATTATACCCCATCCACAGAGCACTCCAAATCTGCCAATTTGCAGAGTACCCATTAATTGTTGAACATAGAGTGTAACTCACTCAGTGCAGGTGACATGCTGGTGGCTCTGGAGCTCCTTCAGGGTCAAGTTGGGATTCACTGTGAAGTTTGGATCCGACAATACTTTGGTGGGGTCGTACTTGGGCCCAAGCACATACACTCGGCTGCCGAGCCGCACGCGACCGCTGAACACCCGGGCGAACGCTACGAACGCCTTCCCTTCTGTCTTTTCCGCCGTCGGCTCCTCGGCAATCGCCAACTCGACTTTCGCCTCCTCCACCTTCCATTCCCCCGCTCCCTCCTCCGCCAGCTTCCGCTCCTCTCGGATCTGTCTCGCTCTCTCGCGCCGGCGCGCCATCTCCTCTGCTGTGAGAGGCTTGGGTTTGTTCTCAGGCAGGGTCGCGCGGTCGACGGGGAACATTTTGGCAATGAATACGATAAGGGGCCGCGCGTCGTCGGCGGCGCACGCAAGAAAGTGCTCCCGGAGTCGCTGCGTGTCCGGGTGCAGCGAGAGGAAGTCGCGCGAGGGCGGACACATCAGCCGCTCCACCTTGAGACAAAGACAAAATCATTTTTATAGTTGTCTTTACAAAACACATGAAACCCGTTGGATCAAAATGTTATTGCACATTGGGCTCCAATACTATGTTAATGCCATCAGCGATTCTCTGTACCCGACTGCGTGACGCAAAGGAGGGTAAAGCGTTTGTCAGCCTATGTACGTATGTATGTTAGTTCCTTTGTGTGTATTTGCGAGATTCTTACGTCAATCGATTTGTCTTAATCTTGCGAGTTTCACCTAACACAAGAGAGTAATAAAATTCAAAATGGACCTAATATTGTTTAAATAAATCAACAAACTATGTCAAGTTCTTCGTAAAATTATCTATGGATTTCTCGTACTATTTTTCATTTCGAATTACTATTTAGGATCTATAACTATATAATAATATAAGGATTAGGTTGTACACAGCCAAATTAATAAAAAAAAATGGAGTAACTGATATGATTGGGAGGAAATTGAAGAAACTAAGCGTGGACACAATTTTCAAACCGCATCGGAAAATCGCACACATGGTACGCTCCGTAAAGGATAAGCTACCTCTACAATCATCAGGTTTGTACAAAATTCCATGCACCTGTGGGTTAGCGTATATCGGGCAGACTCAGAAAAGTGTTGCAACATGGATTTCTGAAAACATAAGAGCACCGAAGAAACAAGACCCTAATAAGTCAGCTGTTTTTGAGAATATGAACTCCGGCGCAAATCACTGGATTAAGTTTGACCAAGTAGAAATATTGGCAACAGAATCTCGGTATATACCTCGCATAGGCCGAGAGTCTATAGAGTTATATACATACAGAAATACAGACACTTTAATAGAGAGGACTCTTTCCAAGTTGTCATCTGTATGGAATGCGGTGTTGGCGCCGCTCAGACGAAGAGAAGAAAAACAGCACCGCTCAAGAAACCGTCAGTGCGTACTGCACATCATCTGACATTCGGTCCGCAGCCCAAGTTTCTTCGCAGACTACCCCCACCCACAACTAAAATCTTCGTCAACGGTGGGACACGTCAAACTGACATTTCCCTGTTGACCGCCGCCAGCACGAGTGCTCGCCTGATGATGGACCAAATGTTTGGTCCGAAATGTCATGCAATATCATCGACACACCGTGAGTAAGCCGTTTTCTACAAACCCTAAAATGAGTGTTGACCACGGTAATCTCAAATCATATAGGTGTAATAGGATATGTAAGGATGCTCAATGACGCCACATTCACAATACTCTCGAAAATAGCTATCCCGTGAATACTTGGAAATTTCTTAGAACTCTTGGAGTTGGTAAGAAGTCTTCTACTATCAGTAACAACATCGAAATCAATGCCCTAAAGAGGCATTTCTCAACTCCTTCTGTCACCATTGATCAAGTGATAAAATTTCAAACTCTTCTTCAGTTTTCAGCTTTTACCAATTCCGTAGCATGTTTCATTTACATTATGCCAAATCACTGACCATAATGTTAAGATGATCAAATTAGTACGGATGAGGATGTGGAAGACCTAAGTGAAGATAGTCAGAAGCAAACCTGAACGGGCGGTAGCGCTGCTCCTGAGGAATTACTCACTAATCCAGTCATACCCTGCCGTTAGTGAATATATAACAGGTACAAAAACCCCAATCCAGGTGTTTCGCAAATGCTTTGACATTTTCGGCATCAATTCTTGCCCACATGTTGTCTTGTTGCGTACAGGTGGTTGTTGTGTTATAGGTTGCTTCACTTCTTAGTGGCTTTCCAAAGTGAATTCTGTGGAAGATTTTGCATCTAAATTCTGCAGATACGCTTTAACTTCCTGCTAAGTAAGGGAATCAAGCATAATTGTTTTGTTTCGTGTTTTATTGTATGTTTTCCTTTTCCTTTCTCAAACATTGCCGCACCTATGCCTAGGTAGCATTTTCAAAAACAGAGTTAGTCATTGTAGGTACCATTTTAAACCTTTATAATTTTAATTTGAATGCAGGTTCAGAGTCGAAGAGAAGTGCTATAAAGTTCCGTCTTCTTCCAATTGTCTTTCAAATATTATGTGGAGTAAGCCATTGACGAAAGAGTGTCAAAAAAGGTAAAACTGAACTAAGTTCAGAGTCAAACATTTTGACTAATAACGCTACTTTTTCTATAGGCAAGGACAATGAAGGTCGAGTAGTATCAAAGTTCTCAGGCTGGAACCATGGAATGGAACATGCAAAGCTTGAATGTTTAAGCCCCTCAGCCTGCTCGTTGCCTCGGAGAAATGAGGCCATTGCATTAATTTGTAGTTGGAAGATGTTGTGAAAATGCCATTCTTACTGGGATACCATGAAACAGGCCATTGTCACGTTTAAATCCTACGTCATTTAAAAGGGTAGAAGGTTTTACAAATCCAAATGTACCTTATTTAAAATATTATGCTACAAAGATGTTGAAGAGTGGCCAGTTACTAATGCTAGAAATAACTCATCTCACATGTGGTTCAGTCTCACACATGAGGTGCACGATGGGGTACCTTTTCCGGGTGGATGGTCTGCGGGCAGGGCAGGCGGGCGACGACGATGTCGAGGAGCGCGGGTGCGAGCGGTAGCCAGCGCGTCATGATGGCGCGCAGCTGCTCGCGCGCATCCGTGTGTCGCAGCTCGCGCGCGTCCAGCGTCACGCCGAGCCGCGCCGCCAGCTCGCCGGCGCGCGCGCGCTCGCCCCGCAGCGGCAGCGCCTCGTACAGCGCCCACACGTTGGTAAGCACGAGCTGCGCGAACAGCGGCGGCTGCGCGCGCGCTGCCGCGCCCCGCATGAACCTCTTGCTCTTGCGGTCCAAGTAGAAGTCGCCCCACAGCACCGCGTGCAGGGATTTCTCCTTAACACCTGCATCATATGTCACGTGTGAGTACCGCGTCCGTGGCAGAGTTCGCGCGCGCCGAGCGTCACGCCCCGCAGCGGCAGCGCCTCGTTCGTCAGCAGGAGTTGCTGCTACGTCGCGCATAAACCTCTTGCTCTAGCGGGTCAGTTTTATTTAAAAAAAAGTATGCAATCAGTTGTTTAAATATGAGATAAGTTTGTTAACCCAATTACAGGTGAACCCCACTTGCCGTTGTTTTGATCTACAGGGCAGCAATTTACCTGCAGAGTCGAGCACACGTAGAAAAGAGCTTGCCCTCGGTTATTAGGCATGCAAAATTAGCGCCGCAGACGGCAGACTAAAAAAACAAAACACACTAATAGAGATTTCGTAATGACCTTAGACAAATGAAACAACCAAAAACAAATAAAGACCACATGTAAGTAAAAAAAAGTTCAAATTGGTTGCACCTTTGACAGTTAAAAATCCTTCCGTAAAGCCGGATAATTCTATCTCTATCCTATCACGGTTTAAAATTAAAGGCAAGGAACGGAACAATCAATGGTTTTGCTTCCCAGAACTGAATTTAAAAACATTATATGTTCGTGAACATAATATTACCGAATAGGTCAACTTTGTTTGACAGGTAGCACTATATTTGAAAGTATGAAATATACTTTGGCATTAACAATATTTAGGTAGGATCCGTACCCAGTTTCTGCGAGAAAAGTTTGGCAAAGGTACTGGTGGTGAAACCCCATCCATCGACAGCACTCGCGAACAACACGTTGCCGCGCTCCGGAGAGAAGTACAACTGCGAGTCATCGGCCGCCTCCAGCGCAGACGTCCAATCGTAGCGCCCGCCCCCCTCCTCCCCACCCCCGCCTTCACCCCCGCCCACCCCGTCGCTCTCTTCCATCTGCTGACCAACATTCATGTTTAGTTTTAATACTAATTATATTCGAAGAGCAAAGGTTTTTACTATATCACGCGGACCGCAGTTAACACGCTCCAGCCCTCACAGGAAAACCAAAATAGAGTACATTTCTATTTTGCACCTTGCAAATAGACAGGATGTTTCGGGATAGCTTACAGAAAATTCAGGAGTAGGATGTTATCATTATAGGAAGAACAAAATGCTTATAAATAAACAAAAAAAATTATATAAATGAAACTATAAAATACCGAAAAACTTTTAAAGGAGTTATTGGGCTGATTTTGATGAAAATTTAAACTGCATTATTTGATTTAAAAAAAAATTATTCAAGCCGGGTATAGAACTTGATTATTTCTAGAAAAACAATGCATCTGTATTATTTTACCAGCTAATAGTGTCACAAGGAATCAATTCTGTAAGTATGTTAAACGGGAAGCTAAAATTAAGTATTGATTTTTAATAAATTTAATCATGTTCACCCAATAATATAGTTTCTGTTTTTTATCAAAATCAGAACTATGTATGACTTTGAGTATAATTTGCTATTCTTTATAGTTTTGTATTTGGCCATGAAGATACACTTCAAAAATTCACCATGTTTATCAAGTAACTGTCAGAAGATAGGGACAGCACAAACCTGCTTCTGAATGGTAGTCTCCTCGTCCTGAGAGACCTGCGTGGCAAACAGTTCACCCACCACGGCGTTAACCTGTTCCAGCAGGCACCGCAGGTGATGGTAGGCATCGAGTGGAGTCAGCCGCAGTTCCAGCACAAGCCGGTCTACCTTGTTGAGGACGAGGACGGCAGCGGCGCGCTCCGCCCATGCCTGTGCCAGTGCCAGACGCGTCTGCGGGCATACGCCCTCCACAGCATCTACCTGAATTCAGTGCAATAGTATTGTAGTCTCCTCGTCCTGGGGTCTGCTCGACATGGCGAGTACTCATGTACTCATGTACTGCTGCAACAGATTTTGGACACATGTAGGTGTTGATTTTTGTGCTGATGAATCATGCGAATTAAGTTAAATTTACTTTTTCATACTAAGCGTGTACATATATGTATGTAGTATGTGAAGTAAGGAATTAATTTAAACAAATAAAGCTTTAAAAAAGGAGCTATATTAATATAATGCAAGGCTGGACATCCACACCTTTCTGTAGTGTCTGCAAAATATTTAACAAACTAATTACAAGGAGGTTAGAGTGGTTAGTTGGAAGCAAGAAACTGTTAACTAATTCTACTTCTGTACCCGAAGTCTCAGCTGTCACCTAAATTGGCGTTTACGGCAGACCGATCGACTGGCATTTTCAAATTTATGGAGAGCGCGCGCAGTGGGAGTCAATCGAACTAACATTTGCGAGTCCGAGGTTGATTTGACAGCTTACTTAACGTAGCCGTAAATATGTTGACGTTGCCGTTTACGTCGACTCCGCATTTTCATACAAATCGGAGTCCAAGTTTGACTTTGACAGATTGAAGAAGTAAAACCACAGAATATCAAGTAAAAACTTGTATGGAGTGTGACGTTTTTACGGAAAACGCCATTCGATCAGTTTGCCGTAAACGTCAATTTAGGTGAGAACTCAGACTGACCACTCTAGTTTCAGGCATGGACAATCATGTTTGGACAATCTGTCTCATTTAGTATCTTCAATTCATATAGGTCAAGCCAAAAATATTCCCACTCTAGCCTACTTTGTAGACATTGATAATGCTTATAATAATGTTAATTAGGTCTTTGATTAAATGTATGAAGGAACTAAATATTGGAAAATGTATTTATAAATATTTGTCGAATTTTTTAAATGCTAGATATCTTCAAATTTAAATGGATAAATACATTGTCGAAAGAAAATGTAATAAAGCCTTAGCACAAGGGGACCCTATGTCACAAATACTTTTCAACATTATCACTATTGCTATTTGTAAAAACATATCAAATGTACGTTTAGTGGTAGTATGCAGATGACTTTATTCTATTCACTTCATCATTTATTTTACAATATGCAGCAGAATGTATTGAACAGGCTGTTAACCTTATGGCATTATTACTACGTGACATAGGTTTAAAAATATCATAAAAAAAGACAGAACTTTGTATCTTTGCTAGGGGAGTTAGACGTAACGATATTAGAGTCCACATAAATGGAAGATATCACAAACGGACAGGCTGTGTCAAAGTCTTAGGAATGTGGTTGGACCAGAGTCTGACATTGGGAAAGCACATTCAAGAAAAGGTAATTTCTGATAGTAAACACCTGAGCACACTTAAAGACTTGGCAGGGTCTTCGTGGGGCCTCGATCCAATACATCTCATAAGACTATATGTATCGTTACTTCGGAGTTGTCTAGACTATGGCTGTTTTCATTACGGAAACTGTGCTCAGACTAATTTTCATAAAATTACTGTTCTACAAAATCGAGCTCTGAGAATAATTGGAAATTATTCTAAAACAACACCAACTCATGTAACGGAGAGCGATCTGTGCTTGCAACCAATCCAAATAAGAAAAGTTTTTTTGACGTAAATAGTAATATTAGGTACCTAGGTAATGTATGAATACTTGAAAATATTAAACAATTAATTAAAAATCAATACTTTCCTTTAGTTTGCTGTGTAATATTAATTCACGGGATTTGTTCCTTGTATAAGCCAGTTCATTAAAGAAACAATGTAGAAATGGCGGCTTGTACTTGTCCAACGCATGGTACGGTCAGCATAATATTGTTACAAATTATACATTTATGTTTTAAGATTTTTGTAATATTTCACGATAGATTAAACATAACCACATATCACATTCCTTGGAATTAGCTACGTACCTGTTTAGTACAAAAAAGTATATTTACTTATAATGTATTAGTTCAAGACGTATGAAAAGATTAATAAAACTGTGGGTCGTTAAAATATATTTATTTATGTAATTAAAGGCATTATTGCATGCCACTAGGTCCAGAGGATTCATCTGAACTTACTTGGTTATATGTAATATGTGTATATTAAGGCTGTTGAGAAGTCACAGGAAATCTATGATTTGAAATTTTTAAGAAATGTATTCTTTGTCCATTCGTCAAGGCACAATTTTGTACGGCGACTGAGATTAAACTAGCGAAATCATCTTCCAGGACCTAACGTTTCCCTACCCCTGAAACTTAACACATTTTAAAAGTTTAAAAAAATGACTTGAGAAAGCCTCTCTCTAGGTCTATGTGTTTATTTTTATTTTTTTGTAAATATCTGTATTTTCAGTAAAAAAATTAACATGTATGCAGGGGAAACTATAAGAAATAGCAAGAAACACTCAAAGGATCACTCCTTTCACGGATTGTGATAAAAACTAAAAATGCATTATTCGATTTTAGATTTGTTTTGTTTCCCTAGCCGGAATCGAACTCGTTGTTTTTTAAAAAAATAGCGCAACCTGTATTATTGCGCCAGTCAATAGTGTCGCTTACAAGGAACAAATCCTGTGAAGTAATGTTTTACAACAAACTAAAGGAAAGTGTTGATTTTTAATAAACTGATTAAAATGTTCCAGTATTCATACATTACCCGCACCCAAAAAAATTAATATACTGATGTAGATTTTGACAAAATATTTTAGAATCCCAAATTTCATAAACATAGTTAAACATTAAGAGCATGTAAACAGTTATCGTCCGTAGTTATATGATAGGATAAGAATCTCTTAAACACAATTTCACGGGCGACACTCCAAAGAATCTTCCCACAGTTATTAGAAGTCATAGTTCTGTTCAGTTCAACCAGTGAAACACATGACGACCTAAAAACGCAACTGAGTACATATCACTGCGTGCTCTGATTTGATATTTTATTTTGCAGTCGGTACCACACTGTGTGAGTATAGATAGCGATATAGTGGAAGCAAGATAACGTGGGATTCGCAAGTACATCTCGCTATTCCTATGAAGTTTCTTTATTGAACCAGTTTATAAGCGAAACCATTGACTAGTGCAATAATACAGGTTGCTTTATTTTTCTCAAAATCAACGAGTTCGATTCCCGGCTAAGAAAAAGATTTTTCCACAAATCTAATAATGCAGTTTTAGTTTTTATGAAAATTGCCTTCATGACTCCTTTGAGTGTTTTTAGCTATTTCTTATAGTTCGGATCTGGCCCTGAAGGCCCACTTGAAAAATTCACCCTGTATAGAGAAACAAACTTCCATACAGTATGGCAACTTTTCTACTCTGCAATCTTCACAAATGTACACAAAACCATAAATCTCGCACATACACATCAATCACACGACACACGATCAATTGATATTTACAAAAAACACATAACAATGCGTACACGCTTTGGACAAAGATTCAAACAATTTTTAAGACCACATATATTAAACAAAATCAGTTAAAGTCAAAATACACTAAAGCTTTTTAACTCTTTAAAAAAATGCATACACACATACTTACTTAAATAATACAAAGTACGACCAAACTGAATATTTGATTGTTATAAATGAGTAATTGTTCTAATCGGAACTAAATCAATTCACCTCAACTCACGCCACAATACAATTTCAAAGAATTCAGACTACTCACCAAAAACATTTCTCTAACCGATACACCAATTTAATGTTTAGCCTCTATTTCCTATGAAACAGCCTACGGGCAGGTGTAGTGAAAAATATGTAAATCATTTAAATATTTGGCAATTCTATTCTATTCTTTAAATGGTCGGACAAGATTTGAAGTGAATTCAAGCATCTGAAGGTCTAGCAGGTACTCACCACTACAACGGCGCCATCGCACAGGCGGACGGCAGTCGAAACCTCGCTGGAAAAATCGACGTGGCCCGGCGAGTCCAGCAAGTTGACCAGGTACTCGCGGGGAGCGCGCTCACCGGCGGCCTCGACGGCGCTCGCGTGGTACAGAGCGATGCTGCTGCACTTCATGGTAATCCCGCGCTCCTGTTCGTCGGGCCGGCTGTCCATGTAACGCAACTTGCCCGACAGCCGCGACGAAATAATTCCGTTGCTTGCGATTAACGAGTCTGCAAGCGTAGTCTTGCCGTGATCCACGTGCGCCACTATGCAGATGTTCCGGATATTCTCCGGCTTGCTCTGCAGCTCGCGCAACTTCGCCGAGTCCACGACCCTCATCTTCAGCTTTAGTAAGCTGCAACTTCTTATTAGATTCTACCACCAATCCAAAAAAGTTTACAAAACACGTGAGACAAGTGTCAAACTGTCATTCTGTCAAACTGACATTAGTGTTCGAGCTGGTGATCCGTACCGTACCGAACAGGAAAGAACAAAAAAATGGCCTGCGTTTTGTTTTACGACTCTTAGGGCCGAGTCAAACACGTCACTTTGTGTGGACAGTATGGAAGGAACTGTATGCGGTTCACTAAAAGTGACGTGTTTGAACATTTAATTAATTAACCGTTTCTTCGTGCAACCGGGGCTTAGGGCCGAGTGCACGAAAGGACAAAAAATCAAAATCAACGTCAAAGTATGATCAACAACGTCACTTTGTATGGACAGTATGGAAGGAACTCTATGCGGTTCACTAAAAGTGACGTGTTTGAACATTGATTAACTCGGCCGTCTCTTCGTGCAACCGGGGCTTAGCGCTTTCGCTCTCCCAAAAGCGAGTAATTACTCATGGAATGAACTCACACGAGTAGCTGTCATTCTCCTTCTGGAAATAAATGTGTACAGTCGTTTCCTCTCAATTGTATACACTGGAAAGAGAAGAATTTCCTATGTCCCTTTTACTCTATGGTTGACTTCAGCATGACAGAAAGAGATCTCAAAGTCTCTATTTCCGGTGTATAGATTTCAGACGAAACGACTGTACCTAGAATGTTTTTGATAAAGAGAATACAGCTACTTGTGTGGGAACTTTTCTTGTTCGTTCAATGAGAACTAACGGCATCACCAGCGAGAATTTCCGCCCAGGCCTACATGGCCCGGCCTAGCGGCCCAGCCAGCCCAACGGCCCCTAGGCTGCGACCCTGGTAGTTGCCGATTTAGCCCCGATTGCACGAAGAGACGGCTGAGTTAATCAATGTTCAAACACGTCTCTTTTAGTGAACTCCACGGAGGTCCTTCCATACTATCCATACAAAGTAACGTGTTTAATCATACGTTGACGTTGATTTTGATTTTTTGTCCTTTCGTGCACTCGGCCCTTAGAGTCCTTTCTGGCAACCGACAGCACTGCAATGGGGGAGGAGGACTACTCATGAGATTCTCACCTGTAAGTCACTGGTGAGAGAATCTCAAGCGAGCGGTGCGATACCAACCGCGACTGAATGATGACAAAGAAGTAATGCGAACAGAATACGATATAGTTAGCTAGATTACTAGGTAAGACGTGCTTGCTTTTCTTTTTGTACGCCACGGAGGGTACAAACTTTGGGTAGGTGAAATATACATCCCTGAGTACACGGAAGCAGGGTATACGAGATTGTGGTGTTGAAGGCGACAACTATATTATTCACTACCTATACCATTTGGTGCCCATTTTTTATGTAACTAGACATGGATGGATTGTCAGATATAAGCCTAAAACACCACATGGGAACTAGGTGCCATGCCAGGACCTTCCTTATATTGCTCGGTTGCATTGAACTTGATGGAAAACACGGAAAGTTGTATTGCCGCTGCGACCATCGTTCATTCAATGCGATATGGTACCAATCCGGGCAGGTAAGTAAGGAAGGGGACCTACAATTGATAATGATATTGACATTGCAGTTATCCCACGTCATCTACATTTGAAGCATTGTAATCAGATCTTGAAAATAATCTGAAGAAGTTTTTAAGTACAATGCTTCAAATCTAGAATGTCGCTGACTCTCAAATCAAGGGGACCTACAGTTTTACGTGGAATCCGAACCACGGCCAGCCTCAACGGTTGAAAATGATCACCCATCCAGAACCCAAGCGCGCTCAGAGGTGCTTCACCCAGCTTATTGGATCGCATGGCGACGTGCTACTGGGCTACCGAGGCTGGCAAAAACCTCAGCCAGTGGACATTTGAAGGGTAGCCGGTCTTTCAGGGGTGCCTAAGTACTTGGTAAATGGTAAGTAACAATGGTAAGTTCATAATTTGTAATGTGTTTATTATGTAATTTCGTTAGTGCTCATGGCTGTGTTAACTGTTTTTTTTTTTGTGTGTGAAAATTTATCTTTTATTATTATTATTCACAGTAAACATTTTTCTAACAAATTGAAGGTTTGCATTATTTAAAACAAAAATACAAAATGAAGCTTTAAAAAATATAAACCTAAAACTGGAAAACCTTAGGCGGTTCCACCTGAGACAAATCCTATGAGGCCGCTCCAAGCTACTGAGACATAAACCCCCGAACGATTCTCATGTTCGAGAGTAGAACCGCTTTCTGCACCTGGAATCGGAGCCCAATATCGATATCTAATTGTTCAAGATGTTTGGCCAATTTTTTTGGAACAACGCCATTTGAAGATATAACAATTGGCACGATGGTGGTTTTCCGTGCACACCACATGGCGGTAACCTCGTGGGACAGGTATAAATATTTCATTACATTATCATTGTCGGTCCAGTCAAGGCTTTCGTCGTGTGGTATTGTTATGTCTACTAGGACGATCTCCTTGGACTTGATCGACCAAGACAATATCAGGCTTAATTGTCTTATCGGTTTGTATTGGACGATCCCAATAGAGCTTGGTGCCATCCTTTTCCAACACGTCTTCCGGTTTGTATGCATAATATGGCACCACTGAGTCGATGAGGTCATGTTGAAAGGCAAGTTGCTGCTGAACAATTTTGGCTACTTGATTGTGCGGCTCCAGGTAAACTCAACGCTCGCCAGGCGCGAGCAACCGGACCTAATATGCCGGATGGTCTCACCTGGTCGGAAGGTGTCGACCGATCCATCCTTCATTATACACCGTGTCCTAAATAAGGTTCCGAATACTTAAACCTAAGAAAGGTCCAAACATTGGTAACAACTTTTCCGAAGAAACTATATTAATATACCTGTCGGCGCGCGGGCATCTATAGCCCTGCGCCTTGTAATATGAAAAGCGGAGCGCGCCCGAATGCGCGTTCGGATGAAGTCGTGTCATTAGAGCGGGAAGCAAAGTACGCCGAGCGAGTGAGACAGCGCTGCAACCGAATGCGGCGGAATGGTTTTAACTTGTTTTATCTTGTTGAAGCGCTCGGCTCGTTCGCACGCCGCACAGATAGATAGTGCACGAACTCATCAACGCTTTCTTCCTGGCCTGTAAATACCATGGAGTCTTCGGATGAAGATTCTGCCCACACAGACCACCTTCATAAATACGTCCTCGCTCCGACATACCTAATAATTTCCGAGAAAAAAAATTCAACTTTATGCAAAAGCGGAATTTTTCTAGTGTGAAAAAGCACGAATAAATATGGCGGGGCGGTCGAAAGTGTGTGAAGGTCGCGTTTTCGCTATGAACGCGAATGTTTTTACTGCTCGGGAAAATGAAGACATCATATTGGCGGATGGGGAGAGTCACGGGAATGCATTGGCTGCATTACGTTTGTCCCGTAATCGAGTTCCGAACAGGCGTCATCCTGCTGACTCAAGAACAATAACCGCTGCTTTTCAGCCCATTATTGATAACCGACCCGTAGCACCAATTATGTGAGAAGGGGTGTTAAGCTTCCGCGCTCAAGAAGTGTTGATTATTTTCGCCTACATCCTAAGACGAGTACAAAAAAAGCCGCACGAGTGTTAAACGTGTCGAAATCAACAATTCATATTGTGTTAAAACGTGATAAACAGCATCCCTATTTAATCAGAAGAACACACGCACTGCTGCCAGCTGATCACGTGTGATCGGACGGACAAATGTGTGTGCACGTTGGCGGGCAGCAGATCGAGCGGCGTGGGCTTAGAAGGGGCCGCCGCCCTCTCCTAATATAAACATAAGTACTTAAGGTACATAATCTACCTACTATCTTAGGTATTGTGGTAATGTGATGCGTGATGCAAACAAATTAAACCGATGCGCGGTGAAGATGGCGCAGCGCGCTCGCAGTAGTTATTAGGGTGCAAGTATACTGATAAACAATATTTTTAATTTTTTTTTCAACTTACTACTTTCGAATGTTCTTTGTTATGACGGGTTTACGGATAGGATATATGACCTGCTTTTTAAGTATTCGGAACCCTATTTAGGACACGGTGTATACAACCGGAAGTTTCGCGTGACGATCATTTGGTCCTGAATGGCACAAATGAAGCCATCGGTTTTTCTGAATAGGTCACCAAGCCGCATCCATTGGACTGGATCCAAGAGATGCGTGTTTGGCTACTCTAGTACCCGGAGAAACTGTCCATGCAGTTCCTTGCCTCTCCATACTTCCGCGTTAGAATCGTGCTCCACTACATTGAAATGGCTGCAGCCATCATAAAGTAGTAACGAAGTTTACACACCTCGGAATAAAGGAGGTTTGCGAGGTTAACGATTCCTCCACCTCCTAATTTCCGAGATATGTATATACAACCTCACGACCGACGAACGCGGGTGGTGCATACGGAAAGTGGTCATAGTAGTGCGAACTTTGCGATCCAAGGCCTCCAGTTCGGTCTTAGACCAACGCAAAGGGAGGATAGAGGTAGAGAGGAGATATTGTTAACTCATATTACTAGAAAACGCAGGTCACATGTACGAGGAGAAGCGGAGGGAAAAATACTTCATGGTGGCACAATGGTGGGTTCGAATATTGACTATAATTATAGAATATGAGGTGTTTTACTGACACATAAAATGTCATTCCACCTACAGACTTTAGATATTTTTCTCCCGTGTAATGTTTGCAACATTTTACACAAAATCTCATCGTGTGATCGACTGTTCGCCGAAAATTGCGCCGCAGACCGCAATGTTGTCCCACAACCTAACACCGCCAGCGCCATGTCGAGAATGACGCTAAACCACGCCTTCTTATCCCGTGGGCTGACGGTAGAGACCCACTTGATGGACACAGATCCAGTTTGCTTAAGACCATCTCCTCCATGCCAACGCACTATGCCAAAAGTGTATCCAATCACGGGTACTGCCCAACCATTGAAAGCGCGGAGTTTGTTCGCACCGTTCATATGGCTCTTTATTATGGTTTTTGTGCGAGACCAAAACTATGCTTTCGCAGTTGTTTTCGCCTCCCCGTGATTCAGGCATAGTGATTGGTTAAGACCTAGGTATTTATAGGAGTCTCCTGCGGAGAGGGCTCGCCTCGCATTCTCGTCCGTGATGACAAGGTCAGGCGAGCTTTGCACAATACCTCTTCTAGCATGAATGACTGCACATTTATCAAGGCCGAAATCCATGCGTATACTATCGTGACTAGAGTTTAGGAGTTCGGCTAGATCTTCCTCGTAAGCTGTCGTCAGTTTCAAGTCATCCATGTAGAAGAAATGTGATTGTTGTTGTCCGCCTCTCCGCAGTCTGGTTCAGTAAATAGCTCAAAGGGTTAAGTGCTAAATAGAACCAGAGTGAACTAAGACTATCACCCTGGAATATTCCCCGTTTAATCTGTATTGGGTCAGAAACATAACCTTTAGTGGATATTATAGTTTGTCAATTATCCATACACTGGCTGAGAAAAGTTTGTTAGATTATCATCTATTTTATATATATTTCTAAGACCTTCCTCAGCCAGGAATGTGGTACAGAATCATAAGCTTTTTAATATTCTATTACTAAGCCTCCGCTGTCCGTCCGTCCGCCCGTCACAGGGCTGTATCTCATGAACCGTAACAGGTATACAGCTGACATTTTCAAAGAGTGTGTATTTATTTTGCCGCTATAACAAAATTAAAGCGCTAAAAGAATATTAATTATTAAAGGGGGGCCCCGTACAAGAAACGTGATTTTTTTGTGTAAAATCTTGTACAATGGTACGTAACCCTTCGTGTGCGACTCGCACTTGGCCATTTTTTTATAATCTATCCATGCTACCAAAAGTTTATGTTTCTTTTGACGAGCGTGTTGGCAGATGACAATATCTAGTAATAGTATCTAGTAACTTCAGTTACTAGTTATTTCTAGTAAATGAAGACTCCGATGATGAATAATTTAAGATATTTTCTATGAAATGCTCAAAAACAAAAATCCAGAGGGAGAACCAGAAAATACTACCTTACGACGTTTTGTACCATAAATATAAATACCAAAATTTAAACGTTTTTCTGAAGTCGATTACAATAAATCCTTTGGTTGTTAAACATTTAAAAAATACTGAGCTTATAGAACGTACGTTTGCGAAGATATACATCCCCATTTTGTCAAAAACACTAGTTATGTCATCGAAATAAAAAATAAAAAAATATGTTTACCTTTCAAAGCCATTTTTTCTGTTATCTTTCTATTTAGAAGAATGAAATCAAAGAATCTTATAACTTTCAGCCATAACGAGGTACACATCCCCCTTGCTGTTAAGAAATCTTCTAAATACAGGATAGATAAAAACCCCGTTACAGACCATGGGAAGTTTAAAAAAATGTTAAGATCATTTCAGTCACCTGCTGTTAGGTGTGTATACATCTAATTCCGGACATTTAAAATATCCGAGTTGATAAACCTTATCGGTCTTATTAACACTTGCCTTATCTGCTGTATAGGACGACGCAGTGATTAATGGAACATTCATTTAGACAAGTAAAATCATCCTACCATGGTCTGGAATAAATGTTCACTAAAGTTAAACACGGGATTATCTGGAACATTTAGTTCCGGAGATGTTGTGACCGGATGTGTTGTTATTGATTTCAACAAAAAACGAAACATTGAGTGTGAGTGTTTGGAAATAAATTGTAATGTCACCAAAAAAATAATTTGATAGTTTATTTCAAAAACTGCCGCAAAATATCATCCTGGTAAACGGGATAGGTAAATAATTCAGACATTAGATGTATTTTCATAAGTTACACCGGAATGAGATATCATTCCTGAGTCCTTTTCACTCCGAGGTCGACGTTAAACGTATGACAGAAAGGGATTTCGTTTATCTATTTACCATATAACGAGTTAAAAATAAGTGAGCGTACTGGTTGCCAGAATAAATTGAAGATGATTTTTATATTGTGATTTTTATTAGAATAATGTTTTGCTGTTCCGAGGTGGTATCATAAATCGCGTTTCCCAATGTAAGTTGGCTTTGTATGGAACTAACTGATCAGAAATTTCTTGGCAGATCCCCATCTCGCAAATATGTAATAAAAAATATTCATAATACAATTTAAAAAAAAGCATTCAGTGCCTTATTCTTACATTTATTTACATTATATTTGATTTACATATAAATACTTATATTTCCATTAAATACCTTTGCTGCAGAACCATGTGAATATTGTTACTATAGCACTGAAATTAGGCCTTACACTGTTTGACTGCGAACGGGTGGCAAAGGCGCGGCGCGGTGTCTTCTGCATTTTTTCTACAACAATACGCTTCAACTCTTTGAACCCATGGGTCACCCTTCCACGGAACCCCAGGGTTCCACAGATAACCTTTTGGAGCCCCTTTCAGAAGGATACGGGTCCAGCTGTGTGGACCAGAGAACCGCGGGAGTTGGGATTTAGCCCATCGTCGGGTGCGGCCTTCGGTCAACAACATTTGAGGTTGGACTCGCGGGGGCATGTGGTTAACTGCAGGGGCGAGCAATGTTTGTTTTCCCGACAAAGAATGTCCGTCGGGTGTCCGCTCCGCTCACAGCAAGCGCTCCAAGTATAAAGTCGTAATGGGCTGCAGAGGGAAAGGGACGCGGGGCAGGTGAGCTGTCCTAGTAAAGTTGGACGGTCCAGATGAAAGTGACACCTCCGGGGCTAGTCTGGAGAACTGGACGTGCACAATCTAGTAAATGCGCCGGCCTATCCAGCCGCGTAGCAAGGGAATGGAGAGATGTATTATGTGCATCGGGAAGTGAGTGTGCCGACTGAACAACTCCCGTATCATACTGGAAATATGGGATTCAGCTTATCTGTCGTCCTGAGCGTGGATTGAAACGTTAACAGCATCGGTTGCAGGCGGTGGGCGTGCATTACAGCTCCGGTACCTGTCTGGAGAACAGGGAGTGGACGTGACAATCGCTTTTAAGAGTACCAAAGCAATATGCGGAGGCGGCAAGACCTACCGAAGACTTACGTGGCCCCCTCCTGACGTTTTCGGGCGTTCAGCGGGAATAGCGTCTCCCTTTGTGTAGGCTAACGGCTGGTCACCGGAGCGCTATATAATAAACAGCGAAGGGAAAGTCGTATCGCCTGCACAAACATACCCTGGACCACCTTTTGAGAACCACAGTTATAGATTTAGAAAAAAACAGGAAAATTAAAGAAAGACAATAATTTAATCCAAATGCGACATGCTTGCGTGTAATGACAGTAATTCCATTCAAAAAAGCTGAAGATGCTTCCCAAAATCATTAGAAAGTTATGCTCACCACACGAACGTAGTTTACTAATCATTAGAAAACCACTATTCCAATTTATCTGTACATGTGTAAGCCAATGAACCCCTCCTAAACAGCTGGATCATCGACGTACCAAAGCAAGTTTTAGATTACTATCGATGCCGCCAGCTTAGTAAATAATGCAACTGCAGTGCGAAATACCTTTATAAATAATATCCGTTTTTTCGAACTGGCCACTTTTATCTGAAATATGTGGCGTTTGGTAAGGATTTCCAAATAATTCATTTAAAATGTATTCTTGTGTATTTGGGTTATGGATTTGGTGATTAATTTTTTTCGTGCCATTTGTTTTTTCTTTGATATCGTTCTGTGACCAAATAGAAAACTTTAAATATCGCGTTATTTACAAATACGAGTTTTAACATGGCAGCAGTGCTGCAGAGACATCTCGAATGATTAATAATGTCTATGAGGAAGCTACTGCAAAAAAAACACGGTAAATGCATGGAGGTGAAGAATGTTTCCTCACCTCCATGGTTAAATGTTTGATTCCAAAGTTTTCGTTTTGTAAATTTTAACCTAAATAATAAACCCCATGGACGGCCAGTGACCCTAGTTGACAATGAATAATTAAAGGTGACCGTGGAAGGATATCCACAGCATTTCATTTGAAAGAAATTTGAAACATGAAAAATGGGTACCTACGGCTTGAATTGAGTGAAGCACACCAACAAAAAAAACGGGTCGAGTGCTGCGTTGGTGTGCAATAACTCAACCGGCACAATAACGAGGGGATTTTGTATTGAATCGTTGCTTTACATCACAAGCAACGATTCGATGATCATGATGATCTTTTACGATAATCAAATATGCTCATCACATTGGTTGAACCCAGGAGAACCAGCCAAATCCTGCCCTAAGCGAAAGTTAACACAGAAAAAGGTACTGGTGAGTGCACTGATCAAAGAAAGGAGGAGATTTGATAAGTAGCGCGCCGGCAACGAGACCCGCTGTCTCCATTTTTGCTACGACAACAAACCAAGCTTATGCGTACATGCCGCACGCACACGCCATCGTAAATGTATTGGACGGTTTCCATTGGTCAGAACTGGCTCGCCTAACGTTATCCTTCGTCACTCATTGGCTGCGGAACGGAAAGGGAGTGGCGTCGTGGCCGTGGCGGGAGCACGAACACACGCTTGATTTTACATTTACGCTAGAGATTGACAAACTTTAATCGACATCGATAGGTGTATCGACATATAATGGTGAATGCCTGAATGTTTGCTTTTTAGCTACTTATATTCAATTTATGCTGTGAACTACTTTTCAGAAATTGTTTGCTATTATATAAATATATTATGTTTGTTATTAGACGTTAGTATTGCAAGTATTTCTTTATGGTTCCGAGTTTATAATTTGGCCATATCCGTTCGCACGTCCGCCCGTGTGGCACAACCTTGTGGTTCTTTAACATTTTAATCATATTTGGAGACATTGAAAAGTATTAAAACTCCGATAATCGGTGATAATTAAATTTTAAGAAAGAAAAAAGTTTCCTAATAGTTCTGTTTCCAAAAAGTTTTGTTTCCTAAAAGGTTAGTGATACTTTAAATAAAATTGGACTTTTTCATCATATTATGAGCCATACAGCCAGGAATCTTTTTTTAAATGTTTTAACATAACATCGCATCGAATGAAAGATGATCGAGGCTGCAATTAAAATTTTCCGTGTTGACAATACAATGTAGTCGTGCAATGTCAGGAAGATTGTGTCTAAATTTCTGAGATTTGTTTCTGAGGTCTGGATTCAAATCCCCGCCCCGCTCATGCACCACAATATTGATAATAGGATAATAATAGGTAATATCCTTTTATCTTTCTTAAAATTTAAGAAAGATAAAAGCGTTTGGGCGTCAACGAGGCGTCAACGAGCCGAGCCGCTCAATATGGCTCGGCTCGTGGGATTTGCCTAACATCCCTAGCATCCGCGCCATTGGCCGCAGTACCAGTCGCTCGTGCTTTCTGCTTAAGATTTCATAAGATATGAAAACTAAACCTTTTGTGAGTCATGTAAATGTATTCCATAGATGTATATTGTAAAATGTTGATGTACCTAATTTCAGATTTGACGTTGGAGATACTGGGCGAAACTGAGGTGCAATGGACAAGGCCATCGCCCACCACTCCTTTCATACGAAACTATCATCAGAAGAAGCGATTGTTACATATTCAACTCAATCTGGATGTCTCAATGGGTAAAATATTATTATTATTTTCTGGCAGTCGCGCGCTATTCGTATTTATTATATTATTTGGTCGCGCCTCAGCTCCGCGCCGAGGCCCAGTAAGAGAGAAGGGGACCTCCAGGAATCCGAATCACGGCCAGCCTCGACGGTTGAAAACGATCTCCCACCTAATATCCAACCGCGATCAGAATTGATTCACCAAGCTTATCTAACCGCAAGGCTTCGCACCACTGAGCCACCGAGGCTGACCTTCTTACCTGATGGCTGGCTACCTACGCCTAAGATTTTCGGAACACTAAATTACAACAGTTGGTTTTGTAATCATAATAGCGTGATCTGTGACGATATCAGGCATGATGTCGATGGCAAATGAGCATCTTTTCCGTAATTAAAATGTGTGCCCATTGTAGACGGGCAGACGCAGCCGGGAGCTCACGAGAGGAGTTTCGTGTTCACGTTGCCGCAAGAGCTGCCGTCCTCGTTCGAGGGCTCGTGCGGCTGGTGCCGGTACTGGGCGCAGCTCACGACCAAGGCCCCATATTCCTTCAAGAAGAAGGAACTTGTACCTTTCACCGTCGTGACAAAGGTTAACCTGAACCACCTGCCGCATTTCGTAGTGAGTTGTTTCTCGCTCCGATACATACATTCCTAAGTTACTCTTGGTCAAACGTTTAGTTTTGTTCAACATTTTTATGAAATGATTAAAGAAAATATGCCTGAATTGTCGTTTAACCACCGTGTCTTTCGCCGGGGTTTTGTTTGCTCGGTGTACCGTGTCTACTTGTGTACGTATATCGAAGGTTCAGCTGGTTGTCGCGATGATGAACATTTTATTTCTAATATCTTTGTGGTCATGATAGCAATCTAGAAAAGTTCATAAACTTTAATTAAAAGCGTAAGTACACATCTGTATGAACCCAAACGTCGACCTTCTCTTGAACAAATTTTTATTACGTTACGTTACGTAATTGGGTTCCTAGTAAACTTCTCCCGCAAAAACATAATATGAATAGCCCAGTGGTGCGACGCCTTGCGATTCGATAATCTGGGTAAGCATCTCTGAGCGCGGTTAGGTTGTGGATGGGTGACCATTTTCAACCATTGAGTCTGGCCGTGGTTCGGATTCCAAGTAAAACTTGGAACTCCACGGTCCCCTTACTTACTTACTAGATGGTAGGGTTAAGCCTGTTGGTTCCGTCGCTGAATGATCGATGGTCGAAGCGACAATGAAAATTGTCCGTTTTTTCCATCCAGTTGAATGTAGTCGAGCAATATAAGGAAGGTCCTGGCATGGCACCGAGTTCCCATGTGGTGTGTTAGGCTAATATCTTACGTTCAGTTTGGTATTAGTCATCCATGTCCAGTTATATAAAAAAATAAAAAATAAAGGTGCAAATAACCTTTTTCATACCAAGCATGTACATACGTATCTTTTTCCAAGGTGCTCTCCTAAAAGGTGCTACATGTTTCAGACTCCAACATATCATCAGCTAGAGAAACGATTCCTTAGTTCGGGCGGCGTGCGCGTGGCTGTGTGCACACACACCGGCTTTGCGCCCGGCCAGCGGGTGCCTTGCCGCCTCGTCATCAGCAACAACAACAGAGCGGCCATCTCTAAAGTCAGAATATCATTAATACAGGTCAATTATATATTGATTCAATCATACATAAGACATTATTGATGGATTCGATAGTAGTCTAGTACAGGTAGTTACTTCGCATTGCTGGTATTCCGAACTACTTACCTATTGTTATTGTTATTGTTATTTATTAAGCAGTCATCTGGTAGTAAACTACACTTGAAATTGTCATACAATATTCATCGTAAAATACATTGCGTCTAACAATACAAAGAACAAAGTAGTAAACCGAGGTTTAAAATCGTAATAAATAATGTTAATTAATTAATTTTAACAACATAAATATAAATTGCCAAAGTTAAAGGTAATTGAAATTTAAATGTAAGTGTAGGTGTAAAAAGCCCTTGTCATAATATTAAATACAATGTAAGATTATTAACACAAAAATAGATAAAATACATTAATACTATTCAGGTGTACAGAGCCCTCGTCAGAATAAAGGGTTGACTGGAAGAAATCACTCTTAGTGATAAGTCCGCCTTTGTGCAGTATTGTTGTTTTGCTGTATGTTTTCTCTGAAATTGTATTTTTGTTATGCACAATAAAGAATTTATTCATTCATTCATTCATTCATATAATCTACATTAGTCATATTTTTAAAACAATATAAATAATAATTACAATTTTAAATTTTTATTTTTAAATATGCATATCTTATGAATAAGTCTAATCAGCGACATCATGGAAAAGAGTTTTGTCCGTTATAGCTTCAGTAATGGTATAATAGGCTTTTTTTGTTAAAATATTTTTGACCTTAAATTTAAAAGCATTTCCAGACAAGCTTCTAATTTCCGTAGGTAGTTTATTATAAAATCTGATGCTATTACAAATGAAACTCTTCGAAGTTTTGGTTAGTCTATGCCTAATACATTTAAGTTTATTTTTGTTTCTGGTATTGTAATTGTGTATATCAGAATTCATTGTGTGACTGCCGATCGTTTTTCTCACGTAAAGTATATTCTGATACACATATTCACTAAATAATGTCATAATGCCTAAATCACTAAAAGCGTCTCTGCATGAATCTCTAGCTTTCATATTAAGAAGGCAACGTAAGGCCCTTTTTTGTAATATGAATATACGATTGGCCTCTGTTGCACTACCCCAAAACATAAGACCGTACGACATAATGCTGTCAAAATAGGCATAGTAAACTGTTTTGGCAGCTTGCAGACCGCATAGTTCTCTGATCTTTTTAATTGAGTAACAAGCGGAACTCAATTTATTTGCTAACTTATCTATGTGGGCTTTCCATGTAAGTTGCCTATCAAATATTAAACCGAGGAAATTGATTTCATTTGTGACAGAGAGGGATAATTCTTTTGCAGCATTAGAGACTCTATCATTTGAAGAACGTCCCTGGGATCCTAGTGCAAAGTGCATTAAATTTGTTTTGATAATATTAAGCATTAAATTATTACATCCAAACCAATTTTTTAATGACTCTACGGCCCCTTTAAAAGATTCACGTAATCTCTCCGCATCAATATTGCTCAATACAAGAGATATGTCACCGGCAAACATAATCAGTTCAATGTCATTTGCTATACAACTAGATATATCATTTACATACACAAGAAACAGTAATGGGCCCAATATGGAACCCTGTGGCACCCCCATTTTAATGAGTTCGTAATTCGATTTTCCTCCATTTACATCACATACTTGATATCTATTAGTAAGGTAAGATCTAAAAATTGCAAGTTCTTTACATACACAATGTCCTAAATAAGGTTCCGAACACTTAAAAGGCAGGTCATATATCCTATCCGTAAGCTCGTCATAACAAAGAAAGTTCGAAAGCAGTAAGTTGAAAAAAAAAATAAAAAATATTGTTTATCAGTATACTTGCGCCCTAATAACTACTGCGAGCGCGCTGCGCCATCTTCACCGCGCATCGGTTTAATTTATTTGCATCGCGCATCACATTACCACAATACCTAAGATAGTAGGTAGATTATGTACCTTAGGTACTTACGTTTATATTAGGAGACAGCAGCGGCCCCTTCTAAGCCCACGCCGCTCGATCTGCTGCCCGCCAACGTGCACACACATTTGTCCGTCCGATCACACGTGATCAGCTGGCAGCAGTGCGTGTGTTCTTCTGATTAAATAAGGATGCTGTTTATCACGTTTTAACACACTATGAATTGTTGATTTCGACACGTTTAACACTCGTGCGGCTTTTTTTGTACTCGTCCTAGGATGTTGGCGAAAATAATCTATCACTTCTTGAGCACGGGAGTTTAACACACCTTCTCGCATAGTTGGTGCTACGGGTTGGTTATCAATAATGCGCTGAAAAGCCGCGGTTATTGCTCTTGAGTCAGCAGGATGACGCCTGTTCGGAAACCGATTACGGTACAAACGTAATGTAGCCAAGGCATTCCCGTGACACTCCCCATACACCAATATCATGTCTCCATTTTCCTGAGCAGTAAAAACATTCGCGTTCATAGCGAATACGAGATCTTCACACACTTTCGACCGCACAGTTACAAGGCCACGCAAACACTGACTGCGTTGCACGGATGAAATTAGTGCGAGTAAGCACTTTGTCTCAAAGAGACACCGCCTTTGAAGCTGCGTCGCCGCCGCCGCCGCTTCGGGGAAACCACCCACCCCCGCTTCCGCTCCCCGCTGGCCCGCCATATTTATGCATGCTTTTTCACTCTAGAGAAATTCCGCTTTTGCATAAAGTTGATTTTTTTTTTCTCGGAAACTCCAATAGTTTCCGAGAAAAATATATTTATAGAAGTATATTAATATAGTTTCTTCTGAAAAGTTCTTTACAGTGTTAAGACCTTTTTTAGGTTTAAGTATTCGGAACCTAATTTAGGACACGGTGTATATTTTATAGCAATCGATTCGGCAGAGTATGGCCGGCAGCGGAATCACGCTTGTTCGTATTTATATATAAAAGGATATTAATGGCTAATATCACTCCCACTGTCATCATATTAGCCCAATACATCATGCCAGGAATTCCGTTTTATGCGAACGTTGAAAGCGACAAGGTTCTCTTGGCTCCACGTGTGGCGTGTGGCTAACCATACACCGTAATAGCTTCGCAAAAAGTGGGGATCCTATTCCGCTGCAGAATGTCCGTCTTACCACTTCTTTTGTATGTATCACAGACTAGGCCGGTACTGCAGCCATATAGGAAGGTCCGTGGGGAAGGTAGTCCCCATTACTTTGTTTGCGTCCTTGGACTCAATTGTTGGAGACCGGAATTTCGCTCGGAACAACTACCTACCATGAATTATTAATTGACCGCAAAGCGAGCGGTCTCCGTTTCAGCTTGGGCAAAGATCGTGTCGGCGCCGCGGCGCGGCGTCAGCGAGCAAGCCGCAAGCCGGGCATACAGTCACAGAATAACTTATAGACGATATAGTTAGATATAGTGCTACTTACTGTACGCGCGGCGCGAGCGGATCTTTCTTGCTTTTTGTCGAAATGGCGATCTAAATTTTTCGAGATATTAATTTTCCAAGTTTTAATTCCAAGTTCCAAGCGACCGGCATCACAAAAGTAGCTAACTTGTTTTGTCCTTTTTTGTTCTTCGTAGTCGACTATTTTGGTTTTAATAATTAACGTTATCGTCGTTAATCATCGATATTTGTTAATATTTTCAGAAAATAACGTACAATGCGAGCAGTGGGTACGCAGATGAGGAAAAACGCATATGTTCTGCCGAGGCGGAAAAGCAAAGAGGACGCAGCAAGACCGCGGAGTGTACATTAGAAATGGAGATCCCACAATGCGCACCGTCCACGCACACACTCGCTGAGCCGCTCATAGCCGTGGCATACGTCATCCGGGTACGCACATTAGGGAACGCTCTCATACCACGTGACCGATTTGGGGGGGGGAGGGGTTTATCAAAATACCACGCTACATGACGGGGAGGAGGAGAGAATATACACGGTGTTAAACAAGTTCGCGACATTCCCGAAAGGGGGTTATTTTGGGTCGCATACTGATTCCGTTCTTGTTTTGAGCTTTTGTTTGAAAATTTTCGATTTCTAATACTAGTATAAAAACATAGTATTTCGTAATAGGAATCGCACTGCATTCATAAAAAGTTCTAAAGTAGGATTTTTTTTTTAAATAAATGTGAAAATTACATTCGGATCGACGCGATACAATTGGCGGCGCGGCGCGCTGTCAGTTGCGAGACAGCAAACGCGTGACCTTGGCAGTGGTGCGTACACATGGCGGTGCACATGGCGTGCTTACACCATTCCAAAGGGAAATTGTCGCTGAGGTAAAAGTTTGGAATAAATCTGCAATATTTTTTTCTGTTTTAGATTTAATTTTTAAATACCACAAAATTATCAGTATACGAAATAGTTAAATAATCGGTATTACAATAGTAATGTCGCGAAAAAAATTAACACCGTAGATATGAAAAACACCTCAAATGGAGCCAATCTCAGGCTCCGAAATTTCGTGCAGGACGCTCTGCTCCTCACACGGCGGTAATCCGTCAAACTAAATATTATTCTTATTTCTCGCCGTAATAGGAGGGGTGGGATGAGTCATGAGTCACACATAGTCACGGGGGGGGGGGGGGGGGGGTCCAAAAGTGGCCTAAAATCGGCCAGGTGGTAAGGGAACGTTCAATTTCAGTGGCACAATGTGCCGTTTATTTCATGAACACATTTTAACAACAATGTTTCCATAGTCGCGTGAAACCCGAAGTGTTGACTGAACGTGCCAATCTGTTTTCGTGTTGCAATGACTTTGCAGATCTCAACCCATCGAGAAGCATGCATATAAAAAAAAAGTTCTCATATGTGTCTAGTTACCGAGATACATATATTTTTCATTTATGTTTAAAAAAATATACTACCTACTTACCTACTATGCAAAAGAAATACAACTACAGAGACAATGTTTTTAACAAGAATTTAAAAATAACCTGAAACCTATTTTTTCTAACTCCGAAGCCACCATATCACGAAAACCACCATATCAACTGTCAGCGTGCCGCCCTTATAGTTAGTCTCCTTTTGATGATGTCTCCGTGATCTCCAAATTTTTTGAAAAACTTCTACTTTAACAACCAAGACCGATGGCTGAAAATCACTCACACTGCTGAACAGATTCAATATGTTTCACTACAGAATAAGTAATAGTGTTTCACGCAGGAATTATAATAAATACATAGTATAATTGTTGAGCGGAGTTGCTGGGGCGTGACTTGCAGGTGGAGATGAGGTTCCCGTATCACCTGACCATGGCAGAAGACATCCCCGCGATCGTCACCTCCGTCCCCGTGCCGCACTCCTGGCCGGATACCACCACGGAGGACTACTCCCTCCTCCGTTGATGCCACACTCGAGCGGAGTACAGAGGCAGCTACCTACTTATGCCAATAGGGCTCGTACCCATACTGGGGGGTCATACCAAGGTCATCGGTTAGTGCGAAGTCACGAGGAGGGGAGGTCGTTAGTGCTAAGGTCACGTAGCATTCACGCGGCGTAGTACTATTCGTCGTAAATGCGAGTGCAGATCCTTGAAACTTTCGCCCATCGATATCTTTCGCCTTATTCTGTGCTTTTGCGCCGCTCCGGACGCGCGAGTGGAGAGCTACGTAATACACATCACTGCTATCTTGCAAGCTAGCGCGGAGCAGCGCCATTTTTCTTTATAAAGAAATAGTTTTTTTTATAGTATTTAAAATACTACTTGAAAATGGAGGAGAAGGCTCTGAACACCATGTCATGTCATGTCATGGTAGGGGAAGGGGGAAAGGGAGTCAAAAAGTGGGTAATCGGTAAAGTATCTGGTACGGAGCATGAGTACAAGCCCTTATTCATAACAACTTGATGCAAATAAACAAATAATATCTAAAATAATAGCTAAACAAATAACCTTTTATTACAAACACCCCTTTATCTTTATGAGTTGGGTATTTTATCATCACTACATAGTATAAAACAAAGTCGCTTTCTCTGTCCCTGTATCCCTATATCCCTATATCCCTATGTATGCTTAACCAATACAGCATTAATCCTTATCCAATTAAATACCTTAAATACATTGTTGATTTAATATAGATCTATATGGCCTATATATTTATATAAAATTGCGGGACTTAGCGTTTGCGCCGGTACCGGCCGGGCCAAGCGGCGGGAGCGTGCCTATAAATAGTGCGTCGGAGGCCGCGATTCTCCCTATAGCACTTTGAAGTTATTATTTCTCTAATATCTAATAATCATCTAATAATAATATCTAAAATTTTTTATTTCAAATATATCAATGTAGGAGCTCTACGTAAAAAGGGTTTATTTGTGTATCATTGTTTAAAAATAATATTTTTTTAAATGATATTATGCCCGTGCAAAGCCGGGACGGGATTTTGGAGCAGCGACGGATTTCCGCCTAGGCAGCGGCGGATATACACATTTGCCGCCCCTACAGACCTGCTACACTACAATGCGATACCCTAGTTCAAAATCATACTAATTATCATTTATTTGTCAATGAACTTTTAACTTTTGTTTTATGCACTATCATTCTAATCACACAATCCAGGGGGGAATCCCTTGCAGAAAGAGTAGAGCCATCTGTTATCAGATATTTCAACAATTTACGATTATAGAAATATTCGTCATTTCTTACTATAATTCTTTTTTTAATTAGGTATATTGTGCCACTACCCGTACCATTATATTTAATTTCCTAAATACATTGATACACAATATATTTTAGCTGAAATAATAATCCGATGCGTATGCGCAGCGCCATCTATTGCATAATAGTGATAATATGTTGCGGTTGTTTTCTCGAATTGCATGTTTCTCTCGAATAACCACTTTTTATGCTTTTTAGATAGTTGACCGCATATCTTTTATTGCAAAAATTCGATAGTATATGGGGAGATCTAGACACAGCCGTCAATAAAACCATGAGTATTTTGTGCCGAAACACCAAGTTGTTTCCGTTACTTTTTCTAAAGTCTTGAAAACACACAACAAGGCATTTGGAGGCAAAATAAGCAAAGTACCATTGTTTTTGTCTAATCTCAAATAAAAATCTCAGTTCACATACAATTCGATACGAAGTGCTTGAACTAGAAATATGCTTATTTTATCCTTCAGAATAACTCTACGGTGGTGTGCCCACTAAAATGAGCTTAAAAATCTAAGGGGTTTAGGGTTCCGTTTTCACTCTTTGGGTACGGAACCCTAAAAAGCAAAAGAGACTTGGCTTTGTAATGTTAGCCTGTTAGCCATTTTACACACCCAGACATGTTCGCGGCATTATCATATGACTGTCCACGAGAGTCTTTAATATTTATGCCCAGTGTTTTGAGTGGCGAAATAATGGCAAAAAACACTTCTTCAGCTTTATGTCCCACTGAGGAAAGAAATTTGAGAAATCTTTTACACGGTTCACCTGTTTCCACAACGTATCCAATGAGGAGGGTAATTTTGTCCACATGTGCTATGTTGCAGGTGTTGAATCGATTATCAAAGAAAAACGTTTGGCCCTTCTTATTTTCGTTATTTCGTTCGTTTCGTTTCCAATCCCATCAAAAGAATAAACTCATCGCAAACGGTATTCGATAAGTAGTAATTGGTACTCCACAACCTTGATTCCTCATAGAACTCAGCTAAAAGTTCTAAAATCATGCAATAATTTCTTCAACTGAATCCCGCGGCGGCCGCTCATGCAGTCAATTCAGCCAGACGCACTCATCGATCATTCGTTCATGCGCCGCAAACAAACGCGACTACGCAAATTGTAAAAAAAAATTGATTTGTTTAAATTATAATATGTGTTACGCACATATCAAGACGTCAAAACAGGGGGTCCATTCAGAGCAAGAGTGAGTTCGAGTTCGGGAGTGAGTTAACCTAAAAATAGCTGGGAAATATATTATTATTTGAATAACGGAACCGTTATTTATACTTCCAACGTATTTACGGGACAAACCAGATTTTTACCTAACTGTAATGATGTTCTAGAAGTGTGGAAACATTAACTATTTAAAAAAGTGAGTTGATATTTAGTTGCGAATTCGAACTCACTCTTACTCTGAATGGACCCCCAGTACTATCGGGCTACAAAAGTCGATATTTCCGACGACCGGAAAGATGGTAGATTCAAAAAATTCGGCCCTAAAGGACATCGCAAAGTTTGTATGGGCTAGAAAATCGTCACTAATTTAAGTGTTTTTGGATCGAACTACCACAGTTAAATTGTTTTGACTAGGGCATTGACTTATATATTACTTCGTAAGGACCCGGTCAACGCGCACGACTAATGGCACCAGTACGTTGGCCCTAAAATATTCGTTTTAGGGCCAACGCGACTCAGTCGTCTGCGGACCACTGCAGAGTGATGTTGAGTCGTGAAAATGCCCTTGTTGCGTAGTAAAAGGGTGCATAAAATACGATACGAAAATTACAAAGACACATGTAATAACGTATCATCGATATGTAAACTCAGATAATATAATGTTTTCTGTTTAACAATTGAATAATTGCATTTTCAATCCATAATTTAATTAACTACCAAACTTCATAAGCGGGCAATTGACGCCATGCCGCGCGTCGTACGTGTAGGTGAATTAACCTTGTACGGGCGTCCTTATTCATTCTGGTTTATTTTGGAGTGGATATGAGTATGAGTGGGTAATCAAAGATTTTTTTTAATGTGATCTATCATGTGACCACTCAATGTAATCGTCCCGACCTGATCTACCTGCCTGTCATGTCAAAATTTGTTTTCGTTATATCTTGGGAAACACTGGTCATAGACCTATCATGCGACCACTCAAAGTAAAAGTCCCGACCTGATCTACCTGCCTGTCATGTCAAAATTTGTTTTCGTTATATCTTGGGAAACACTGGTCGTAGACCCATCATGCGACCACTCAAATTAAACGCCCCGACCTGATCTAACTATCTGGAATGTCAAAATTTGTTTTCGTTATATCTTGGGAAGCACTGGTCGTAGACCCATCATGCGACCACTCAAAGTAAAAGTCCCGACCTGATCTACCTGCCTGTCATGTCAAAATTTGTTTTCGTTATATCTTGGGAAACACTGGTCGTAGACCCATCATGCGACCACTCAAATTAAACGCCCCGACCTGATCTAACTATCTGGAATGTCAAATTTTGTTTTCGTTATATCTTGGGAAGCACTGGTCGTAGACCCATCATGCGACCACTCAAAGTAAACGTCCAGACCTGATCTACCTGCCTGTCATGTCAAATTTTGTTTTCGTTATATCTTGGGAAGCACTGGTCGTAGACCCATCATGCGACCACTCAAAGTAAACGTCCAGACCTGATCTACCTGCCTGTCATGTCAAAATTTGTTTTCGTTATATCTTGGGAAACACTGGTCGTAGACCCATCATGTGACCACTCAAAGTAAACGTCCCGACCTGATCTACCTGCCTGTCATGTCAAAATTTGTTTTCGTTTACATATATATATATAAGGGTGAATCCGAATTGATACATTTCAGACACTGTAAACTCATAGAAACGTCAGCAGATGCATCTAAAGTCTCAGTGATGCATTTACTGAAGTGATTACTATTTCACAATTTGAACAAGTTTCTTGTTTAGTGCAGCACGCTGGGCGTCGCTTCCTGTGCTAGAGGTTCAAGGTTAGCGCCGCATCGCGTTCCAGTTTTTTTTAATGTTATAATCATTTGCAGGTTCTTCTTAGATTTTCTAGCTCATTTTAGTGGGTACACCACCGTAGAGAGTTATTCTGAAGGATAAAATAAGAATATTGCTAGTTTAAGCACTTCGTATCGAAGTTACATGAAATAGTATGCGAACTGAGATATTTATTTGTTATTAGAGAAAAAATTGGTAATGTGGTTATTTTTCCTCAAGAATCCGCAGTGCTGTGTGTATTCAAGAGTTGGGAAAAACTTACGAAAACAACTTGCTGTCTCGGCACATAATACTCATTTGGTTTTATTGACGGCTGTGTCTACATTTCGAAATATACGAATTCGAACTTTTACAAAAAAAGATATGCGGTCAACTATGTAAAAAGCATAAAAAGTGGGTATTCGAGAGAAACGCGCAATTCGAAAAAACAAATACAACATATTATCACTATTATGCAATAGATGGCGCTGCGCATCGGATTTTTATTTTAGCTAAGATATATTGTGCATTAATGTAGTTTTGAAAATAAATATAATGGTACGGGTAGTGGCACAATATACCTAATTGAAAAAATAATTATAGTAATAAATTACGAACATTTCTATAATCGTAAATTATTTAAATATCAGATAACAGATGACTCTACTCTTCCTGCAAGGGAACTATTTGTTTAAAGTCTGTTTAGATCGAATTATATTAGCTGGATTTCTCATGAAAGTTGAAATATTTGAAAATTCTAATCATTAATAATAATTATCGATGGTTTCGAACGCTATCGATTACATTTCTGTTACGCCAAAAAAGTAACTGGAGCTCCGGTTGCATATCTCCTTTGCCGCCCTAGGCTCCAGCCTACTCAGCCTGCTGGTAAATCCGCCAACTGCGCCTAGGCCTACAATGGGGCAAGACGGATTATTTATGCATTCCTGAATACGCAGAAGCAGGGTATGTGGGGACTGGAGTGCTGAAGGCGACAACTCTATTACCCACTAAAACACCTCCCAATGGGGAGGACGGCTGCCAAACTGTACCACAGATGGCGCCAAATAAAACTGCCAGTTTAATTTCAATGTTATAGGTTGTTAACCAATTTAACTGAGTTAATATGAATAACTACCTTGAACTGAATGTAATCACGCCCAACTTTAACGTTCAACCGGTCACCATCAAGAACTCAGTGTTTTTTTTGTACAGCTTATGGTGTAGGGCATAATCCTCGCCCTATTCGAGCACCACTTTCTTTCTCTTTCTGAGATAAGTGCATTTCGTTACGAATGCGGTTCGGAACCCACCTAAAACTGTAGGTCCCTTCCTCTACTAGGTGATTGGGCAAAGCCTGCCCGGGTTGGTACCACCGCAATGAATGAAATAAAAAAATGTCTGTGTTTTCTTCGTAAAAGGAAGGTACTGGCATGGCACCGAATTACTTCGGGAATGTGGTGTACTGGGCTAATGTCATGACCGTAATTGAATGGTACACTATGGTACTCTAAAGAATCCCAGTATTATGGCCCTGAAGGCCACGGAATGCTCTCACCTCTAATTACGTCCGCAACCCTTCATTATGAACAGTCGTTTGAGAGAACCTCTCAAAACTTAGTACGAGATTAGCACCAGACTAACCATACAAAAATCGGTTTGATCATCTTTAATTTGATGCTACATAATTTGTACCTACGTATGGCTCAGTTTTTTTACTGCAATTTTAGGGCTACTTAGCTTCACGCTAAATTACCAGAGAGGTGATCAATAGTATGAAATGCTTATAACTTGAGAACCAATTATCCGATTTAGATTCGTACCATGCTAACTTGGATTAATTGGAAGATGTGTTCAAGACGCTTGAATGGGACAACGTTAGTATCAACGTTAATGGAGATTTCCTCAGTCATCTTCGCTTCGCAGATGACATTGTTCTCCTGTCGAATTCCCGAGCTCAGCTTCAGACCATGCTGGAAGACCTTTAAAATGCATCGATAAAGGTATGTCTGAAGATGAACCGGGACAAAACCAAGGTCATGACGACCAAGGGTATGATGGGAGGACAAATCGTTATCGACGGAGAAGTGATCGAACAGGTTGAAGAGTACGTATATCTCGGTCAAATTCTGCGGCTCGGTAGACAAGGACTGACTAAGGAGGTTGAGAGACGGATTCAACTGGGTTTGGCTGCCTTCGGAAAGCTAAAATTCGCTCTGAGGTCTGACCTCCCGCAAAATCTAAAGACCCGAATATATGACCAGTGCGTCCTCCCGGTTATGACGTACGGATGTGAAACGTGGACTCTGACGGTCGCTGTTGTCCAAAGGTTGAAAGTTGCCCAGCAAGCAATGGGGCGAGCCAAGCTGGGAATATCGCTACGGGATATGGTGCGTAACGAGACAATCTGCCGACGTACCAAAGTAGTCGATATTGGACACCGGGTGGCTAAGCTCAAATGGCAGTGGGCTGGTCACGTCAGCCGAAGAGACGACGACCGTTGGAGTAACCGTGTCCTACACTGGCGGCCGTGGACAGGAAAACGGAGTGTAGGAACACCACCCGCCATGTGGGACGACGACATCAAGTGCGTCGGTGGAAAGCAGTGGTTCCGTATCGCTGAGAGCCGGGAGGACTGGAGAAAAATATGAGAGGCGTATGTCCAGCAGTGGACGCAAACACGCTGACTGACTGACTGACTGACTGACTAACTGGTAAAATTCAGTTTACTTTACAAAATAACAGTTCGTTACTAACCTCAGATTTAATCACTTGCTTGTTAACCCGTCGTGGTTAATTTATCATGGTAACTCCCCGCCCCCTGGTTGAGTGTGACATGTTGAACTTCATCAACATATGTTTACTCTTGAGTGCGATGGGTACGGTTAGCACGCAGCAGTATGTTTCGCATTTTCAACAAGCTGCAGACGAGTTGCCTTTTGATATTACAAGTTCGCAAGCGTTGCCAACCTTTAAGAATAGACTGAAATCATTTTATTTGACGCAGTAGTGAGTTTGTTTGTTATAATTGTTTTTAATTTTTCTTTTTATTTCAGTTCAGTTGTCATGTATGAAATAATATATATTTTGTATGGTAAGTAGATGTATATGTATTAATTATGTATCATGTCGTATTTATTTATGTATATTTTATTTATTTATGTATATAATATATATTTATGTATATATAGATATGTTTATGTTTATGTTAGTAATAGACTGTATTTTTTTTATTTGAATACCTACATTTCGTTAAATATATAGAAAATAAGTAGCTATGCTTAGTTTTAGT
This sequence comes from Incurvaria masculella, assembly GCA_946894095.1. Classification (NCBI taxonomy): domain Eukaryota; kingdom Metazoa; phylum Arthropoda; class Insecta; order Lepidoptera; family Incurvariidae; genus Incurvaria; species Incurvaria masculella. The sequence continues at coordinate 17,925,651 of OX335658.1, read as the reverse complement.
TAAGTTTTCATTTACATTGTTCTATATTAATTAGTTATAAGCGTTGTTTTTCTTTGCTTACCCTATGCTGTAAAATTTCCCTATCATAGGGTTGATTGTTAGAAATTGCCTTAGGCAATAAATCCGCCTTTGCTCTGTACTTTGTATGGATTGCAATAAAGAATATTATTATTATTATTATAAAAGACCACGTGTGGTTGACAATAAGTGATTCCAAACCGTACAGCAATGGCGTAAAGTTAAAAATAATTCCCTTAATAATTACATGGATTTTAATATGTTTATTTTTATCTGTGATAGCTCCATACAAAATTGCACTTTCATGTATTTACATTCATATTGTACACCTTGCAACCGATCCCAACAACCACACTTATAACTAAATGTTGAACTAAAATAAATAAAAAAATATTTCAGCAAGAAATTCAACAGCTACATGGGTACACGCAGTGCCAAACGTCTAGTTAGCTCTGAAGTTGCCCCGCTTCGCGCTGCAATAACAGAAATCAGGTATCAGCGGAATGAACGCGGTGTGGGACAGGAGCCAGCTCACATCCCCTCTCACTTCGGCCCCGCAATGCGCTCGCCTTGATTTTTGTGCGCTCATTGTTCGTACGCCACGCACACGTTTGCACTCACAGCAGAAGTAAAGTCGCGCATTGCGTTGTTATTATTATAGTTGTTTTGTGATTAGTATTGTTTCTGTAATTCTTATTACAGAAACAACCCTACTCGACGAATACCGTTTTACGCCGGCAAGCAAGAAAAATCATCATTAACGTATACCAATTAATTAAGAAGGAAAGTAAAGGCATAAAAATCCACCTTCAACACGTACAAAAATGAGTCGCAGCGAACTGTGGAGTTTCTACAGCAACTGTGCACGGATTTAACGCACACGCAAACAAATCTGATCTTCTTGCAATATTTAAAGATGTGTGCACAATTTTCATAGCACTGAAAAAGAGTTGCCACCTGTTGTGAAATTAAGGTGGCCCATCCCGCTAATCTCCCCATACAAAAGGGGAAAGAACATCACGCCCATATTTCTTGTCAGAGATCCAAAGTTTTGCTCAAAATAGCTTTATTTGATCGAACTAGATGTCTGATGACCATAGGCATTGTAAAATTGTGTTTGGTTTCTAAGTTATAAGGTCCGAAAGTTCGCATTTTTCGCGCGTTTTATACAATAACTTTGGAGGTGGATTACGCAATGATAAAGTAAAAACATCTTAAAAAGATTAGTCATCAGACATAGCTTATTTAATCAAGATTCATAATCTATTTGGTTTTTGTTCGATTTTTTACTACAGCGGTGGTGGTTTACTTTTAGCTATAAGTCGTTTTTAATTTAAAATTTTCGTAAATCTTACCAAATCATGCACTATGCACATTGTCTTTTTTGTGGACATGTTGCATCTTCCTCATCACGGAGCCTGTCTTATTCTTTGAAACAGAGAAGGTTCCAGAGCGCAATAGCACGGTTTTGTATCGTGCCCGCAAATGAGTTAGGCGCGCCGGGTTGGGCCACCTTAAAGGCCGACATTAATTTTAAAGGTTCAGCTGCAAGCCTTAGACGTATCTTAAAATATCTAGGATTCCAGTGGAAGATAACGGTAGATAATATACAAATATATACATATATATACTCTGATCGAGTATGCAAAAAGCCAAATTAATTCAGTTTTTGTTTTAGAAAATTGGCTAAAATTATGTTCTCTATTCTCTATTCTCTACGTATATAAAAGGGAACGTCTGTCCACATGCGAAGGGTAATCTCCGTAACCACAGAACAGATCAAGATGCCGTTTATACCGATTTACAGATTCAATCGCGGAGCTTGCTTTAGGATACACACCATCACGCTAAATATCATAAAGGCTGAGCAAAATCAATGAAATTACTCTCAAACAAAATTAATACGCGCATGACGGCGCTACGTGCGGCGTCATTTTGCTCGCTCTCCAAATATAGAAAGGATTAACAATTTTCGCGACAAAACTAAGAAGCCAGTTGGCGTAGCGCGTATAACCGACTGTTTCAAATATGTTTTGTTCGAGGAAGGGTTCAGGTTCGAATCCTGAAAACTCAATTTGGTTTTTTTATCTCGCATATAATTTTTATGTTTTTTTTTTAAGTAATAGTTTGATGGCAAAACCATTTTTCTAAGGAACAATTTTAAATCATGGTAGTCAGATCGAGAAATGTTGTTCCCAGTTGGTCATTTGATACTAAGTACGGCTATAAGTTAATCAATGTTCAAACACGTCACTTTTAGCGAACCGCATGGAGTTCCTTCAATACTGTCCATACAAAATGACGTGTTTAATCATACGCTGACGTTGATTGTGACTGTCGGCACAATTACATTGATTAGATTTCCATCACTAAACAGAACCACTTTTGAATTTAGTTGTTCAGAAGAGAGGGATGAGTTAAACAATGTTCAAACACGTCACTTTTAGTGAACCGCATAGTGTTCCTTTCATATTGTCCATATAAAGTGACGTGTTTAAGTTGACGATGATTTTGATTGTTTGCCCTTTCGTGCACTCGACCTTATGAGTTATAATTCCAAATTACTTAATTACTTTTTCGATATTGTTTAGCGAAGTGGCCAGTTCCGAAAACTTATAGTGCGCCCTATGTATTATAAATGGGAATGTTAGAATATTTCTTATTTAAGGCGCAAGGACTAGCCAACTACTCGCGCCATACAAATGCACTTTTTAACAAATGTAATAATATGTAGTGAAACGCTTCAGCAAATCCAAATAGAACTCCAGACTGATAATGGATTGTTAATATTTTTTTATTCCATCATTTATTTAAACAATAATAAAAATAAAAAAGTTGATTTTTCTCATTAGAAATCTGAAAGTAATTCGATTTCTAGATATAAGCAAAAACAGCATATTTGAATAAACAAAAAATTCCATTTGCTTTTAGATTTCTACATTTAGTCAAAAAAGTTCGGAAATGGAAACCGTTTCCGCAATGTATTTTGTATAGAAAAAGGAAACATACATTAACGAAAATAATTCGATTCCTAGACAAGGAATCATATATTGTAAGAATGACACTTATAATCGTCAGACTTAGTTAGTTAACTTGGGGTGCCTCGTCTAACTTTGCGATTTGGCTAGTACCAGGCCCTTAATTAATTTTTAATCTATCGAATTTTATCGCATACTTATCATTCTAATAGGCAATATTTTCAATAACTATAAATAAAGGCTGCTCATCAAACAATTAATTAGGATATACCAACAGATTAGGTAATTTTTTTTTAGACACAAAATTTTTCACTTATCTGTACATCTGCGCAACGCGTGGCACGACAACTTTAGAACTAACTAGATGTTTGGCGCAGCCTATACCTAATATATATACCTCTAGTCCAATCAACCAATGGCCAAAAAGGGGGGTGTAGAGTGTGTGAGCAGGGACCTAAGCGGTTCTTTCAGAAACTTGTTCAGGGTGCTTAAGGAGTAAACATACTAAAAGTCCTTGCGCTAGATGCCAGGACTTTTAGTATGTTTACTTTAGTACGTTTAGGTGAGCCGAGGGGGGAGGTCCCACTTTTGGGTTTTTCCTTGCCCCTACCCCCCCTCACCTACTAGATGCCAGGACTTTTAGTTGTTTACCCCCTAAACACCCTAAACAAGTTTTTGCAAGAATATCTTAGGTCCCTGCTCACAACTCTCCACCTTTTTTTATTGAGTGAACATCTCCAATTTTTGAGAAAATATTTCTACTCGCTGTGTTGAATAAAATATAACACATAATAAAACTGTTGGAAAACCCCCTCAAATAATCCATATACCGGATGGTACTTCTGTCATTCCAAGGACAAGCCCAACCTCTTCATTAGCGAGAAAACATTTGGGCCTAAGTAGATCCAAACTGCAGAGATGTTACAGAATGCTTCAAAAATGTCTTACAGAGCTCAACCCTCAAAAAGCAGCAGGCTGTTCGGCACATCGATCGCGTCAGCAATATAAAATGGGAAGATTTGGCATTGTCAAATATTGATTCCGTTAAATCGTGTTACTGCTAATGCACACGTGCAGGCCTTTGGCCAGAAGCGGCGTTAGGGTAGGGCGCGGTTGGGCGACAGACATCAAGGGGCGCCGCAGGCGCGCCTTTTGTATCTGCTCGCTCATTTAGCAAGTCCTACTTACTTGTAAATTCCCTATATCTAGCCACAAAAACCCTAAAAACCTAACATGGAACGCAGTGTCCGGTCGGAGTCATTAGTTAATTTTCCTAATTAATCGATTAGTTCAAAATGTTTGAACATGTTCAACCTATTGGGACAAAATATAGAAAACGGAAAGCCGAAAAAGAAATGGAATTAAAAAATTAATGTTCATTAATAAAGATAAATAGATCACAACAAAAAAATCAGGACAGCGGGAATAACAGACGTAAAATGTAAAAAAAAATAAGTGGGAGCATTCAATAAATCACCACCAACCAGAAGCGATTATGACATAACATCTGCAATCTTATGGGGGGAATTTTTGACATCCACTTCTGATGGGTGTAGAAATTGATCTAATTCCTTCACTTTTTTTATCACATTTTACGCCGGTTCAGTCCCATGGCATCTACATCTGGAATACAAACGGATGTGTAAGACAGGACGCAACCACATTTGCTCATTACTTCTTGATTATGCTTATTGATCAGAAAAAAAGAATTCTGACTTATGACTTCATTACACAACATGCAACCATCTATATATTATTTAAAGTCTATAAATTTAACTTGAGATCACCAAGTGCTCAGAAGGTCTGTTTTTCCGGAATATTTCGTCCGTTCCGTGTTTATTTAAAATAACTCTACTCAGTCTTTCACTAGTCGACTCATTGACAGATATAAATGCTATAAAATGCTATTTTACTGATATTTTACCTTCACCTGCAGTCAACAAATGGTATTGTAAGAGAAAGTTGTTCTAAATGTCTAAGGCCGGGGTACAGGCTTTGCACGTGAAATGATTTCTGACTTCACTTTTTCACCCATCAGATCTCTTAAATTTTGAATGTCTTTTCCGCATTAGTGGTATCAAACATCTCCCTTAATAGCCAATCGCAAGTGCTTCTGCATGACTGAATATTTAGCTAGTAGTTGTTCTAAGACCAAAAACTTTCCGAAATGTGGTTTATATAGTTTGCCATTCGTTTGTAAAATATTCCGTCTTGTAGTTTCCTTTCTAATTAAATATTTTTCTGGGCAATCTACGCTTTTCCTGTTTTTAATCGTAGTTCAGAATATATCCATCAAAGGTAAAACTTCTCATAAGAATTCTCGTGAAATTTTATTATTTCAGACAAGTGATTGTAGCGATTTAAGTATCCTACAGATACTCAAATTGACGTTGACCTACTGTAAAATAGCTTGCAAATAAAACAAGAAGCGCGATCTTTAGAAACTGAACATATTAACCATCTGCTTGCTTTTTTTTTTTTAAAGTGAGAAGTGTCTAGAAGGTTGGTGGAGATTTAATAAATTTTCTCACTTATTTGTTCACATTTGAAACATTGTTGCATGTTGTGTGATGAATTCATAAGTCTGAAATCGTTTTTGCGTGATCAGAATGTGGTTGTATCCTGTCAACTTTTACATTTTACCAAAGACCGCTACTTACTCGTACAAGGAATGTATGGACAGCGTTGCGAATTTTGATCACTACACGGAAATTAGTTTTCAAGCTTAAGTAAGTAAAAACTTATCTGCGATTGCCAATATTTCAACCCATATTGACAAACTTGGTAACATTGTCAATTCAAAATAAAATTGCGGAAAACATAGACTTTGTTATCTTAATAAAATAGATTGCCAAAAAAGAGACTAGAAAAGAAAAATTGCATTCGGTTTTTTTTTAATAAATGGTTATCTCATTATTTACCTTGCCTTTTTTCGCGCCCCGTGATATGTAAAAGGTACGTTGTAATATATGTATAAGGCAATGGGGGCGCCGTAGAAATCTCGCCCAGGGCGCTGGTAGTGCTAAAACCGGCACTGCCTTTGGCGATAGATGGCCTTGGAGTGGCAAAGGCAGATACAATGCTATTTACCGCGAGAGTGAAAGAACTAACACTCCTTTGCCTTGTTGGCAATTCGGTGACACATTCGAAGGTCTTTGCCCAATCTTCCCGTTTATATCGCTGAGTGGGGGGAAACCTTGCAAATGACCCCACTTACCTAGAAAAATGCTTTGTCCATCAATGTGCCTAACACCTGTATATTTCTGATACTAACAAGTATTGTCTGGAACAATGAATAAAATTTATATTAAAATTTGTTAACATAATTGTTTGAATTGGAATGCCCTGATGAATAACTAAAGCCATTTCTTGTGAACTCTAAGCAATAAGTTCTTCAAGCGCCTTGTCCCTGTTGAAGTGATGCTTGGCAAGCGCAGCAGCCACGCAGCTCTCCGAGAAACCCAGCTCCATAAGCTGCCCTACTAGCAGCAGACCCTCTACCAACTGTAACACACAAACACACACATGCCAGTTGAAGTGATGCTTGGCAAGCGCAGCGGCTACGTGGCTCTCCGAGAAGCCCAGCTCCATAAGTCAAATAGTGCCAGAAAAAAAACCCATTAATTATAATTAACACGTTGTTGATGGCATATTTATGTAGACTTAATTTTGGGAAATGACCGAAGTCGACATGTCGCAAATTTGAATGGAGTTTTCTTAAATTTAGTTTAAAGAGAAAAAAACATTAATTCAAATATTTTGGTCATTTAAAAGCTACAGCCTTGAAAATTTTTGAGCACATGTATAAATTGTTTTGTTTTAGCATGTTATAGCTAGCTTTAAAACTTGTTACGTTTTTGAATGCAGGTAACGATCAAACACTAAATCAAGCCACTTGGTATTTAAGAGTTGTCAACTGTATTGGCTTCCGTTTTTATTCAGCAAATCAGATTTTGATCTATCTACAAAATTTAAACAGTAAAAGTCACTATTACTGCAATCCATACTGAGAATTGGGCAATGCTCATTGCAACAATGCACTGAGCAGCAAAATGGTTAAGCAAACTACTAGGCTGGGAGCCAGGAAGTCGTATGCGTCCCACCTTTTTGTCGTTGTCCCCGAGCAGCGAGCAGAGGCGTGCGACGCGGGGCAAGGGGAAGCCCATCCGGCTGATATTGCGACACATGCTGTGCAGGTCGGGCGGCACGTCCGCCAGCGGGTCCGTCGCCTCCGCCGTCGCCGCCGCCGCCACCGCCGCGCCCCTGCCTGCTGCGGTCGCCTCGCTGCGGCCATCGCGAGACGACTCGCGAGCCCGAGCGAGGCTGCGCTCATCCGCACGCACACGCTCACCTGCCACCTGAGTTTCACACTTCATTACTCTTTTGTCATTTTGCATTACATCAGCGGCACCGGCCAACACATTGAGTCGTGCACAACCTCTCCGGTAATCAAACCGGTAACACGCCTCCTCGCTTCGCCCTCAAGTTTCATTACTTCGTACCAGTCTACCACTGCGCACATCGAGATACTTCTACATATTTTAGCCCTTGACACTGGGTCCAGTTTCGCCCGCCTGTGAGAGAACGACGGAATTTGGTATCTTTCGTGGAGGACACTGTTGGTTGTGTCCCAAAGCCTGGTGAAATGCCAGGCTTTCATCCCTTCGACACCATTACCAGATCTAGCCTGATGAAGAGGGAAGCCTGATAACCACCTGTTCAGTACTGCAGTCAGTGGCAAAGTCACCAATCCTTGATCTTCGCTTTGGTGTTCCTAGTCTTTCCTCTTCATCATTTTTCGGACGGACTGATCGACTGCAAGCCCCTTTCTAACCCTCGCCAGACAAAACGCTTCACACTCGTTCCACGTGGAGGAAACCATATAGTTTGTCAGCCTCGGTGGCCCAGTGGCGCGACACTTCGGCGATCGCTCTCCGAAGTTAAGCAACGCTGGGTCCGGTCTGGTCTTGGATGGGTGACCATTCGACCGTTGAGAGAGGCTGGCCGTGGTTCGGATTCCACGTTAAGCTGTAGGTCCCCTTCCTTACTTACTAGGTGGTAGGGTTTATCCCGCCCGGGTTGGTACCATCGCATTGGATGAACGATGGTCGAAGCGGCAATGAAAATTGTCCGTGTTTTCCATCCAGTTCAATATAGCCGTGCAATATAAGGAAGGTCCTGGCATGGCACCTAGTTCCCATGTGGTGTGTTGGGCTAATACCATGACAGAACTTGTGGTATTAGCCATCCATGTCCAGTCACATAAAAAAAAAAAAAAAAAAGTTAGTTCACTAAGTGAAACTGAGTCAACTAACAGTGTTAGAACGTTAAAAAGTGCCAGTCTGATCAAATGTTGACTGGCATGTGGTATGTTGGCTATGTTCTTAGGTATTTCTTTTCCCAGTTGTATCCCGGGCCAAATTGTATCTCTTTCAAATATACCTTCTCGCTATTTAAATATTTGTTTCCTTTCCAGCAGATTAACATGTTCCATTCCAACTATGTTTCAGACTGGCACTAAACTGGTACAATTTAGGTAAGCCTAAATTATATTTCATAAAATTTACAATATTACACATTCCTCTAGTGCTGGACTGCAAACAATTTTCCAAACCTTAACTCTGATTCGGATATCAATCGATGGGTCGGAAAGAAGCAACATGTTTTGAGATTAACCCTATGCATTCCGTAGGTATTTTTCCGCATGCCAGATTTGCTCTTTTTAAATGTTCATTGCCACAAAATGGCATTTATTTTCATATTTTAGAAACATACTTAATTACATAATGCTATACACGCGAACCTTTTGGTTTGTCTGTGTGACTCTTCTTTCGCCCTTATGGGATCGTTAATGTGGGGAGAAGAGAAGAATCTCTGGACTCCAGACCGATTACCTTGAGTACAGAAATGTAAATAATAAACTTTTCTCACTCACTCGCTCGTCCAGACTTGACTTTGAACAAGAATTCCTGGAACGTGGTAACAAAGCTTTCTACGGACACATCAGACATCAACTTTCATTCAAAACATCTAAACCTCACATATTATCAGATGGAAAAGGAGGATTCTTCAAAAGGAGACAGTCTTCGTCTACGTAAAAGAACCACTGGACACGGTTCCGTGTATCAAGTCTCCGCGAGTAATGAACACTATTGACGACGTGCAATTCTCTGTAGAAACATTTAAATCCTAGCAAAGTGTATGCCATATGCCGCGCTTTACATAAAAAAGCCACCCTGTAAAATTATAGAGAGCTCTCTTGCAGCTAGAAAGCTGCCAGACGACTGCAGATGAGCCCTAGTGACAACGATATAAAAGAAAGGAAGTTAACTTGATTCAGTAAATTACAGGCCAATCAGTTTCACTTGTATAGCAACTAAATGCGTGGAGAAAATAACAAATACCAAGATAAAAATTCATCCTAACCAGAAACCACAATATAGCTTATCAACAGCATGGATTCATCAGAACCAGACGGTCTGCAACCACAAACCTCCTGGAATGCTTAAATGTATGGACTAAACAATTGGACAACGGTGTGCCCGTAGTCATTATCTACTTGGACGACTTATAGGAACATCGGCATAGAGGAGACTTGATTGAAGTCTCCAAAATACTTAGTGCAAAATATGACTGCCCCGATCTGATTGAGATATTTGACATGAACCAGAACCTGGCATGGTCACAGTAAACTCAAACACTGCTTCCGACGAATGTCACGACCAATACTTTTTCAGATTATTTTCAAAATCTGATTACAATGCTTAAAATGTAGATGTCGCTGAAACTCAAATTAATGAGATAACGGTAATGTCGTATCCATTAAATACATAAAAATTATCAAACAGTCAGCTTCAAATACAAACATTCGAAAGCACTTCCTACCTAATTAAGTGGTTGAGACACGGAACAAACTACCAGAAGATGTTATTGATTCATCAAGCACAAACACATTTAATTTCCAACTTGATAAATACATAAACAAAAAAAAGACTAAATAAATCCACAAAGCGCAATAATAAAAAAAACAAATAAAATATACTACCCAAGACGATAACAAAACAAATAACAAAAAAATATTTGAAAAAACTCTTAAAGAAATAAAATATCATAGATATGACCACATCAGCCAATAGCTGCCTGTCGATAATAAATAAATAAATAAATAAGATATATTTTCCCACCAAAATATCTGTCAATTTCGACCTTTCTTCTTACACTGCATAAGGCGTATTTTGGTACCAAAAAATAGAAGGGTTACAGTTTTCAAAACATATCTATGGGGTAATAAAGTACTTTGGAAATATATAAAATAATATTACCTCGTCACTCAGCTCCTTGACAATGTCAGGAACACTGCGAGACCGAGATTTGAGTTTTTCTCGCGAGTCCTCTGCACTAGCACCGAGCGTCCCGCTCGGTGACACTTCTGACGGGAAGGTGTAACCCAAAGCATGTTGCGGGTATTGGTAGTAGTTGTAGGCTTGCGGTGAGTAGGTAAGGGTCTCACTGGCAGCTGGTGGCAGGGGTTGCACATCGTTGGGCTCTGCGTGCAACGCAGCCTGTCCGTAGTACCCGTTCACCTGCTGCGGGTTGTATACATTAGGAGAATAGTACTCGTAGCCTTGAGCGTAGGCACCACTCATATTGCTATTATCACAGATATTGTCATTATTCAGGTAGTAAGTGTCGGGTAGTAGATAGGGGTTGGAGGGCGGTGAGTAAATTGAGTTTGAGTACGGGTGGGGCTCCGCAGGAAGCGCGGTAGATCCGGATGCCATCCCGGACTCGGTGCTGGACATGGGAGGTCCAATCACTGCACCCGCCCTTTCATTTTGCAACACCTGCGCTAGGAGATCTAGGTCGTTAATACATTTCAGCTCCATATTATCGAAAGGACTGGATGTGTCATTTTCAAAGTCAGAGAATGTCAACTTGTCTATGTTCTGATTGGCATAGGTGTAGCGCGAGTTCGTCGAGGTGAGGTGAAAGCCATGCAGAGGGTCCGAGTCGGTGAGGAGGTCGAGGTCTGTGGTGCAGCGCGGGGCGTGCGCCGAGAGTTGCACGGGCTGCAGCAGGATCGGGGAGGCGACGGCGGGATGTACGGGCGGGGCAGGACGGACGAGGGGTGCGGCGGAGGACGCCTCGTCCGGGGACATCTCGCTGATCTCGTCCGTGCTCGGGTAGGACACATCGGACACGCTGAGCTGCTTGAGGCGCTCGGCCGCGTCGGCGGCGGCGAGACGGTCGAGACGGCGCTGCTCGAGCAGCCGCAGCCGGTGGCGCCTCTCGCTCGCGATCGTCTCCTTCGCCCCGCGCAGCTCGGCCAGCTTGCCGAGCACGCGACCCTCGAACGCGAATCCGTACTCGGCGGCGGCGAGCGCCCGCCGCGCCCGCTCCTCGCACTCCACCACGCCGCGGCCGAGCACAATGCGCGGCGGCGGCTTGTACCGCTCGGAGATCTTGACCGGCACGCCCTCCGTGTAGTCCCCGAACAGAGCCATCGCTGCGAGCGAGCTCCCCGACGAACCGATGCGACGTGTCCATGGGCAGGAACCGTGCCGAGGTCACATGCTGCGTGACGTCTCATTCATTTCTAGCAGATTGCACAACTCTAGGAAGAGACGGTCGGTGACACACAGAATAATATCAAAACCGAAATTCTGTAAAAAAATAATTAGGTAAAAATCATTTCAAATAGCTAAAATCTGTACTGACAGAGGAATTGCAGTCACAGCATGACAGAAATAATATTTCAGCTAACTTTTTTTTCAATGTTTTTTTCTAAACAGAAAGGCAAATATCTCGATATACAGTTATTATGTATTATGTTGATATGCTGGATCGTATCGTTTGGCCAAACTACAGTCTTCTCTGACTGAGGGTCTACTCATAAAAGCGAAAGCGAGAAGACGCCTACTTTTTTTCTACATAGAGTTTGACAGAACCGAAGACGAGGACTTTTCGCCTTCGCTTTCCTGAGTAGATACCCCCACATAAGAAAGCTAAAACGAAAAGTTCTCGCGTTCGCTTCTGTCAATCTCTATACAGAAAAAAAGTAGATATTTTTTTTTCTGCATAGAGTTTGACGGAACCGAACACGAGAACTTCTCGCTTTCGGTTTCCTAAGTAGATATGCTGAGTAGATATGATGCTGTCTTTCCTGTCTCTCTCTATCCCCGAACAATAGTGTTGCCATACCCAGTTTATAAGTCAGTTGTGTGCCGAAATGTTTTTTTTTTTTTTTTTTTTTAATCTTAATTATTTTTTGGGACTTTAGCCACATTGTGACTATGTCAGCGCCATAGTACATTTAATATTTCTAGTTTTTTAATTCAAGAGATGCCTTAACAAAACTGATCAAATGTTTGCAATCTGCTGATTGTGGCTCAGTTAGCGCATTGTGAATTGCAAAAAATAAGTTTAGCCTATCAGTTTTGAGTTTTGCAATTAATGCATGACACAAGCTCTCGTTCCGTTCACACTCCATCAAAAGGTGGTATTGATCCTCGACTTTTGGGCATAAATCACAGTTTGGTGAATTGATTAGGCATTGAACATGTTTAAAACAGAGCCGTTCGAAACCACTGTCATCATGTAACTAATTGCCTGTTTAACTAGTACTTCTATTATGGCAGTTATCTTATCTCCCCAGGTCAACGTGCTCCGAAAGGCTATTTCTTGAATCTTTTCCAACAAGCGTCTCCACACAGAGGGGCTGTTATCAGGGGTCGTATGATCTTGCTGCATTGGTACGGAATCAGTATTTACTGTATCTGAAGAGTTCTCATCGTACATCCTTGGTGGTGGATTACTCTGTGTTTTCGGGATCGGTTTGAGGAGATCAGTTCGACGTGGGCGCGGCGGAGGCATCATTGAAGTAGAGGGGTGGGCAGGCTCCTGAGGCTTGTCCTCTTCCGGCTTGTTTGCTGCAGTTACTGAAGCGTAAGTGCGTAACATAGAAGGGGAAGAGCTGACTGCGGATAGGCATGGCACGACGGCAATTTCAGGCTGGTGGCTTTGTTGGGCATTGCTGCGTACAAGCTCTTCTCTCTTTTTCAATGCTACCTTGTACGTGACATTTTCATCCGTCATTATCTTTCGTATGGCTTTTTCTTTGGAATAGATGGGGCAAGTCCTGTCCAGAGACATGTGGGGGCCATTGCAGTTTTTGCACTTGTAGGAAGAAGACTCACAATTTTCATGTTTGGCTCCACATTTAGGGCATGTCTTCTTTAAACCGTCGGGGCAAACTTTGTAATTATGGCCAAAGCGCCAGCAGGTCGAGCATTGAGTTACTGGAAAGCTGTAAGGTTCCACGCTGCACTTTATTCCATATGCATAAACAAATTGAGGTAAACGTGGTCCAAGAAAGCACACCCTTATTGCTTCCGATTTTGTCCACTCACCGAACGCAATCTTCTTCTGGAGGCGAGTTATGGAAACTATTTGTATTTCACATTCTAAAATGTTCATGATTTCGTCAGTCTCCATGTTTAAATCAATATTTCGAACTACACCGAAAGACTGCTGAGTTTCAGTTGTTCTTGTGCATTTGATATTATTCTTTATTAATTCTTCATTTTCGAGGACTTGCTTTAAGCTGTCTTCAGATTCACACCTGACGAGTGCCTTGTATGGAGTGAGGTATTTAATCTTTGTAATGCCTTTATTTCCTTTGAGCAGGCGAGCTAAAGCAAGTTGCTTAGGTAAAATTTGTTTTCCTACCAGGTAGGCCTCGCATTCTTCGACGCTAGTAGTTTTTTCTTTAAAATTTGTGTGGTTTGTCCTCTTGCGTTTTTGCACCAGTTGGAATCCAACACTTTCCTCATCTGAAGACTCTCTTGGACGTCGCCTGCTGGTGGTGGGAAATTCGTCGGCTGCAGTCGGTGTGTTGGTCATGTCAGACTCATCCCATTCCAGCTCTGCGGTGATAATCTGGTCTTCGGGTACTTCTATGAGGTCTGCAACCATCTCGAGGTCCTGTTCATCTTCTGAGGTCAGGTCTCCAGCTCCTGTCTCTCCAGGATGAGGCACTTCCATTTTTTTTTTTTTTGAGGGTAGTTATGAATATTACACTGTAGCCTAGAATTCAAATTTAAGTCACTTTTAGGCCTTCTAGGGTCAAACCCACACTAGTACTGTGAGTTTGGGTAGTCACCAGCACCTTGCACTACACACTGGCTTTGCACTTATTTGTCTGAAATTACTGTAAGCAAATTATGTGAGCACATGAAAATGAAGCTCAGTGACAGCTGACAGCTGACTTCACAATGCCGAAATGTTGATAATATGTTTAATTGTTTGTTAATTTTCCCTGGAAATGTGGTAAAATAAATGCCATGTTTCATTTGATAATTTATCGGTTCGATCTATTCGTAGGGTTTAGATCTGGGAAATAAATATAGGGACGTTAAACTGACAGATCATATCACAGTTGCAATAGCAGCTACAAGTTGCAAAATGTCCTTGCTCGCACTGCCGCTGCCGCGATGCATGCCGGTCTAAATGCAGCAGCTCCAACCTTCCCATTTGGAGTTAATCTGGAGGTGTCAGTGTATATGAAATGACATCCTTGCCAGGTTTGGTTGAGTGTGAGTTTAAAAGACTCTTCTGCGTGTGGCATATCCTTGTGTAAGCGAAGTCCAAAATAACTCTTGGGCCTACAGTTCAGTTCTGACGTTCCTGCGATCGTCATGTTGACGATCGATTATGTGCTTCGAAAGTTCCAAAATGTCCTTGTTCGCCCTGCCGAAGTTTTTCCTACCCACCCCGAAACCCCCGTGTGGAAGTAGAATGTCACCCGGATTCGATTTAGATCCAGATCTGATTATGACCATAACGGTACGACTTTATGTGCCTTGTACCCAGAATGAATACTTTTAATATTTTCGAAATTGTAGTTATACAATGCACAAAATCGGCCTCCGCACTCCAAGCATCCAATTCGTTCCAACGACTTTGAGTGGAGTATCTTCACTAAAACTTGTTACTCGTTGCAATTGGGTTGAAGCCTGCCGTTTTATCTTTTGATATCACAGTTAAATATGTGTCAATATGTCCCTCATGACACTATACCACATTCCTACATATTGAGACAACTCGTCAAAACAAAATATTATTAAACCTACTTTAAAAAACAAATGTACCTATCAGAATACTTAGGTAACGCAAAGAAAGATAACTTCAAATTATTCTGTGTATTCCATTAATGTATTACATCCATTCACGCAACAGTTATTATATTTAATTCTATGTTGATTACATAATAATAGGAATAAAAACGCCGAAAGTGCGATTCCCGAAACGACTGATCGTACGACGTAGTGGACATGCGAGCGTTTGCGCGCAGCGGTCCTGACTGAATTTGGAACGACGAGTTCCCATGCGCCATAGGTAAAGATCTCAGTAGGTATTTGGGAGTGACGGATGCCTGCCTACAGTGACTTTACTGCAATAGTATTCCGTCCCCTTGGTCTGAATTGTGTTGACAGCGATTACGAATATATTATTCCAAACACTTGGTCCGCATCAGTATTCGCGAATACTGAAATATTTCCGATAACAAATTGTGAGCAAATTGATTTTTGCAATGTACGCATTTCGGAACGTAGGGTAAATGTCCATGATCGTCCTGCCATCCCCGCACTGCTCATAGCCACAATCGCACGATATCAAATCGGAACGAATTCGAACCTCTAAAATGTCTTGTATGTCTCGACCATAGGTCTCGACAGTGGTTTAGGTGGAGAATTGTCTAACTAGACTAACAAACGGCGAAATGCCTTCGTTATTTCAGAAGAATTCGCACACGATCAGAGAACTACAGATAAACACGCTTAGCCCCGGTTGCACGAAGAAACGGATGAGTTAATAAATGTTCAAAAACGTTACTTTTAGTGAACCGCATAGAGTTCTTTTCATGCTGTCCACACAAAGTGACGTGTTTAATCATACTTTGACGTTGATTTTGATTTTTTGTCCCTTCGTGCTCTCGGGCCTTAAGAACGGCCCGTAAGCTATGCTCCCCATACAAACGTAGTTTACTAATCATTTGGAAACCGCTATTCCAATTAAATTGATATTTAATATCTAACATACAGTAGCAAATATCTGTGTCTGCAAGCTTTTGTTTTTTTGAAAAATCCAAACCGAATGAAATGAAAGCAAAAAGAAAATCTTCATACGAATTTTGTTTTCTCTGTGGTTTGACCCAGAATACATTTACCGAAAAAACAAAGACATGCAGACACAGATATTTGTAGTCTAATATTCAGCGGTGGGCCTAAACGTTATTTTCCAATACTATCTCATTCCTTATTCGTTACTGCGTAAGAACGAGTATCAAAACCTGTTATTAATAATGGGTTTTGATACTAGACTGATATCAATGGCTGACCAATGCAAAATATTTTTTTTTTAATAATTTAATGCAGGTCTTAAATAAATACACTCCTTGTAAATATTTCAGCTACCTACCTATTACGGTTCATAAGATACAGCCCTGTGTCAGACGGACGGATGGACGGACGGATGGACAGTGGAGGCTTGGTAATAGGGTTCTGTTTACACCCTTTGGGTACGAAATCCTAAAAATGCTTTAACTTATAAATAAAAAAATATTCTCATTAAAAAGTTACATGAAAAAATCAGAATAAATTCTTAAATAATTTTTTTTTATAACTTAAATTTCCAATAAAAAACTGATATTTAATCAACCTGGTGTTTAAAATAGTTGTAAAATAAATCCCTGTCATGCACTGTACTCGTACATTAGAACAAAGCGCGAGATCCCGTTCCTGAAGATGTTATTGTAATAACAGGTTTCGTAGTAAGAGGCGCCCGCAAGATAGTATTGTAAAGATGTTACTGTAGGAACGGGTTTCGCAGAGCTAGGCGCGCGGCGCTTGGGCGATCCCGTTCCTGAAGATGTTATTGTAATAACAGGTTTCGTAGTAAGAGGCGCGCGCGAGATAGTATTGTAAAGACGTTACTGTAGGAACGGGTTTCGCAGAGCTAGGCGCGCCGCGCTCGCGCGATCCCGTTCCTGAAGACGTTATTGTAATAACAGGTTTCGTAGTAACAAGCGCGCGCGGGATAGTATTGCAAAGATGTTATTGTAGGAACGAGTTTCGCCGAGCAGAGGCGCGCGGGGCGCACGGGATAGTGTGGCTTAAGACGTTATTGTAGGAACGGGTTTTGTAGATGATGAATAACAAGAACGACTTGTTCTTTTCCAATACTTGTTATTAATAATCGTTACGTTAATATCGGCCCGCCGCTACTAATATTAGATACCAAATATCAAGTAAGTTGGAACAGTGGTTTTCAAATGATTAGTAAACTACGTTTGTATGGGAGGCGAAATTGTGTGATGCTTACGGGCCGACCTTAATAACAGCTTGATGACAGCAATTTGACAGCGTACACGGATATGGTACACGGCGCGCTTTGTACTTTGTACGATATGTGTGCGGTCAAGAGTCACGTCCCGTATGCCAACATGACGTTCACGGGAGTGAATATAAGCACCAGTATTAAGCAATTCGGAACGGTCGTATGACATGTGAATTCTCCGCAATATACTATTTCTGTCAAATGTAGGAAATAGAAGCTAGCGAAAGCTTTTGCCTTTTCATGCGGAAAATCATAAAAAAACAGGGTCCTTTTATTCACAGAATATCCTACCCGCCTGGCGCGACTCTCTAAGATACGATGAAATGTATGAAAGTCAGCAATAAATCTATGGCGGCCAAGATGGCGGCAAAGATGGCGACCAAGCCTATCCCAATTGGCTGCGTTCAATATAACTAAATTTGAATGAGGGCTCAGAGTTAGTTGAGTTCAAAAAGCAGACTGCGACGCTCATCATACGATTCAGCAACGATTTGTCTCTATAGCCACCAATGAGCTAAAAAGATTATATTTCATCCGCCCACAACTTTTTCTTATATTTACGAAACTTTCATCACACCCGGTCTACAAGACGATTTTTAGGCTTCCGTACCCAAAGGGTGCCAATAGAACCCTATTACAAAGCCTCCGCTGTCTGTCCGTCCGTCCGTCCGTCTGTAACAGGTCTCTATCTGATGAACCGTAATAGGTAGGCAGCTGAAATTTTCACGGAGTGTGTATTTATTTTTCCGTTATAACCATAAATAGGTAAAATAAACAAATATTAAAAATCAAATGAGGGCCCCATACAAAAAACGTGATTCTTTTGTTTTAAACCTTGTATAGGTACGGAAGCATTCGTGTGCGAATCCGACTCGCACTTGGCCGGTTTTTGAATGGATATCGAGTGATCCGATTCTACTTTATATACGCGTAGCAGATACAGAAAGGGCTGCCTCGATTTATGGGCAACATAATAAATATGAGAAAATTGTTATGAATCGCTTACTTGTTTGAATTCATTTGACGCACTCTTCAGGACTCGCGGCACGACCTGGAGGACTTCCGAAACGTCGCCCAGTCAGAAGTCAACTGCAGGTCACCGGTTTCGAAGATTGTAGCTATGGGTTGCTCCAGCTGCTGATGTAGGTAGTTCCACAGCACGTTGCTCAGCGATGAATGTATCCGTGCAAACCATACTTACGGTGTCCCTACGGCAACTGAAGCCTCGTGGTGCTGAATGATTATCCACAATGCGGTAGACGAAACGTCGACATAACCCTCTAATCAGCAGAAACCGTGCGAACGCGACACCCGCTGATCAGCAGACAATAAATAGCGTGCGAGCGCATTTTCGGCATGTTGCAATAAATCGATCACCTTTCGGAATACTTTCACCATAGCTACCCTAGACTATACATTTTCAGAAACTGGAACGAATGTTGCTTGTTATGATTCAAATTTGAGATTATTTAGTGCGGCAGAAAAAAAAAATCTCAAACCTAGGTGAAAGCTGAGAAACCTATGTTGGGAAAGGAAAAAAATATATCTCTTTGAAAACTAAAACTAGACACCTAAATCTACAAAAATACATAAAAAACTTAACAAAGCTTGATACAAAACAATCTTATAAATAAGGGTACAGCCCGCGCACGTAAGACGGCCCTTCGAAGTAAGAAAAAACAATTTTATTTGCCCCTCCCAAGAAATAATTGAAAAAAATATATATTGAAATCTGACCCCATACAATTCACCTTAGCAATGGGATAAAGAAATAATTGATTAAGGTCTCATATCTATACCATTATATAAAGAGGAAAGTTTTGATTATTTGTGTATTTGAACCGAATAGGCTCTGAAACTACTGAACGGATTTGAAAAAATATTTCACTGTTGGAAAGCTACAGTCTATCCGAAGGATATAGGCAATGTTTTATCTTAAAAACATTAGGGATCCTTACCAAAACTCCGATAACGTAACCCAAGATGCAAAAAAATGACCAAGAATGTTCCTTACATCGCGTGCGCTGCGGAATCTGCTAGCGCATGATTGAAACAGGATGCAAAAGCGCAGAGTATGTTGGTTACGAGATTAACCGAAGAAGTGATGACACATATACTAACGTGTGAAACATCAACGGACATGTGGAGAAAATTATTGTCTGTATTTGAACAGAAATCAGCAACAAGCGTGCACCTAATTCATCAAAAGTACTTCAGTTTTAAGTACGACGGCGGCGGGATGGCACTGTTCTTATCCAAGATTCAGGACTTGGTGAACCAGTTGAAACAGCTTGGAGAGGAAATCTCGGACAAAACGACGATGACAAAAATTCTTATGTCGCTTCCAGAACAGTACACTTTATATCTGCCTGGGAGTCCGTCAGTAAACCTCGGCTGGAAGATTTGATAGCGCGCTTGATGACTGAGGAAGAGCGGATGAAGAATGACGATGGCGGCAGTGAAGCGGTCGCGTTGGCTGCAACATGTTATGGTTGTGGTAAGAAAGGACACATCAAGAGGTATTGCAAAAATAAAATGCAGCAAGAAGGAAACACGAGCAAGAAAGAAGAACGAAAGTGCTATTTTTGCAAAAAGCCTGGCCACCTAATGGTAGATTGTTACTTGAGGAAGAAAGCTATTCCCAAAGCTTTTGTGTGCTCAGGAATAAGTGCTGATGAGAATTTATGGGTGCTCGATACAGGAGCAAGCGATCATATGACTCCAAGAAAATCGTGGCTTGGGGATTTTAAAGAGTTTGATGAACCTAAACCCGTTGTAATTGGCGATGGAAGTAAGCTACAGGCGAATGGCTATGGTACAGTTAAAATCAAAGCCTACGATGGTTTTAACTGGAATCAGATGGTAATACAGAGAGTACTATATGTTCCGGGTATAAAAGCAAACCGGTTCTCAGGAGGAGTGGCTCTTGACAAGGGATATAAAATGATGCTGGACAACAAAGTATGCAGATTCTTGGAAGGTGGCATTACGGTGGCAGTGGGGGAAAGATCTGAAAAACTATACGTAATGAGCTTCCAAACGTACAACGAAGCATCGTCAGCCAATATCGGAGCAGTCAAAGAAAGTCTTACAATATGGCACGAGAAAATGGTCCACCAGAATATATACCAGATAAAAAAGGTAAACGAAAGTAACAATATAAAATATGACACTCCAGAAGATAATAAATGTGTGGCGTGTGTACAAGGTAAACATGCACGAAAACCATTTCTTAAGAGTGAGTCGAACCGTTCACGTCCGGGAGAACTGATACATGCTGATCCATGGGGACCGATGAAGGTGGAGTCTGTTGGCGACTCTCGATACTGTTTATTCATGGAAAGGAAGCAAGTAGATTATGCTCGGGATGTAATCTTCGCAACTTCAAAGAAACAGGAAACGGAAATACCAATAACAGAGGAAATAGTGGTGAAAATATTTGATACAAAACCTGAGGAAGAAACTGAAACGGAGGAAACCCAAGGTCATACGGAAATTATCCAGGAGAACCAGCAGAAGAATAATTACGAGTCTCAAGGTTCAGACGGCGATGAGGAGCACACAATTTCTGAGGAAGAAAGGGAAAAAAAGAGACCGAAACGTAATTCGAAACTACCACGGCGGTTCGATGACTATGAGATGTGTATGGTGTCCAACTGCAACGAACCTATGACCTACAATGAAAGTTCGTTTAAGTGGGAAAACGTATGAAAAAAGAATTAGCGGCTCTACATGAAAACAATACTTGGACTTTATTCGAAATTTCAAGTCTACCTAAGGACTGTTGTGTGATGCAAAATAAATGGGTATTTAAGGAGAAACAAGAGGACTGCGGACATAAAGTTTTTAAAGCAAGGCTCGTAGCTAAAGGTTTTCAACAAAAGGGCATTGATGATGTATATTCTCCGGTTGCTAAGCTTACTACTATTCGCACAATGTTAGCAGTGAGTACATGTAAGAACATGAAAGTTCATCAAATGGATGTTTGTAATGCATTTTTAAAGGGTGACATAAAAGATGATGTATGCATGTAACTACCTGATGGCTGTTCGTTTGAGTCAAATAAAATATGTAAATTAAATAAATTCACTTACGGATTGAAAGGCTCACACATGTGTTGGAATGAAAAGTTTAATGAGACATGGATAAAGGAAAATTATGTTAAATCTTATAACGATTATGGTCTCTATATAAAACAAACGGACAAAGGCATACTGTACTTTATTTTGTATGTGGACGACCTGTAAATTTCAGGATCTGATGAAAGTGACGTTCTCACAATAAAAAAAATTTTGTATAACGCTTTTAAAATCAAAGACGTTGGGATAGTCAAGTGTTACCTAGGAATAGACATAAAGCAGGATGTAGAGAAATGTGTGACTGAATTAAGTCAAGCATCATATTTGAAATATGTGTTACAAAAATTACAGACAGATTATAAGGAGGTAGGTACTACGATGAATCCAAATTTCTAACATGAAAATTTAATGAGAGATGAGTGTGAAAGCAAAGAAAATATATATAATGATAAAGTTGGGTTAAAGTAAAACTTCACATAATAATATATCATTGTAGTAACCAGCGATATGTCGTAATGTATTTTTTAAGTTGAAAGAGTTGTGATTTATTTTTTGTTTGAGTGGGGGTGTTAGAAAGCAAAGAAAAAAGTAAATGTAATCTGTCACTTGTCAAAAATGGCCTAGCGATACGGTTGTTGTGTGCTACTAATAAAAACTGCATTGGACGCAATCTTTCATTTAATTGCTCCTCGCCCCTACCTTGCTACAATCTCAAAAGTATCATAATAACAGTTAAGCTAATTATTTAGTGAAAAATAAAACAACATCAAATAATGTTTACTCCCTGGCTTTAACTCAATAAATTATTTATTTAATGGCTTTGTTTTCTGGTTATGACCTTTTTACGTATGAAAAATACATAAAAGTTAAAATACAAAGAATACAAAAAAAAAATATTCACAAATATATGCTCTTTTTTTAGGAACTCTACGTAATAAGGGGTTTATTCGTGTATCATTGTGTCGAAATAATATTTTTTCAATTATATTATGCCCGTGCAAAGCCGGGACGGGCTGCTAGTTTTATATAAAAAGAAAAAACTTGAGAGCAATGCATATATGGAAAATGCCAATTTTTCCTTCTACCTGAGCTGAGAACAGTCAATACAATATTATTTTGAAAGTAATTGCATATTGCTTTCAATTAAAATTAAAATATGCAATGCTGTAGTACAAAAAATTAGTGCAAAATTAATTTGAAAATGATGAAAATTTATCGTCATTTGATCACACGAACACAATGCGATGCATGTGTGTGTGTAGGCGACGCACGTGAGAGCAGGTGCGACAATTACGTAGCAGGTATATCCGGTGGCAACTGCGATGAGGGTCTACGATACAGTTGCTCCAATTAATTAATTATTTGATATTGATAGAACTGATAATCTATTCATGGTCAGAAAAGGAATCGGGAATTCGAATAAGTGTTGGTGTGTTCCTAGTAAAATACAAGAATCGTGGATGAAACCAAAATAGGGTACCGTGCAAACCAAAATAGGGTCCGTGGAAGCAAATGTTTAGTGTGTGCTTGATAGGAAAAATGTGTCCCTGCAAACCAAAATAGGGTTCCGTGGAAGCAAGTGTTTAGTGTGTGCTTGACAGGATGACGACGACGCCCCAGATGGTGCAGACAGGCATCGCCGCATGGAGTGACCTAGGGTTCACCTTCGTTTCCTTCTTGCCGGCGAAGGTTGATACTAGGTGCCCGAGGAGCCTTCAACCTCGCCGGCATTAGGCCGACTGAAATATCATATTAAAATTGTAGTGTTTTATACCATAGAAAAAAACCGACCAAGTGCGAGCCACTCGCATCCGACCGGTTCCGTACCATCGTACAGGATTGAACACAATAAAATCACAATTAATATTTTATTGTTTTTATATTTTACCTATTTGTATAGCGGCAAAATAAATACATACTCAGTGAAAATTTCAGCTGCCTACCTATTACGGTTCATGAGATACAGCCCTGTGACAGACGCACGGACGGGCGGACGGACGGGAGGATGGATGGACAGCGGAGGCTTAGTGGGTACGGAACCCTAAAAATCACATGTATGAGCCCCATTAAATTTTTTTATTTTATTTTACCTATGTGTTGTTGTAGCGGCAAAATAAAAACACACTCTGTGAAAAATTCAGCTGCTTACCTATTACGGTTCACGAGATACAGTTCTGTGACAGACGGACGGACGGACGGACGGACGGACAGACGGATAGACGAGCGGACGGATGGACGGAAGGACAGCGGAATCTTAGTAATAGGGTTCTGTTGGCACCCTAAAAAACAACCAACATTTTTCCACCAAACGTACAAAATATTGTATCGCTATCATTCACCTGTATCAGGCTGTATAACGTTTTGTTCGAGCATAGAACTGTACAAAACATAATCAGGCAGAACAGCTTAGATCAGTGCTCCTTCCCGAACGCAAAAACGAATAAAGAACAGACAATCTTTCAAAGATCATTAGGAAAATGCACAAAAGCATACAATTTCTACAAATAATTATTGAAAACTGAACAATACCGAACGCGTTTTTGGGTTCTATTTCTGTACGATACAGTAAGGTAACGTAAGCCCGAATATACCTAAAGTCCGCGCTTCCGTTACGTTGGCAGCACTCCGCTGTCGAGCGCCGCCAATTCAAATATATGTGTATGCGTGTGTGAGCTACCCTATCGATCTCACACATGATTTTTATCAAAGAAATCCTCCTTCATGAATCGGGATTTCGAACATAATTCATCATTGATATGTCCGGAATAAAGCTATCTACTGACCGAAACATCAGAAATAAACCGTTTGAACGTGAAATGTGACGAAATCATCGAAATTCTTATGTCGACATGCAAGGCTTTCGGAAGCAAAATTTTCGGAACAAAATGCACTTGAAATGCAACTCTCTCGCCGAAATATGAAACTTTCGTTTTCAATCCGTTTATTACAGCATTACACGGTCTAATATTTCCATTACCTTGCAAAATATCCGTCCGAAGAATCCATCGTCGACCGACGCACGGCACCACAGAATACTGTGGCGAAATTCGCCATAATTCGAATACGACAGTTAGGTTGCCAGATTGGGTGTAATATTTTGCTCCGGGTCTTTATCTTTCTATGAAATAATACAAAATCTACAAAAAACGTTCCCTGATTCATTGGGAAAGACTTTTAGCGGACCACTCGCAGCGGGCCAAAGTGTCCAGAGTGCTGATCAGCGGGCCTAAGCGATTTATAACATTCTAATAATATGATCCGTAAACGTTTTAATAATAATGTGTAACAACAGTGAAAGTCTAAATACAACACAATACAACACATGTGAATTATTTTGTTTGTTTATAATTGTTTTGGTCGTTCTTCAGTATTATGTGGAGTTCTTTGGTGCTATCTTAATTTATCAGCTGTTTATTTTTTATTTTTTAGTCTCTTTATTTATTTATTTATTCGGGAAATCAACAGCTACTATAAAAATAGCTCTTATACAATAACAAAAACGCAAAACATACGCCAATAACCCATTTCCACTTCGAGTACTAAAAAGAATGTGCCCACAATACATCATTATTTAAGCCGTTATTGAAATGCATATGATAAAAGTCATCACTACATCACTACATAGTATAAAACAAAGTCGCTTTCTCTGTCCCTATATCCCTATATCCCTATGTATGCTTAAATCACTATCATCACTACATAGTATAAAACAAAGTCGCTTTCTCTGTCCCTATATCCCTATATCCCTATGTATGCTTAAATCTTTAAAACTACACAACAGATTTTGATGCGTTTTTTTAATAGATAGAGTGATTGTAGAGGAAGGTTAATATGTTTAATAACACCCATTAAATAGTGGAGATATACTGTTATTTTTGAGGTTTCCAATGTGATGTCGTAAAAAATTACATTTTTCTGCTGATATTGCAAACGCAGGCTGAACCCTACGAGATTTATCAAAATAATGTACTAAGTATTGTACGCATTAAAACGGTCTACAGAAAACTCCGCGATGGTATATGTATATCTCTTATGGTTATCCCACCATAACATTTTTTTTTGCATTTACTTTTAACGACTAATTTTCGAAGCGATTTTAACCAATACAGAATTAATCCTTTTCCAATTAAATAACTCAAATAAATTGTTGATTTAATATAGATCTATAGTCAGCCTCGGTGGCCCAGTGGCGCGACACTTCGGCGATCGCTCTCCGAAGTTAAGCAACGCTGGGTCCGGTCTGGTCTTGGATGGGTGACCATTCGACCGTTGAGAGAGGGTGGCCGTGGTTCGGATTCCACGTTAAGCTGTAGGTACCCTTCCTTACTTACTAGGTGGTAGGGTTTATCCCGCCCGGGTTGGTACCATCGCATTGGATGAACGATGGTCGAAGCGGCAATGAAAATTGTCGTGTTTTCCATCCAGTTCAATGTAGCCGTGCAATATAAGGAAGGTCCTGGCATGGCACCTAGTTCCCATGTGGTGTGTTGGGCTAATACCATGACAGAACTTGTGGTATTAGCCATCCATGTCCAGTCACATAAAAAAAAAATTGCCCGTTACAGCATGTGATTTAAATGAATATTTTCGAAGATATTACAGATTTAAAAATTGCGGGACGTAGCGCTTGCGGTGGTACCCGCCGGCCGGGGCGGCGGGAGCGTGCCTATAAATAGTGCGTCGGAGGCCGCGGTTCTCCTTATAACACTTTGAATTTAGCAGCGATCGGTTTACTATCAGAGCTCTCTTATATCTAATAATCATCTAATAATAATATCTACCTTTTTTATTTTAAATTTTTCAATGTAGGAGCTCTACATAAAAAGGGTTTATTTCTGTATCATTGTGTCAAAATAATATTTTTTTAAAGTATATTATGCCCGTGCAAAGTCGGGACGGGCTGCTAGTAATAAAATATTTTGGATACCAAAAGCTTAAATGTTCTGACTTACATAGCAGCTATGAACTTTATTACATTATTTATAATTACTCGAGAATTAATTTGGCATAGATCCTTTTCTTTCCCATTGTAAGAATGCATTGCATTATCTTTGGATGCATTGTAAAACTCGCAGTCTAATGGATAAAATGATTTGCTTTTTCAAAAATATAAACCTTACAAAAAAGTCAATAATATTGGTAGCAGCCCTTTCCGTTATGTTGGCACTGATATTTTGAAGGTTCATGTTTCAAAACTTTGTGTGGAAGTCCCGTCTCGAAAGCAAATTGATTACATACTCTTTGATCCTCGGATACTTCTCTCTATATTCTGTGGATACTTTTATTTTTGCCGCTAGGCGTCACGACTAGCGCCGGGTGTCGTCAGCTGAAAAAAGATTATGGCGGACTTTTTTTACGAAAAACGATTCTATCTAAGCAGCAAGTTCGTGGGTAGATCAAACTTTATCTTATCAGCAAGCCTCCTCGGTGTGACTACCCACAAAAGCAGACAGTGTCGCAAGCAATGAGGCAGTGAAACTTCGGTTTAAATAATTTCAAGTATTAAGGTTTAATTCAAAAACGTTAAGAGCGTAAAGATACCATTTCCAATCTCACTGGAAGAGACGAACGTAGATAGTGTAGATACCGTGCTACTTCACCGCTACCGGCATGCGGAGGTGACGAGCACGCCGCCCCACGCGAGAGCGGGCCGTCTTCGACGAAAAACAGGTACCTACTCAAGAAATGTACTCTTATTCAACATAATAAATTATTTTAATTTTATTACGAAAGTTGGTACTTAGAACTAATCAGCTGTCTATCATTTATTTTTAGGAGCGAAAGAATGATGAACGAGGGCCTGCCATTGGCGTACAGCGCTGCAAGAGTAGCAGGTGGTGGATACGTAGTCCGGCAGTACGCGGGGGAGGCGACAGGCGAGCAGGCGCCGCGCCGCGGGCCTTCCCCGCCCCTCGCACGCCGCGACCGCGCCTCGCGCACCCTGCCCTCCGGATCCGAGTCCGACGACTCCAACAACTCGAGACTCTCGGCACACAAAGGTCAGCGTCCACCGTGCTCTGGAAGAGGCGGTGATGAAATTATATGCAGGCTGCATTAAACCGTGCAACACGCATGGATCATCCATGAACACACATCCATCTTTTAGATTTTTTTAGATGTTTAGCTTGTGATTTGGTTGATTGTGCTTAAATGAGGCTAATTAAATTACTTTTCTCACTAACTAAGATCAGAGGATGCGGTTTTATCTCAATTATTTTTTATCTTGTCCGCGTTTCATGTTGAACTATATATATCTGACATGAAAAATAGTTGATGTTTGTATTATTTATTTATTTATTTATTCATCATCCATAGACAGTACACTGCACTTTGATTTGTCATATTTTATCATTAGCAGTTCAGCAAATCCCAGCGAAGAAGAACTGGCAAGAAACTCCGCTGGTTTTTTTTTTCAACGTCCATTTAGTCTAAGTTTACAAAAGTATAAAGTACAAACAATTTATGTCATATGCAACAGTTCACGACAAATATCAGTTTATTTTTAAAGACTATGCCTGCCATCTAACATGTTGCCAAATTGAAGCAAACCAGTCCCCACAAACAGCACCCGTTCACGAGCATCATATTTTAGGGAAAGAGGAGACCCGAATCTAGCGTCGCCGCAAGCAAGGACCTTAAAGCGATGCACTACTCCAGTGGCAACATGAAAAATTAGTGAAAACTTTGTACGATTTAGTTTTAATACTATTATTTCTGTCATGAACTACTACAGTGACCTCTAAACGAAGAGTCAAAATACAAAATACATTATTATTCTTACAGCTAAAAACAACTATGTAATATTAACCCTTTAAATACTACCACCTACAGAAAAAACACAGAGTACAATGGTTTGAGAGCAACCTGTGTAATAATATACAAATAAGATTCCTGTAAGAGATTCTGACCAACACCTACAATGAGCCAGGGAACGCTATATATATTAATTTTAATTATGGAAGCTCCAACTTAAAATATGGTGTTTTTATTTTTTTTCTAGCACTTCAAATGGCTTCACAATCTTTTTTTAAAGATCCGTAAATATGACCACGCGCTATTGTTTTCATGTACGCCACGTGCACGTTCCGCCGCCCGGTGTGAGGTCACCGGACACCATTCCGTCCCCGCCTCGTTCGGGAAGGACGGTTTAGGCGCGTGTAATATCATTTTATTCGTAAATTTATCTAAATTTCTTCACGAAATCAACTTTATAAATACTGTATTATTACTTGGTGTAAGAATACATCCGTCAGGACAGCAAATTGTATTATAAAACATACTATAAGCACCAAAGAATACGTATTACAATAGAAAAGAATAACTTTACTAAGAATTCATATTGCAAAAATGTTAGCGGGAGGTTACGAGATCTTAATAAAACTGCACCTCATGCTTATGTTGACCTTCGTTATTTGTCAATTTACGATGAAATACTTATAATAACCTGCGGACTTATAAACATGCAGAGGAGGAGCCTGATAAATTGCTTTGCACCAAAACTCTAAGCACTTTTCAAATAAATAATTACTGTTCTCTGTATTATAATCGACACATATTATTTTTATATGCTTACAAACTTTATAATCGAATGGGCAACGCAAAAAATACTATTTCTCCTGTTGAAAAAATACATTTAAATTTATGATACTTTTGAGATTACCGCGTCCTGCCGCGTGAAAAGCCGTAAAATTTTTCAATAATTTCAATTTGTATTTGTACTAAGTATTAGCTAGAGCAGGAGTTGGTGTGAGGGTATTGGCTACGTCAAAATAATTTTCAAACGTATTTTCTTTAACGGGAATTTAATTTCTAGTTCAAATAAAAAAAACTGTAAACTTCTAGTAAAAACTGGCCGGTTATTGAAGCATCTTAATATGGGCCTTAGGTGTGCATTCGTTTTACTTGAACGTATCCTATGGTACTGTCTCCGTTAGAGTATCTGGCAGATCTACATATGGAAATATATAATACATAATAATGTGACATAAAAACAATATAAAAAAAATCTCAACTGTACTTACTCGTAGCTAATAACCCCGTCGACGTTAACTAGAAACTGGATTAGAGCGCTCACTTTTCCTAAGCTCAACCTTCGCTTTAGAACTGGAACATAGTCAGTAAAAAATAAAAATAACCGGTGACTTTTATCACGTGGCATAGTTAGAATAAAAAAAAATGGAAAACTCAAAAAAAAAATGTTTAGCCTAAGGATAGGTTAGACTCGCTAAACCAGCTTCACATTTCCAGCCGGTAGTCTCAGTTGTCACCTAAATTGGCGTTTACGGCAAACCGATCGACTGGTGTTTTCAAATGTTTAGAGAAATTCAAGAGCGCGCGCAGTGGGCGTTAATCGAACTAACATTTGCGAGTCCGACTTTGATTTTACAGCTTATTCAACGTTGCCGTAAATACGTCGACGTTGCCGTTTACGTCGACTCCACGTTTTTATACAAATCGAAAGTCCGAGTTTGACTTTGACAGCTTGAAGAAGTAAAACCACAGAATATCTAGTAAAAACTTTTATGGAGTTTGACGTTTTTACAGAACTTCGAAGTTACGTAAACGCCAATTTAGGTGAGAACTGAGACTACCGGCTCTGACTCCGGAATCAGGTATGAGTAAAGCATTTCACTTCCCAGACCTCTTATAGCCTCTGCTGTGCTATAATGTTTTAAAATAAAAACAATAATATAATTTGTGAGGAAAATTAAACTCGAAGGTAGTGAAAAGGGGATGCATTTTTCTATGAGGAATTCATATAATACCAGAAAATTATTCAGCCCGACATCAGAACAAAACGACATTGACCCGAGCGGATCGGGGTACCTCAGCTAGTAAAAATATACATCTTTCCTTGCAACCTTTTCACCGCGAATTTCATCACTTATGTAATATATAAGTGCTGAAATTCTATATAATAATATAGTTAAGTAGAGGCCAAATAACTCGACTCAAATCACATCTATTTGAGGCAAGTTATCCGATTGACATCGCTCTAATCCTTGCTCTAAAATACAATAATAAGTAGGTCCTTGTATAGTAATAAAAATAAACTTTAGTAATAAATCAAGGCACTCAGAAACACGAAAAAACGACAAGGCTTTCACACCATTTGAATCAATGCGGCACGGTAATGTACGGCTGGCTAGGCGCCGAAGTGTTCCATGACGTCACGCGGCGAGTTCCGCGGGCGACCCGCAGATCAGAGCCAGTTACAGTATTTTAACCAAATTAAAAGTCTTTTAACTTTGTGAATACGTATCGTATCGAGGTTTAATAAAAACCAATGTTCTTATGGTAATGAGATCTATAATTATATGGGATAAAAATTAACTTTTTTTCACTTTTCCCAAGCTCATTAAATAGTGCTTTACTACAGTTTGTACAAATTGTATCAACTCAATATTATTATTTTGTTAGTAATTTAAAATAAAAAATAGTATGGATACATAGTGTATCGTGTGTCAAAATTAGTTTAAAAAAAAGTCAATGTTATTGTAGGATACGTTTGGTACCCAGTCAGCATGCGGTCAAAATCTCAGGAAATTCAAATTTATCAACTAGGGCCTCTTTAATACTATAATACGCCTTTTGTGTTAATAATTTCTTAATCTTAGTACTTTACATTTTTTTTCACTTAAATCCCTGGCCTCTTTGGGTAATTTGTTATAAAATCTAACACTGTTACATATAAAACTCTTAGATGTTTTAGCTAATTTATGACTAATCACTTTAACATTGTTCTTGTGTCTTGTATTATGGTTATGAACATCACTATTAAGGATGCAGTCATGTATATGTTTCGTCGCGTAACATAAGTTGTGGAAAACATAAGCAAGATTGAGTCCGCAAGAAGTAAATATCATATCTGTCGAAACATATTTAAAAAAGAGAGAAAAAATAAATAAATAAGCAACACAATACGAAAAAAGAGAAAACCAAATATCAAAGAGTAATACACACACATCCGTTTATAACATAAATCACATTTGAAGAAAAGGAAGCAACATTTGCAAACTAGCTAAAAAAATCTACGTATTCGCTCAAGCACTACCTTTGAGGGTGCTTTGCTGACTTTTAAGAAGCCACGCTTTGCAAGAGCGCTTAAAACCTAAAATGGAAATGTTTTGACGAATTGGTGGTGGAATATTATTCCAACATTTTGTGGCATTATACTTAAGGATGTTCCGACCCATACAATGTTTTTTTTACACAGAACGCAAAAAGTATTGCACTTTAAGGCACGAATTCGTAAAAAATATTAAATGTAGCCATAGTACTTGCAGCGAAAACATATTCACAATTTCAGGTTTAATGGTTTCGTTGTCATTGCCGATTAGAAGTTCTACACCGTTAGATGGCGCTGTTAAATAAAAATCGTATTTAAATAAATTGTAAAAAAACCAATAATCCTGAAATTGTGAAATTGTTTTCGCTGCAAGTAATATGACTATATTAAACTTTTATTATTAATTCGTGGCTTAAAGTGCAATACTTTTTGCGTTATGTGTGCAAACAACTTTATATGGGTCGGAACAGCCTTTAAGCAGCCCTCAAACCCAGTACTTACATGCTGCGGCACAATTAGAAGATATGTACTAGCTCGAGTTGGGTACTTATGTGTCTATCTTCAGAAAAACACAACTTCTCAAATAAATATTTAGGTTCTTTGAAATTTATAATTTTGCGTAGTTGACATGCAAAATGCAATTCGCGTCTTGATTTCATTTTTAAGATTCCGTTTGCGTTTAATACTGGAGTAATATGTGAGTGTCGAGGAATGGAAAAACAAAATCTAGCACAATCATTTTGAACCCTTTGAACGGCATTTTCGGTTTTGGCTAATAGACGTGGTCCGTAAACTGTGTCGCAGTAATTAAAAGGGGCCAACACAAGTGTTTCTGTGAGCAGAACTCTAACTTTTTCTGGAAGGTATTTTCTTATTCCGTATAAAACCCTAAGTCTATAAAAGGCAGTTCGTATTTTTAGATTTAAATGTTCTTGAAACGGCAGTTTTTCATCTAAGACAAGCCCTAAATTACGAGCTGACTCTACACACTTTATGGGTAAACCTTTCAAAAGTACTTGACGAGTAAACGATTTTATGCTGCTAACTTGATGTTTGGTTCCTAATATCATAAAGTTTGATTTCAGAGGGTTTAACACCAAGATATTGCTATTGGACCAGTCTGAAATTGTCTGTTAGTCTTCGTTTAATCGGCTCACCATATATTGTGTGTCCTTTGGATGGGATGAAATGTAGACCTGAGTATCGTCGGCATATAAATGGCATTTGCAGTTCTTATAACTTGACATAAGTCTGCCGTATAAATAATAAAGAGCAGTGGGCTGAGAATGGCCCCCTGACGAACACCTCGGTAACATCTTCTCTATCACATCCCACTACTTGCTGCCTACCTGTAAGAAAACTGCTGAACCATTTAGTGCAATGTTCGGAAACGCCATAGTAAGACAATTTTGCAATTAAGAGTGGAATGTTCAGGCAATCAAAAGCCCGGGAATAATCCAGTAGCACAAGCATGGTTCCCATTTGTTTGTCGGATGCTGTTATGGAATCATCCAAAACATTCAACAGGGCTGTGTTTGTACTGTGGGCGCTACGAAAGCCGGACTGAACAGAAGGGATTACGCCTTGATCCTCCATATAAGCAACCAGCTGTTTCTGAACGACTCTTTCTATTAATTTGGACAGAACAGGCAGAATACTAATAGGTCTAAGATCTTTTAAATCCGATGCTGTATTTTTTTTCGGTATTGGCTTCTCCAGGGCCGTCTTCCAAGAATCAGGAAATATGCCATCAAATAAGGACTTTTTATTATTTCAGTAATAATAGGAAGGGAGTAAGGTAGCGTTAGATTTATCATGTCGGTTGATATTTCATCTGTCCCTACTGCTCGCGTAGAGATATTATTTAACATTTTAAAAACCTCTGTTTCACTTACTGGTACAAAATTAAATATTCGTTCGTTGAAGGAGTTAGAGAGAAAATAGTTTAGTAAAGCCAGGTCAGCCGGTTAATTACCAGGGATTTGGAGAAAATGATTGTTTATAGCTTCGGGATTTTTTAAATATGGTGGTCGTATGTTTAATGTGGTTCCATAGCTTTTTTTGGTTATTGAAATTATTATTGACATAATGTGTAAAATAAGCAGTCTTTTCATTCCGAATAGCAGTAATAACAAGATTTTTTAGATCTTTGTAATATCGCTTGTGAGTATCTTTTTTGGTTCGGTTCGACCGGATTTGAGCTTGATCTCGAAGAGACATCATTTTACGTATTGTATTGGTAATCCAAGAATGTGGTTTAGTTTTTATAATTGATCTGCGTATTGGTGAATGGTTATCAAAAAGAGCTGTAACACATGAATTAAAATCCTGCACCATATTGTTTACATTGTTATTACCAAGTACACGTCCCCACTCCAGTGCTTCAAGGTCGGAATTGAAGCTTTTTGTGTCTATATTAGTGAGAGACCGGTAAGTTATCCATTTTGGATCAATTTCCACTATTACCATGGCATGATCGCTGAGACAATGATTATGGTAAACATTTACCTTTCTGACGCGATTAGGGACATCATTGCAGACAAGGTCAATGAGGGTGGTCGAGGTGTCTGTAATTCTAGTAGGTTCAGTAACGATCTGTTCAAGGCTATGGTGATTAAGGAATGTCGCAAAGTTAACCGAGTCAGCAAGCTGTGGCTGGTTTATGTTAAGACCTAATATTGATGAAACCTAACGTCAATAACTTTTTCTTGTTTAAACTATCCTCTGTGTGTTGTTTTATACATTAACAATAAATTCATAAACCAAGGACGAAGAAATAGTACAATAAAAACGGATTTACCTAGAGCAGCTGTATAAACTAGAAATATAATAAAAAATAACTGAAAGTTCTTTTTACGGTATTTACGGCAGTGTGGGATTAATAACAGGCAGAACATAAAACTAACTGTACAAGTGATACATGACAATTGAAAGTATATAAGGTGAGTTTAAAATAATCTACAAGCCTTATAGGGTTGATTCAGTATCTGATATAGAACAACTTTTGCTAAGAATGTAGGTATGTAATTTTTTTTGTTCCATTTTAATTTTTGAGAAATTTATGCATTACATTCTTCCCAGTATTGTCAAAAACTTTTGCCAAGAAACTATGTACCTATCGGTAATGGTTTCCAAGAAAATAAA
Organism: Incurvaria masculella; assembly: GCA_946894095.1. NCBI lineage: Eukaryota > Metazoa > Arthropoda > Insecta > Lepidoptera > Incurvariidae > Incurvaria > Incurvaria masculella. The sequence continues at coordinate 17,890,966 of OX335658.1, read as the reverse complement.
TTATTAAGGCTCCAACTGAGTCCAGCGTAAAATCGGCTATTGGTGTTCTGAAAAAATAGGGCGGGCCACGGCTAGTCAGAAATCATCCAATAGCTTTCATTCTCACGATGTCGCTAGGTCCGGCAAGATCATTTACGACGCGCTATAGTCGTTCGACGCGCCAGAGTGGTTTAAATATTTCAGAGGTGGCGAATTAATTCAGATCTGATAAATGTTGTATTACACTTAATGCGGTTGGAATTTTATTCAAATCACGATCGGTTCGTGATTATGTACCGATTGTAGAGTTTTATTTATCAATACTGCTTTTTATGTTTTATCAGTTTTTTTAATGTTAGGTTGAATAAAACAATATTAAGGTGGCCCATCCCGCTCATCTCCCCATACAAAAGGGGAAAGAAGATCACGCCCATATTTCTTGTCAGAGATCCAAAATTTTTCTCAAAATTGCTTTGTTTGATCGAACTAGATGTCTGATGACCGTTGGCATTGTAAAATTGTGTTTGGTTTCTAAGTTATAAGGTCCGAAAGTTCGCATTTTTCGCGCGTTTTATACATAAACTTTGGAGGTGGATTACGCAATGATAAAGTAAGAACATCTTAAAAAGATTAGTCATCAGACATCGCTTATTTAATCAAGATTTATAATCTATTTGGTTTTTGTTCGATTTTTTACTGGAGCGGTCGTGGTTTACTTTTAGCTATAAGTCGTTTTGAAATTAAAATTTTCGTAAATCTCACCAAATCATACACTATGCACATTGTCTTTTTTGTGGACATGTTGCATCTTCCTCATCACGGAGCCTGTCTTATTCTTTGAAACAGAGAAGATCCCAGAGCGCAACAGCACGGTTTTGTACCGTGCCCGCGAATGAGTTAGGCCCGCCGGGTTGGGCCACCTTAAACACATATTAAACAATATTATCTGTACTTAATGGAAATAAATATCATCTTGAGGTCATTTTAAAAATTAATATAAAATATTATGTATACTATACGGGTTGCTCTTTTAAATTCACACGCGACAGCAGGGGTGATATTGGAGGCAATATTAAGCACCTCTTAATTTTAAACTTGCCTAAAATAAAAATGAACGCAGTTCATACACATTTCATCAAAGTTAATTGACAAAATCATATGTAGGTAGTGTTATTTTTATATTTGAGACAAATAAAACATTTCAAGGTGCATCGAAAGAATGATCTGCATAAGAATAAGAAACTTGTATTATTTTACATAGATCTAAGAAACTCTAGTTATACGCTTGGGACAACCTACATATTCAAACAAACATTAATTGGCAAATTTTATTTTAGCAAAATGAAGTTAACAAAATACAATAATCATAATTAAAATTTAAAAAAATCTATATATAATAGAATTTTCTTAACGGCTAACTTATAAATATGTATTTTAAATATTTTATGAGGCCTGTGGCCAATACCTTATATAGTTTTAAAAAACATTCTTTCTGTTCCCTAACACCTCTAATTTAGGTAATTGCTTGGCAGTCACTTTTCTTTTTTGTAGTATTAGATAATATATTTATCTAGTGAATAAGCGTGAAACATATATATTAATTTACGTTACAAAGTGGGGTTTACACACCAAAAACATAACTTTTGCTCATCTGAAAAAGATTTTGACTTTTGACTTGATTTTGAAATATTGTATGCATTTGACAGATTGTACTGAAAGTGCTGTCGTTTTTTATGCAGCCTGCCATACCACAAAACTACCGTTATGATACCCGGGCGGGCTCAAACCCTACCACCTAGTAGGGGAAAGGGACCTACAGTTTCACATGGACTCCGAACTATGGACCAGCTCACATTCGTAACCAAAATGCACTTATATAACTCAGAATGAGAAAGAAAGTAGTGCATGAACGGGCGAGGATCTGAACCCAGGCCTCTAGTCTAGTCCCCGCGCCACTAGTATGTATACTTTCATTCCTAAGCCCTAACAGTAGTAATCAGAGTTGGCGGACTACCTATAATACACCGATTATCGCCGAACTAAATAGCATTTTGTATGTTTATTCCAGTGCTAGTCTGCGTACTAAAATTTGACAGTTCACTCTGAATACGACTATAAAAACGTAACGGACTGGTACATATATTGCACAGATTCTTTTTGAAAACGAAACAACAACTCAAGGAAATGTTTGATGTAAAAATGTATGCACCTGAAGGTTGTAAACAGTGAACAATACAAGTCGAGCGGTTGATTTCAGGAAATGTGTTGCAGGACTCGATGATACGCGTTTTTACGGCAGTAAAATATATTGTTTGTTAGTTCGAACTTCAGTTCGTGATATTTTATGGCATACAACAGGTATACTAATATAAAAGAAATATGTAGCTACTTTGTAATATGTGTGTACCCACCTTGTTGTTAATGTATTTTACATAAACACAAATTCGTACAATGCTGCTGCAATAACAAAAACATCCTAAGGATCTGAAAATCATAACGATTTCAATGACGATCAAAAATACCTTAACTGAAGTCTCATGTAACACATTGGTCGGCATCTGATTGAATTCAGAGCTTACTAGCAAAGATAATACTAATAATTACTTCGTAATAGATGGCCATCTCCGTACGAAGTGCAAGCCTTTCGCAGTTGTTTGTGCCGGCAGCAATAAAACTCCAGGTACCTCGAGAATGTTTACACCAAATTAAGCTTATCGCGCTGCCCCGAAACATGACATTCACTTAGCAGCGCCAAATTGTGCGGCTGTTCAGGGTTAACACATGTTATGCTATGACGAGCGCGCTGAGACAAGCTATTTAAATAGTTGAGTGCCACATTAAATTAATATTAAGAGATGTGTTTTCATAAAAGAATATTTAGTCTATATTTCCATACATATTTACATCTTTATTTATTCTTGAAGTTACTTGTATTTTTTTGTTATTAGTTACGAACCCATCCGTCTGTAAAATATAATAAGTACAATTTTCAATTCAATTTATAATATACCTTACGTATTATTTTATTCAACATATTTTTTATTTACAAATATTATATTTATTTCGTATAAACTTGCTTGGTGAAAAGCTCTAAGTCATTATAAAATTGTTATGGTCTAAATGCAGGTGTTCCTACTAATTATGAGCACCTGCATTTCGGCAGTAATTTATATGGTAGTGTGACCAACAGCACCGAATAAATAACTAACGTAACAGAAGCGAAACTTATGAGTGTATTTCTATGCGTGTGCTATCGGCTATGTGTGCGTGGTGCGGGAGTGCGCGGAGTGCGCGGGGCGAGTCCGCATCTTCCCAGGAATACTGCGTTCAAAGGTTGTCACTGACTGTGCAACCTCGCGTTAGTTTGGTACTCTCCGAGTCATTTATTATTACAACGTGCAAAGTCGACCAACGTCGTGATTTTTTGGAGTGGTTGTGTGTGTGTGTGTGTGTTTTTTCTTCATTTTAAGTAATGGGGGAAACTTATAAGCTTTAAAGATAAAGCTTTTAAGATGAAAATGCGGAATTATAAACCCCTGAATGTTCTTAATATTTGATCCATCATTTATATGACTAATGTACTTTAACATAGCTTAAAAATTATGTTTATGTTCTTATAATGTGAGCCATGTATAAAAAGTTTATTGTTAAAAGTTAAACGAATGATGATGTAAACATGTGTTGAAAAAAGAACATACAATAAATAATAATCATTTCGTACAGTCTGGTTTATTTTAATATCCCCATTGTGTCGAGTGATAACCCTCGCGATGTTTCGTAGCGCGCCGCGCTCCGCCGCTGCGCCGACGGTGAATCTCACACAGACGAGGAGTGTCGACGGCGTGCCAGCCTATTGTTTGATATATTATTTCAAAGAAGCGGCATAGGCAATTGATTTTAGGAATTTGAGCGAGCCAGTTAACGACTCTTTTCTTGTGAGCTTTCAAAAGGGCCACGGCGGCATAGGTTTATATAATAGGTCGGGTCATAAAGGAAGTCCCAGAAGTAAAGAGACTTAATTCAAAATCAAAGTGGCCACAGAAAAAGTTTTCACAGATAAAATAAATAATTGTCATGGTAACCATACTTAACTAAACTGTCAAAATAGGCCGGTTTAAAAACAGTCTTGCATTTTTTTTTAATTAATGGAGCCGAACAAAAATTGTTTTCAAAGATAGTTATTCAATACTATTTGATTCATGAGAAATATGAGATAGAGCGTCATATTATTGAAGAGGGCGCAAGAAGAATTAGTATGTACCGAATAATAAAACGTCACAAAGAAACGGAAGAGGCCGATTTTAAAAAGATTCCGTGAAGACTTAGTCTAGTATCTACATGAAGAAATATAAGCCGAGTAAAAAAGGTTTTTGAACAGGCATCTACAAAATCGGTGAGAGTTGCAACGGATAAACTAAAAATATTCAAGTCCAGTGTATACCTTGTTTGGCAACCTACGAACGAAAACAGCAATGTTTCCGAACCCTATTATTATACAGGGTATATGAACTCCCAGATTTACCTTAGAGAGTGCATTATCATATTGCAATACCTTTCATAGACAAGCATTATTGGTGAGTAGGTGTTTTGTTTTGGACCGATTAGGCTTCACGCCATTACGAGTTTAAGTTATTCAGTATTTACAGACTGCGGGTGTAGAGTTCTCAACTAGACAAAAAATGCCCCAATTTTTCTTCAAGCTCGACTCATTGAATTTTTTTAGGACCTGTATAAAAGAGTGCCTAAAGTACACAGATATACCTCAAACATTCTTATCTTTCAAAAAGGGATGGACTAGGTTGGCCAAAAAAAATTTCATCTTTCCGCGCAGACTGCTAAGCTTAATTTGGCGTAAATATTCTTGAGGTATCATTAGATTTATTGCTACCGGCAAACAACTGCGAAAGGAGAAGACTTTGTGTGAAGGTTGCCATCTATTATGAAGTAATTATTAGTATTATCTTTGGTGGGAACGATGAAACCACCCGTCTCATGCAGGTGTTTACCACAATCCGTACCCAGCGCAAGTAACTCGGCCGTGATGCTAGTGCCAAAACAGGTTGCGGGTGGCGGCGGCTAGTCATATCCGCTATAGCCTCTTATATCATTTAATATACCTGACTTCAATATTTTTAAATTGGTTTAAGTATAACATAAAAGTCATTACTTTAACATATTATGTCAAGTAAAGAAACATATTTATGCTATTCTAATAATAGTATTCATAACTATAGCATGAAACTATGTTTGAAGCGGCAATGATTTTTTTTCCGTGTTTCCCATCCAGTTCAGTGTAGGCGTGAGGAAAGGTTCTGGGTTGGCACCTAATTCTTTCGAAAATGTGGTGTATTGGGCTAATATCATAACGGCAGTTGTATGTTATTAGCCATCCTAGTCAGGTTGCATAAAAAAAACTGGGAGGAGCGAATGGGTAACGAAAGAATGACGAAACAAATTTACATAGCAGAAGAATCCATGATAAAATCCAAAACTGTAGATTTTTATAAATATTCTAAACATTTTATACTAAATTTAAAACACATTGGAAGAACAAAAACAATTTTTAGGATTCCGTACCCAAAGGGTGAAAACGGAACCCTATTACTAAGCCTCCGCTGTCCGTCCGTCTGTCACAGGGCTGTTTCTCATGAACCGTAACAGATAGGAAGCTGATATTTTCACAGATTATGTATTTATTTTGCCGCTATAACAACAAATAGGTAAATTTATAAAATAATAAAAATTAAAGGAGCCATACAAAAAACTGTTTTGGTTTTGCGGTAAATCTTGTACGATGGTACGGAACCCTTCGTGTTCGAGTCTGACTCGCACTTGGCCGGTTTTTTTAGTTTGTTGGCGTTAAAATAAAAAAAACATTAAAACCTTTAACAAATAGGTTAATAATTAAATTACTATTACTGCATACATTATTTCCAAATATCCAAATGTTTCCTTTTGACGACTTTATTGACTTAAAATATGACTTTTATAAAATCCCCTTTTCCTATTAGGTGGTAGGGTTAAGCCCTTCCTGGTCGATACCATAGCATTGGATGAAAAGATGGAAATCATTTCTACCCATAGATACCTCCGGGGAATTGGCAGAATAAATCATTGGGTAAAATTATAAACAAAATCTACTTAAATTTTATTTCGGTCATTAAAAATGAATCCGAGTCTTTTTATCTTGAGGCGGACCGGACTAGCATTTCCTAAATATTTTCGTTTGTTGCTCATTGTTTATGTTGAACGCTGAAAAAAAATGTCAGTCGTGACTGCCGCCTCTATCACAGAATGCCTCTACTGTGCTCTATATTTGTTTCATACAAAAAATATGCAACAAAGATAACTTGATTCTTACTTACTAAATAAGAAGAATACAGGTAAATCAAGGTATTCCCAAAAGGATAAGTTCGTAAGATGCGTATTTTTAGAGTTATTTGAACAAATATCACCGCAAAAACTGAGAGAATAACTAGCACAGAAACCACGTGCGAAGAGCCCAACGTCAGGGGCGGTACTAGTCGGCAGAGATCAGAAAACAAACGATAAAGGCGACCTCTGTACACACTGTATTTGCGTTAGGGTCCATTATTGAATGCGCGTCAGAATCGATTTTGCTGCTTGATGGCGAGCGCGAGGAAGCAAAATATTGTTTTCGATTTATAAAATCTATTTTTAGCCATTTCATAATTTTTTGACGGTTATTCACTAGATAAATATGCAATCTTGTACTTTAAAAAGGAAAATTGTATAAATCATGAATAATTTCCAAGCGCTGGAACAAAAACCTAGTAAATGGGCGTCTGCAAACTTATTTTTTTTTTGAAGAGTATAAGCATCGCATTAAGCCCGTTTTACGGTCATACACTAGATAATAGTCCAAACTTTGATATTTTTTTTTTTTTACTGGTATTTATTCTTAACCGGCTCTGAAATGACCATTGAAATAACACCAAAATATCGTAACGTTAGCGTCAACGGGCCTCTTAAAGTGCACTAACTCTTCAAACTGCCTATTTGAACAAGCTAATAAAAGCGTGTTAAAAATAGGTTCCGCGCCGCGCCGGTCGGCGGCGCGCGGCGGCAGAGTCTGTTTTACTTACCCGAATAGTTTTGCCTCCTTCCCACGCTGACACACGCCGCGCCGGGCTATGGATTTGGTCGGCGCGGCTGTAATGTAGGTATGTACACAAGCATGCATGTCCTTTTTCGCCCGATCGGCACTCGCTTCACTTAAATTCACTCACGTGTGATACTCAGGTCCGATGCGCGTCATGGACCTTGACATACTAATTGCTTTCAAAACGAAAACAAACGTCCTTCAGTGAGAGGGGCGGCGGTGGCGGCGGCGGAGATGGGGTGGCGGGGCATCTGTCTGCGCACGCGGCGGCGGCGGCGGCGGCGGCGGAGAATTGTCTTGTGTCAGTGGGTCACGGTCGGGTCAAAGCCCCGTGGTTGACCTATATTTTTAATTAGGTAGTTGAAGAGTTAGTGCACTTTAATAAATTATTTTCTTGGAAACCATTACAGATAGGTGCATAGTTTCTTCGCAAAAGTTGTTTAAAATACTGGGAAGAACATACTGTTTAAATTTCTCAAAAATTAAAATGGAACAAAAAAATTACATGCCTACATTCTTAGCAAAAGTTGTTCTATATCAGATACTGAATCAACCCTATAAGGCTTGTAGATTATTTTAAACTCACCTTATATGTTTAAAAAAAAAATTTTGTTCAGCTATGCAAAACCAATGATAGGTTTAAAAGTACCTATACAATTAGTTCGGGCATCCTTTGTGTGTGTGTTTCATTAGTAGAGAAAAATTTGTTTTGTTTTGCCTGAACATTATGACATAAATTTTTTTATGGTAGTAATTTACTCTAAGATTGTGGCTGTGATGATTGAGGTATGATGGCGTAACATGATTATTTGAGTTTTTATTTTGTGAAATGGTTATAGCATGTAAGTTCAGAGGGTATATGACATACATTAATCGTAATAAGTTTAAATTAAAAGGTATTAGAGATACGTGAGGATGGTGAGTTCGGTCTTGCTACCAGGGGTTCCCCCGCCTTCGCCCCCCGCGCCGTCCTCGGCGCTAACGGCGGGGCCCCGCAAGCGCGCGAGGTCGCTCGCGTTGCGGAGATGGTGGACGTTGCCTCCTTCCTCTTTCTTAGCATACAATAATCCATTTCGCGTCCAGACATACTTGAAACTCGTTTTGAGCTGGATGCGAGCTTCTCGAAATAACATGCCGGTTTCTCGTGTTAAATGTTCATTCAAAAAAATTTTATGGGTAGGTGCTTGAACACCAATGTCCTTGGTCGTCAGACCGCGCCGCGAGCGCGCAGCTCGCAGCAGGCCGTCCCGCGCGTCACGGCGCACTAGCCGCACGATGATGAGTTGCGGAGCGCGCTCCCCGTGGCCGTGCTCTTCTGCCGCGCCGTGGAGTTCGCGGGTCGCGCGGAGCCCACACGTTCGACCACAGAAATCGGAATATACTAAACTAGAACGGGCGACGCGCGCGATTTCCGTGGCGGCCTTATACCCAAAATTGGTATTAAAATTGGTATTGGTAAGCAAACGTGACGTCACGCCGGCCGCTCAGTTCGTACCCGGTCGCGGCGCGTGCGCGTTTGTCCAGATTATTGTCGAAATGCCTAATTGTTCAGTGTGGATCTGCAAAAACCGAAACGAGAACGTGTCCTACAAAACCAATGGCATCACATTTCATAGGTAAGCCAATTCTAAAACAGTTATTTGTATATTTAAATCATTTTTCGAAATAATTTCTCCGCTAACGCAGTCGCGTTGGGTAGTGATGTGACAAATAATGAGTGGTATCGATTTTATTTCTTAGTGTCATGGTTATTTTGATATGAAATTTGAGTGCGTTTGAACGTTTATTTTGCTTATTTGGGTAGTGGGTAGTAATGGTACCAAGAATTAGCGTTATCGATGTTTCTATTATTACAGTTATGTTTTAGTTAATAAAAACTTTTCAGTACTTGCATATTGTCCAGTAAAAAGAGGCGGTCGCTTTTATCGCTACGTTTTTAGGGTTCCGTACCCAAAGGGTGAAAATGGAACCATATTACTAAGCCTCCGCTGTCCGTCCGTCCGTCCGTCTGTCACACGGCTGTATCTCATGAACCGTAATAGGTAGGCAGCTGAAATTTTCACCGAGTGTGTATTTATTTTGCCGCTATAAAAACAAAGGTAAAATTTCAAAATTACACGAATTACAAAAAAGTGGTTTTTTTGTGTTAAATCTTTTACGACGGTACGGAACCCTTCGTGTGAGAGTCCGACGCGCACTTGGCCGGTTTTTTGCTTTAAATATGCCTAGGGAAACCTGGTTAACGTTTGGGCCATAACTCCGTTAACATCCTGTTTGTATATTTAGTTCTTTAGTTGTAGAAAAGCCCAGCGAATCTCAAGTGTTCTTAATGCTAATTTAATACAGCTATATGGCAAGTTAATACGATTAAATTTAACTTTTAGTTAAAATCGAAAAAAAAACGTTTTTTTCCGCTAATTTCCCTAGCTATGGTATGGTATGAAACAGTTCAATGCACAGTGACATAATTAAAATATTGCGCTGGTAATTTTACTTCCTAACAATGCAGAAAACGAAATAAAAGAAGTAACTATCTATTTCTATGAGAACTCAATTGTATCGATAGTCAAAATAACAATTATCGATACTCGTCAATCCACAGCGCGACGCCTTCGCCGACGGGTGACCTGAGAAGGTGGTAGTGCGCTGCCCGCGCACCGACACTTCGATGTATATGTTTGACGCAGGTGGATGCGCCCCACATGATTGGTTTCGCCGCGCGTCGGGCGACATCTGTGTATTATATGTGGTTGTGTGGGTGCCAAGCTTGACACGCTCGGTTTCCATACTAAGCTGACTTCTTGACCGTTCTAGTTAATAATTCTGATTTCTGTGCGTTCGACCGATACTATCTCGCGTTCTTCGAGTGCTGCCCCAATCTTTTGCGCGATAATCGCCACCATGTGTCCTAGATTTCTCCCTTTTCTTCCGGACCTCCACAAACTTTCACGTCGTTTTGAAGAGCGATTCGATCTCGTGAGTTGATTTCTTCTCGCAGCTCAGCCACCGAAACGGTTCCACTGATTTCGACAGATGTCGCGCAACCGCGATCTATGAGTCACTGTCTATGAGACACTGTTCACACTGTGCGCCGTCGAACTATGCAGTGAATTAATCGAAAAAACATATTGATTAACAAACACAGAAATTGTAAACACTCAAAACATCGCATCGATGATGGCATTGCATACAATAAGACTGAGAAAATATTTATCTCAAAAAATTTTAAAGAACGTTTTGGAACAAACTGTTCTAACTAAACTAATACCTACACAATTTTTATAAATGTATTCACACCAAAAACATTTACTATTATAAGAACAATAGCAAATAATGATATGAATTTAGAGACTAGGGCTCAGTTCAATATAATATAAAACAGGAATCATTTTTTTATCAATGCTTTCGGAAAAAAATGCATAACAAAAACTGGAACCGGAAATAGTACTTTTATAATACATTCAATAAACTCTAGAGTAAAAATCCAAACAAACTTCGGAAAAAGATCAGTAATCACAATACTATCGACAAAACACTGAAGAATAACTAGTGTAGGTACGTGCCGGGGCTGCTGTGACATCACACGCGCGGAACTCCATCAAGCCGACTGTGCGGTACGGATGGCAACTATGGGTGCCCTCCTACATTCTCGCCACTTTACCGATATTTTTCATGTGCTGCCATCTAATTGGCCCCTTAGAATATTTTTTATCGGATAGCAGACTGTCTTAGCTTCACAACACAGTCGGTAAAGCAGCAATCGGCCACACAGAAAAAATCAAATAGCCATTACTTAAGTTATGGCTGGGCAAAAATCAATACAGTAACCAGAACTTCTCTATAGAATTATCGAAAGCTAAGACTACCACATTATTAATTTGGGGGCACTGGCCGTAGCGGAGGGCGAGGCACGGTTGGGAGGCGGCGGCAGCGGGGAGTGCGCGGGCGGGGTGCGGGAGGGGAGGCGAGGGGTGGGGCGCTGTCCGCCGGCACGACGCGCCGCCCCGCACGTCCTGCACTACCCCCTCCAGGTCAAGTTCCCTCCACCGAGCTTACTCAACGGTCAGTCCACTTTCACATACTTTTTTGTGGTATACCAGGCAATCAAAAAGGTCCCCGATGCCGCCCATGGGCTTTCGCATTTTCACGTGTGCTACGGACCATGCCCGTCCCCAGACCTAGCATGAGCGCGCTATGCTTACGAGACGAGCACAGTGTTGGAGTGAAACGTCAACTCGAGGTTCACTACCGCGAGTTGGAGAGAGACTGAACATGCAAACGTGATGAGACAACTTTTGTAATAGCTGTCGGTACATTGTGTCCGTGCTCACGTAATGTGAAAATATTCTTTTTAACCGACTTCAAAAAAGGAGGAGGTTATCAATTCGTCTGTAAGTTTTTTTTATGTTTGTTACCTCATAACTTTTGCCTGGGTGAACCGATTTTGATGATTATTTTTTTAAATGAAAGCTAGTGCTTCCCATGTGGTCCCATTTTAATTTGGTTAAGTTCTGACAATGATATCCATGAGAAAATCATATAAAACTTAAATTTGTATTAAGATGTGCACGACAAATGGACGAATAACTCAATATAACCCCAACCGATTTCGGTGATTCTTTTAATATTGGAAAGGACGTATACAAATTAGTAACTGTACTTCAGATTCACTAAAAATAAAGAAATAAGAAAAAAGATACAAAAAAAAAACCGACTTCAAAGAAAAAGCACTAAAAAGTAAAAAATAATTGCCATTTTTGTAGTTACGATTTTTGTTATTTTTTGAGTCAGTGTCAGCCAAGGTAGCCAAGTTTCTCTTGATTGGCGCAGCGCGTGCCCGGCTGAAGCCGACTCAAAAAATAACAAAAATCGTAACTACAAAAATTGCAACTATTTTTTTACTTTTTAGTGCTTTTTCTTTGAAGTCGGTTATTTTTTTTGTAAATTCTTTTTAATACAAAATCTGTATGGTTTTTCTAATTTTTGTATTTAAAGGAAAGCATGGTGATCTGTGGATTTATAGATTGTCAAGTATACGGGCGTAAAAAACCAGCTCATGTGAGACGTAAACTAGGAGAACTCCAGCAGATCTATTTGTATGAAAGCTAATTGCTGAGGAGTTCATTGCTCTCTAGATACTTTATCAACTAAGAGTTTATTATGTGCTCTATCCCTTCACAAGGAAAAGAGATGATGGATGATGTACGAACATACAATACATACTTATATTGTGCAAGTCATAATGTGACTTGTACATAATAAGTGCTTATTGCTCTAACTCTCTGCTCTATTCTGTATTTAAAAATGTACTGATGTTTTTAGTATTAGCTACAACACACATGCAGTGCTGCATGATTTGTTAATACTGTAAGAACATACACTTTTGCAGGTTCAAAATGGGATCCGCTTACACAAGACATTTGGGAACAGTTCGTAGCCTCGCAACAAACTGAAGAAATGTTCCGAAAAAAAATGAGCTTGTGGAAATTATTGTATCTCTCCATTAAGGTGAGTTTAACTATTTGCATCACATAATAACTTAACACTTCGGACTTTAATTTTCTGATTATTTTCAAAATCTGAAATGAGTGTGAATGAAAATGTAGATACTGTTAGATAACCTTAAATTATGGAGACAGTTATAGTTTATAACTTTGAGTTATAAAAGAAATAGTAACGTACAACTGTGCCGCCATCTACGAGAGTGGATCATAAAGTTTTGGAATGACTATGAAAACAATGAAAATACGATAAAAACCAAATTTATTTTTATATTTAATCTCCTTCTATTTAAATACACTTAGCATACCGCTTTTCTAGCTTGATTATTCCATCCAAAAAAAATTATTGTTCTTAAGCTTCGAAAAACTCCGCCACAGCAACCATTACCCCATCATTATTCTCAAGTTTAGACCCATGGAGATTTTATTTAAATTTTGGAAATAAATGAAAATATGTCTGGTGAATATGGCGAGTGCTCTTAATTTTCGAAGCTAGCATCCATGATTCAGCATTGTCTTGGTGAAACAGCACACCAGACATAATTTTTTCTCTTCGTTATTCCAATGGTAACTCATATTTTCAAGATTAAAGTTGCTTTATTTGCTGAACCTTCAGGATAGTAGTCAATTTAGAGAATTCCTTCGGCATCCCAAAACATAGAGGCAATCACAACTGCGGTCGCAACAACACGAAATTTCTTCACGGGAGGCAGTCGTTTCCAGAATATGCTTTGTCATTTTGTCTGGGGATCGAAGTGGTGCACCCACGTTTACAATACAAAGTAAGAACAGTTCAGGATGCCCTTGAAGGATGTCGAGATTCCGCTTAGAAATGTCAAGACGTTGATTATTGTTTTCGTCAGTAAGCATTTGTGGTACCCATCTTGCTGATACTTTTTTGAAGTTCAATCATTATTATATTATTATTGATAGGCTAGCAGCTTTAAGCTGATGCGCCTATATCACAACACTTATTTATTTATTTATGTATTGTTTTTTATGTTTTATATGATTGTCCAGTTTATTTTTAAAGGAATTTACGGAGAAAACATTTCACTGGTAAGACTGTTCCAAGATTCTACTACTCTGTGGGCAAGAAATGGTCGTCGAAACCTCGACGATTGTGATACAGCTTTTTTGAGTGCCTTCTCAGGTTTTTAGTATTAGCAAGGGTGATATCTTGTAGCTTTGTAGAGTTGTAAGAAGAGTTGATAATTTTAAATGTTTCAATAAGATCTCCCTGTTCTCTTCGTTCTTGTAGAGTGGTGAGGCCAAGCTTGTCCAGCTGGGTTTTGTAACTTTTATTTTTCAGGGCAGTTGGCATTTTTGTTGCTCTACGTTGTACTCGTGCCAGCAGGTCAATATCTTTCTTGAAATAGGGACCATGGTGTCTGCTAATCTGGTATGCATACTCCAACATAGGTCGCACATATGTTTTATAAAGCTTTAGGAAAAGCTCAGGGGTTATATGGGAGAAAGCTTTGTTTATGGTGTACAGCAATGAGTTTGCTCTATTCACTAAAGTTATAAAGTGTGCATCCCATTTTTGATATTCCGTAATTATGAAACCCTAATCTCTTTGTGTCTTCACACTTTTTATAGCGTTATCCTGAATTGTGTATGTTTTTTCTTGGGTGTACATTTGTCTACGTTGAGTGACATTAACCAGTCTTGTGTCCATGCAGTAATGCGGTTTAGATCATCCTGTATGTCAGTGTGCTGCATGAGTGGGTTCCCGATGATTTCAGCGTCGTCAGCAAACAGGGTGTACATCATCTGTAGGATCGCTTGAAAGCCCATTAGGTAAATACCGAAGGTTCAGTTATCGGGCCAATCGACCCGATAACTGAACCTTGGGGGACGCCGCTATGGACTGGTCTATTCTCTGAAAGCTCATGACCCACTCTCACTCTAAGTTTTCTGTTAGTCAGAAAATCAGAAAGCCACGTGTGAAGTTTTCCTCGTGTTCCAAAATGTTCCAATTTTAACAAAAGTCTTCTTCTAGGCACTCGGTCGAACGCTTTTTGATAGTCTAGGTAGACAATATCGGTAGGTTGCCGTTGATACCATTCTGCGGTCCAATGATTAACCCATGTGAGTAAGTTGGTAACGACAGACCTACCGGACACAAATCCGTGTTGTTCGTCTAAGATTATTTTTTAATTTCTGAGAAAGCCCTTTAGAGAGTTAGCAATATTTTTCTCCATAGTCTTGCAAATAATACATCTGTATACATAACAACATAATACATAATACGTAAAACATAATACATCTGTCGACATTTTTTGAGCGCTGCCATAATAAATCCTTAGGGTCTCTGAGAGGTGGTGGTTTATTGTGTAAGTTAATGAAATGACTGATCAATACTGTAGATGATTGTAATATGCGGACACACTCCAGTAAGCTTAAAACAGATAAGACTCCATTCCATGCGCAGAGCTCTTCCCTATCGTCGTCTTCACTCCAATCCACGTGGCGGTCTGCAACTCCCACTTCCACTTCTGCTGTCTCCGTCTTTCCGCCGCAAGTTCACTCGGCTCAACGTCACTTGAGTGTTGCCAACACTTGAGCACTGCCAACACTTGAATGTTGCCAGCACTTGAATGTTGCTAACACTTGAGTGCTGCCAACACTTGGATGTTTTTTTTTTGATGTTGCCAACAATTGTAACTCGTCTGTCTTCCAAACCAATTTTTTCCATTTTTTTGACCTTTTTTTCTGTCTGGCGGCCCGAGCGAGGGTCTTGTTCACAGCTCGATCTGCCATGTTTGAACTCAGATATCCAGTTAGCGACGGTGTAAAAGGGTGGTACACTGTCCCCTAATGTTTACTGCATATCAAAAAAAAAATATTTTTATTTCAAAATTTAAAAAAACTTTATAACCGCACGAATCTCGTTTGTCTCCATGGTTCGTAATTTTTAGCTACAACTTGAATTCAAAATTGTATTTCTTAAGAAGTAAAAACCACAGCTGAATAATATTTGACGTCAAAACACTAAAATAGTAAATTTTATTACACTTAATACTTATTTTTACTTATTAACTATCCTCAAAATATGTAATAGAAGTATGTGATTCTAAAAAAAATCATGATCTACCCTCGGAAATGCACCCACAAACCCATAAGTAACCCTGGGCACACTCAGGTTTTGGATGGGTGGTCACCCTGAAACTGTCCTTGGTTCATATTCCACGTAAAACAGCCGGTCCTCTTCATTACTTACTAGGTGGTTTAGTTAATACCGCCCGGGTTGGTACCATGACATTAATTTTAAAGCGGCAATGAAATTTTCCTGTGTTTTCCATCCAGAAGCCTTATTCTGGTAATTGATAACTGCGCGCGTTATGTTTGTGTTTTCTCAAAACCGCATGTTTCGCGCGAAATGGTATTCTACTAGCGCAGTTTGCAAAACGCATGCGCAAACTCGTAACGCACGGTCATGTTCTTGTGGGCCGTGTGCTTTGCCGAATACTTGCGGTTTTGAGAATTCTATTTGTCAAATTCGGAGCATCGCAACGCCGAACTTCGAATATCACTTTTCTACATTACGTTGGCATATCGATGTCTCTTTCTTTTCGTATGTCATATTTGAGTGCGAAAATAACTGTCAAAATCGTGACAGGTTATTTTACCCTTTAGGCGGCGCGCAAGACAAACCACTCCATAGACAATAACAAAACGCGTGTGTGAATTAGCTGAATACGGATTTTTGGAAACCGCACTCGAAACTTAGCGTGTCATGTTTGACGGAAACAAAACGTATACGGAATGGTTTGAAATTGGACGAAAAGCAGAATCGGGCTTCTGTTCAACATCAGTAACCGTGCAATATAAATAATGTATGGCATAGAACGTAGTTTCCCTCGTTATATCATGACAGTAGGTAGTATTAGCCGTCCATATCCAGTTTCATAAGAAAATCATGTAATATTCTTTAGTATCCTGACATACCTCTACTTTACACTACCTTTCATGGTTCCAGATATCTACCTGAACCTGTACCTAGTGCACTTCACCCTAGCTAGTTTCATATAAGTTTGAAGGGTGTTTGGTGATGACGCTATCTCTCAGCAGTCGTTGTTCCCTCGCTACGCACTGTACCTGGTTGGCTCCACCGTGACGGGGTTCGGGCTGGACTCGAGCGACATGGACCTGTGTCTGTACGTGCGGCCCCTGGAGCCCATGGAGCCGCGCCACCACGCCATGCTGCACCTCAGCTTCCTGCTCCACTTCATGAAGAGCTTCGACTCACGTCAGTCGCTTTTCAATGTTCCTAGAGAGTTGGTTGTGGGAGAACCGACGTTATCATCTTGCCTATTCCATCATGACTTGACGAGTTATTTTTTTGCCTTTTTATGTTAAGCGCTGCATATGGCGTACGCCGGGACCTCTTAAGGTGCCCTACGACGCCCATGGGTTTTTCGAACTTACTAGGTGGCTGCTATAACCATGCCGGCCGGCCAGGTGCTTCCTACACCATGTTTGAAGGACCACAGGTCGTACTTTGAGGGAAATACCTCGGCAGAGATTCAATTCCATAGTTTACCAACCTTATAGATTTTGGGAATGTCGATAGTGAATGAGTGCATTCCCTGCCTGTTCCGCGTTGTGCCGGGGGGACAGCGTTATGCAGCTCCGAAGAGCATTCTCCATGGTGAAGACATAATACAGCGATAAAGATATTAAAGATAAGGTTCTGGCACGTCACCTAGATCTTTCGGGAATGATGGGGCTAGCAGGGATAGTAAAGTTAGTAGTTTTCATTCGGTAATGTCAAAGATCTTACATAAAATGTGTGTATCTCTTATTTATTCGTAGTCACAGTTACTAATTGTCATGTTACTTTCGAATCGGGGACTGCGTAAACCATGTCCGTCTTCACACTATATTTGAAGGACACTATATTTGTACTTTTGGGGAAAAATGATTGTGTGCTAATCATCTATAGGCAGCACACTGCACTCGGATTTGTTATATTTTATCATTAGCCATTAGAGCATTCACAGCAAAGAAGAACTGACAAGGAACTTTGCTGGATTTTTTCAACGTCCACTTTGTCTAAGTTTACAAAAGTGTTTGGCACTGCTTATAATACGGGTTATTGGTACCCTTTTGTGTGAATACATTATTTTAATTCTTTGTTACATAAATAGCAAGTATTTATTATTGACGATAAAAGAGAAACACAGGTAAATACATTAAAATAATATGACTTCACTAAAATCATTCATTCATGCCATGCGCAACAGTTCATGACAAATATCAATTTATTTTGCAAAGACTGCGTCCATCATCTAATTTGTTGCCAATTGGATCAGGCCAGTCATCACCAACAGCACCTGTTCACGAGTATCACGCCGTTTCAGCCATTGTCTCTCTCAACCATATTTTAGGGAAAGAGATCACCCAAAACAAGTGTCACCGCAAGCAAGGACCTTGAAGCGATGCTCTACTTCAGTGGCAACAAGAAAAAATTGTGATACATGTGCATGTTTAGTTTTAATACTATTATTTCACATAGTAACGTAACGAAGAGCTAACCTTATTATACATTTAACTGATTTACCTCGGCTAGGAGATTCCATAGTTCAAGGACTCTATAATTCAGGGTTTCTTAACCTGGGACCGTTGAACCCTTAAAGGTCCCGTGGCATTAGTGCATGGGGTCCATGTTTGATATGATTACAATAAATACTGCTCATTATCATTGTAAAAATGTAGGTCATCTTTAAATTGCTGGAGTAATGAATAAAAGTTGCCTGTTTATTTCTTTTCAATTCGGTTTGGAAGGGGTTCATCAGGTTTTTTTAATTTTGCAACAGTGCCATTACCACAAAAAGGTTAAGAAACCCTGTTATAAATAATACCTGGCCCCCTATTCACTTAACACTAATCGTTCACCCTCTACTGATTCCTGAGCCAATGGAAGTTGTGAATGTTGCAGCGCTGCTAAGTGGGCTAGATCTAATCCAGGCGAAGGTTCCGATCTTGAAGTTCCGTGATGAGGCGCACGGCATTCGCGTGGACCTCAACTGCAACAATACCGTCGGCATCCGCAACACCAACCTGCTGCTCAGCTACTCACATCGTGAGCTTTACTTTTTTTCATCTCATGGTTTCGGGTATGCTCAAACACAGACACCTCTAATTACATTAGAGATGTGTAAACTTAACCAATCAGAATGTGCGCTTTCCGAATATATTTTTGAATTTGGATTCTGTGAATCCGAGGACGACCTCAGATTCGGTCTCGGCCGCGTTTTGGGATCTGGTAACCAATTTGAGACCTCTAATTCGAGCATAGGCGTACTCATGGTGCTTCATTACCTAAAATGTAAGAGTAAATGTGTTGTTGCAGAGGACTGGCGGGTGCGGCCGCTGGTGCTAATGACTAAGCTGTGGGCGCAGGTCAACCGCATCAACGATGCGCGGCGCTGCACACTCTCCTCCTACTCGCTCACACTCATGGTGCTTCATTACCTTCAGTGTGAGTCACTCATTTGTAGTCATGTTGCTTCTCGTTACCTCCAGTGTATGTTTCTCACTCATAGTCATTGTGCTCCATTACATCCAGTGTTAGTCTCTCACTCAAGGTAATAAATGGTTCTCTGTAACTTATTTTTTTATTTAGGTTCCTCAACAAGAACACCACTCAAACATACATAGAAAATACAGATAGAGGATAAAAGACTGAGCGTATTCTTAATTATAGACGAACACAACATTTACTACAAATTAATACCTAACCTAGCACAATTCGAGCTAAAATTTCAAATGACACTAGCACATAACAAGTAAAACACAATAATAGAACAAGAGAACTTCCAGTAAAAGTCGCGTACTCTCAGTCATTGTGCTTCAGTACCTTTAGTGTAAGGTGCTCCAATACCTCTTGTGTCAAAGTGTATCAATTATCACTATTTAGGGAGGGTTCTAAAATGTCCCTATCTATTTTCACGCGACAATTACAAAGGTAGACAGTTTCACAAATGTTTTAAGCATTACAAACAGTTACTATAAAATCTACTAACTCTACCAATCAAAACTGTCAATCTAATAATAAAAATAGTATAGAAATCATGCTATCCTTGGATTCAACAATTTCTTAAAGTATGTATGTATATTAGACCGTGAAGCAAGGACGCATTATTATTTGTTTTCCATTATATTTTATATATATATTATAACAATCTGTCGCATATTTGGACATTCAGTAATAATTTTGTGCATTTTTTGTGTTGGCTTTATAGGATGGCTTCCAGTGAAGCAAACCTAATGGTTTGCCACGGTGATAGGATCGTCTTGCTATAAGGTCTTGGGGAATTTTCCTCTTGAGTCGGCGATATGTGGGCTTATTATCCATCAGGTATCTGAGAGCCTTTTTTACTGTGATGAAAAGTATTTTAGTCTTATTTATGTTGTTGTTGTTGTTGTGCTTCGGGCTTGTTTCCGCACTTAGACGGCAATACATCCATTGTACGTGTCAAGAAGCTCCACCAGCTGTCACGTCAGCCAGCCAAGCTCTTCCACCAAGCGCAGCAGCCTTTTTGGACTCTTCCACACTTCCTGGGCAGTTCCTGTGGTTTCAAGGAACTGGAGTCGTATGTTAGCCACCTCTGGACAATCCAAGATAACGTGAGCGGCGGTCTCTTCCTCCTCCATGCAAGCTCTACAGAGGGCGCTGTCGGTGACACCAAGAGTGAATAAATGCTTATTTAGTGGACAGTGCCCCGTTAGGAGGCCTATCACAATACGTAACTTACTCCTGCTAAGATGAAGAAGTCTCCTCGAGAGGCGCGGATCTAATTTTGGAACGGCCGCTCTCGACTGTCTGCACTCCCTGGAGTTTAACCATCGTTCTTTGTGCGCTGAAGTCGTACGCCTGTGAAGCCACGCCTTCAGCTCACTAAATGGCAAGGGTACATACGGTTCCGGGCCGATTTTATATACCAGTCTTATTTATATATACCAGCGTTATAGATTTTCGTTAAGAAAGATACTCCCTTAGATGGCAGTACCCCAAGAGTTCACGAAGCGGTTAAGTCATACCCTTGAGCTTTCTTGGGACCTATGAGTTTAATTGCTGTCTTTACTCACTAGCTGTAAATGTTTTAAGAGCATCGTGTCAGAGGTAGTTTTAAGAAAATTAGGAATAAGCTCTTTATATCACTTTCTGGACCCTCAGAGGGATGCGGGGTAAACACCGCAGATAAATGGGTTGCAAAAGTTGTGGCTTTTTCTGAGTCGCTTTTGACCCAAGTATTAGGTTTTTGTCGTATCGGCGGTTGATGTACAGATGGTCGTTTCAACTTTTTGGTAGCCTTCCACAGTGAATAATCAGTTGCAGCCATTGCACTAAGATTTCGTAGTTATTTGTGCCATCTGTCTTTTCTTTTTCAAGCATTTTCTTCAATTGTTTTCTGTGTTGTTGTCTTGAGTATAAGATGTCTAGTTTGTTGCCATTGTTTTCGGAGTTTCCTTTTATCGGCTACCTTGTCGGCAATGGCTTTTGGGAAGTTAAGGATGGGATCTTATGTTTTCGTAGTAGGTGTCAAAGCTCAAGAAGTATTTTAGACTTGTGAGTGTTAAGAGTTTCACGGCATATGTGATCTTGGTATTTACGAAAAGATTGCCAGGCGGTTTCTTTGTTATGTAGGATACACTTTTAATTAGTATTTTGTTACTAATAGTTATTAGCATCGGATAGTGGTCAGATGAGAGGTCAAAGCATGATGTCGCTCTGACGACTGGGCTTGGTATATTAATAGTATTGCAGAAGTCCAATAAATCAGGCAACCTGTTGCGGTCCGTTGGCTAGTACGTAGCTAAGGCAGCAGTATATGCTTTTTATAATAGACTAAAAAATCAGCGATACATTACATACTATTGGATGTTCTGGGTTTTGGATCTTAGGCTTTTTGGATGAAGGTGACCCCTGGTCAATTACATTAACATTAATTTGAAGACAAACAAAATCTCTTCTTTTCCTTAAAACCTTATTCTAACTCTATCATGAATACATCTTTCGTCTAAAAACTCTAAATAAAACTTGACAGGAATGACAGTTTTCTAAGGAGAAATCGCAAACGCGGCAACTACAATAAACTTTGTGTTTCCTTCCCCATCAGCGCTTCATAGCACATTTTATATGCAGCGGCCCTCACAACTCACTCAGAGTTGTGTCCTTCACTGAATGCAGTACATATGTGTGCGCAGGCGGCGTGTCGCCGGCGGTGCTACCGTGCCTGCGGCTGGGCCGCGCCGCGTGGGACGCTCGCCCCCCCGCGCCCGCCCCGCCACACCTGCACCCGCACCCGCCGCCGCACCTGCACCCGCCGCGCAACACGCTCTCCCTCGGGGAGCTCTTCCTCGGCTTTCTGCACTACTATGCCACCTTCCAGTTAGTATATCTACCTACACACATGCACATACCTCGACACTGCATTCTGTTCATCATCGTTTTGAGATCTATAGGCTCTGTATGAATACTGTCTGTTTACGGCATCGAGCGTGGAAGGATTATTTAAATCTATAATTTTGTTCATGTATTTTAGTTGATATTGATTAGATCATTTTAATATTTTAATAGCGCTTTGGCCAACATCAACCTTGTATGTAAGGACTACAGTTTGATGTAGAACGTAAACCACAGATGATGAACCCTTCAGTCGCCACTTACGACATGCACTATATTTTTACTACTGTTCCTGTGGCACTCGAAAAACTGATCTAGGGTGTCGATTTTCACAAAATCTATAACAGTGCCAATATCTCAAAAACGAACGATTTTTTATTGAGGTAATATTGTGATATTCTGGTCAGTCCTAAGCTGGCCTATCGGCCCTGCAAGTTATGACGTTGACTTTTGGGACTTTTGGGGATGGCACCGCAAAATTATTCACACCTAACTCCTTCGACGCGACAAGCCGGACTGGAGGAACTACGACCTCTTTCAGATCTATTAGGTTTCATGTGTAACGCCCACGGGGGGGGGGGAGGCAGAGGCGGTCCGGCGCGCGGCGGTGGGAGTGAGGGAGAGGTGGGTTTGGACGGTGGGTGTGGCGGTGTGCAGGTTCGACGCGGTGGCGGTGTCGGTGCGCGCGGGCCGCTGCGTGCCCGTGGCCGAGTGCCGCGCCTCCGGAGCGCCCAAGAACGATCCCCACCAGTGGAAGTTGCTCTGCGTCGAAGGTGAACATTTATCTCTTAAGGTGGCTCAACCCGCTCGACTCCCCATACAAACGGGGAAAGAAGATATTCAATCTTGTACGGAACCCTTCGTGTGCGAGTCCGACTCGCACTTGGCCGGTTTTATTAAACTACATAAATAAATTGATCTCAAACTGGGATGTCCAGTATTATATGTGTTGAAATCTCTTCCAGTTTTATTCTAGTGATCGTTTTCCGACTGACTCCAGTTTTTATTTTATAGAACTTTACAAGAATGGCTAAAACCACAAGACTAACGTTATGATAATAGCCCAATACACCGCATTCCCTAAGGAATTAAATGACATGCCAGGACCTTCCCTTTATCTGCTTATATATTAGCGAGCATGACTTGAGACTTGATCGTAATGTTAACGTGTGCGTGTCTACAGAACCATTCGACCTGACCAACACGGCGCGCTCGGTCTACGACCCGGAGGCGTTCGGTCTGATCGTGCGCGTGTTCCGCGCGAGCCACGCGGCGCTCGCGCGCTCGCTGCGCCTCGCCGACGTGTTGCCGCTCGCGCGCGCGCGGTGAGGCCGGCGCGCGGGGGGGGGAGTGGGGGGGAGGGGAGGATGACACTCTCCGCGCACGGTTCAGCATTCTATATACTGGGCATATTTGCCGCTTCCAACGATTTGATTAAGTTTCTTATCGCTCTTATTATAATGAAATAGGATCAAATAGGAAACTAGAATCGGTCGATTTTATGTGGTCGAACCTTCCTGAGTATAATGTTTTTCAAAATTGTATATGCATGAGGAATTTTTTAAACTTTATTTGCGGTGCATTCAGCGAATACTGAGATATTTTTCTATAAGTATTAAACTGCATACATACTACTTGAAACATTTGGTGAGTGGTTTAAATGCATTTTGGAGAATCGAATACCGCTGTAAGTTACTGAGACTCTGTTCGCGTGTCTCTAAAAAGCAAGAGTACTTATTTGTTTCTCGGAAGCGAGACGCGCACGCTAGCTGCCACACCTCATGCATGCTCCAACTCTTGGTACTAATGTATTCTCATAAATGAATTATTTGCCTCTCAAATCGCATAAATTTCCCAGAACGAGCGGTGAACGCAATCTGCCACACTT
Source organism: Incurvaria masculella (assembly GCA_946894095.1). Taxonomy (NCBI): domain Eukaryota; kingdom Metazoa; phylum Arthropoda; class Insecta; order Lepidoptera; family Incurvariidae; genus Incurvaria; species Incurvaria masculella. Next base: position 17,867,057 of record OX335658.1, on the reverse strand, counting down.
TGGGTTCACATGTACAATGTGTCTATAGTACATTGTTGAATTCTAATTTATTTGTGCCATATAAATATTGCAGTAGTATTATATTGTTGAAGAGAATATTGTTTGTAATTGGTATTGTTGTGTGTGACGCCGGGGAGCCGCGAGGGTTGTTTCCGCCTCGCTTGTTTTGAATGTATACATATTATGTTTATAGAATTGTTTGTAAGATATTAAAAGGTGCTTAGAGAGATTAAGGATGGGGAAAGAGTTTAAATATGTCAAAATGGACGGAGTGGAGTGTGCGTGTTGGCGGGAGCCAAGCTCCAACTTATATTTTTATGTCCCTTGTGTGTAAATATATTTCTCTGAGCTGTGAAAAGTATATTATAAAAGACAAAAAACAATAATTGTAGATATTGCGGTCGTGTGAAGGTAGTTGCCGGTTCGGGAGGGCGGCAGTAGCGCCCAGCCGACGTGTGTGTGCATGTCTGTGTGTGTGTATCACATAATCGTGTTGCCTTACTGCTTATCTTCACCACTGAATGTGTCGTAGTGTCACTAGCTCATGGTGCGTGTCCGTGTCGATGTACACGGCAGGTTTCTGCGCTCAGTAGGACGTCCGTGTTGTCACATTTTATTGTAAATGTAGGTAGTCGTGAATAAAAATTAAGTAGTCTGTTACAGACTGAGATCTCAGATCGCTGCCACTTTTATAGCGGCGTGTGTGAACATGTTCGAGTTGGACTGCAACAGCTGTTGTCCGATTGAGTTCACGTTGTTGTCTAATTCATATTTTATGTTGGTGGTTTACGAATTGTTGGGAATGGGAAAAATCATTTTGTGAAATGTAGATGTAAAGTGCGGGGTAGTGGAGTACATTTGGCACTAATCCTGCACTGAACATGTCTGAACGTTATAATATTCAAGATGGTGCCTTAAATATTCTAGTCCAGAAAATTGCTCACATTTGTTAACCACACAATGGCGGCTCTCACTTGCATTCATATACATATATTGAATTAATTAAAAACCAGTTTCATACTTAAAGAGCAAAGGTTTTCCATATTTTTCTCTTATGGAGTAGAATAATGATGTCACATATCACTGAATATCTCCACCATACTTATCCCAGTTGTTGTGATCTTGAATGTGTGCCGGCTTGTGTCTATGTAAGTCCTGTCTCTACGTCCGGGCCGTGTGTGTCCCAGGTTTCCTTAAGGTCAGCACGACCGGATCTACCTCGGGTGTACCGCCACCGTCGAGACCATATCGAAACTCGGATCTCAATGTGGGGGTCGTCGCGGCGCGTGCGGCCGGAGTGGGCGCGGGGCGTGCTCTGGTCTACGTCAGGACTTGGGGGCGCGCGCAGGACAGACTTGGAGTTAAGACTGCGTTAATCTCGAGGCTGCGTCGGTCGCCACTCCGCAGAGCCGCCACTCGCTGTCTGCGAGCAGTGCAACGCCGCTTAGCTCTAACTATAATTCCCCGATGAATATGGCTCAGAATGTATAGGATAAGGTTTTAAAATATAATAAACAAGACTGTAGATCTCCAGAATATTTTTAAAAATGAGAGATTTGCTCCTGAAAGTCTGCTTAATATATTTTTTTCTCATGATTCTCAATCGGTAATCGCTGATATTATTCATTGGACATGAATGGCATTCAGAATGCATTTCAGATTAAATTGTGATGAAGAAAATAATAATCTGAGTCGGTTGAGAATGTGTCAGACTTATAAAAAGATTAAAAATAAAAAACAAAAAAATATATTAAAAACTTCAAAAAATCACAAAAAAAATATAAGCATAAAAGTAAAAAAAAAAAAACAAAAGTGAAGACTAGACTCACCCTGGTCTTCCTTCTGTAATATCTCTCACGAAAAAGAGGGAAGGGGGGAGTAGCTGTGACTCCAGGTACATTTTAGAACTCATCAACTCAGCCTCACACTTCAGATTGTTTGAATACAATATGTACTTTGTTGTGCATGAGTGGGGGTTGTCTAAATTTGTTATGGAGTTTCACTATTTATAACATATTGTGGTGCTCGATATTTCCTATCTGCCATTATCACAAAGTTTGACATTGTAAATTACATTGTTCCAAATTAATTGATGCCACCACAAATATAATTTTATTTAATTTTAATGACATAATTTTAATGAACCCGCCAAGCAAAGTACATGTCTGGTTTTTGGGGTTCTGAAGCATTAGGAAAAAATCTTAAAATAAATTTGATCAAAATGATGTACTGATATGTTTGAAATCAATAAAAATATGTGTGTGGATAGAAAGTCCACTTGTGCGATGTATTTCATTGAATTTTACCTCACTTTGGCTTGCAATCAAAACTTTATTTACAAACCAACATTTCTTTTTTTGTAATGACAGGTCTTAAGCCCATTTCTATGAATGCATTTCTTTTTTGGAGATATTTTATTACACCATAAAGGGACGTTCAAGTTTTAAGAAGTGTATCAAAATTATTGAATAAATTGCTAATTTACCAAGATTGTTTTTTATTTTGTACATTTGTAGAGCACGAAAGGCTGCAATGATTTTCTAATCTAGAACTAAACGCGAAAGCAACTTTGTTGCGTTTTTACACCTAAACTGCTGAACCAAGATTGATGAATGCTGGTTGATGAGTGATAATGTCTGGACTTCGGCAAAGGACATAGGCTATGTTTTATGGAGAAAATTAAACTCAATGGGGTAAAAATGGGGATGAAAGTTTTTATGGGGAACTCGTAACACAAAATGTTAGGTTAAGTCCGATACGACATTGACCCGAGCGGAGCCGGCTAGTCTCTAGCATTCTAAGACAGAAATGCAAGGTGTCTCGGTTTATTTGCACCCAAGTGTACATAATCATGTAAGTATGCCAGTTGTTCTGAGTTACGAAACATGACTGAATTAATATTTCCGGATATGGATTGCTAATTCCCCTCTCCATGTACCAGTCATGATACTATGACATGGAAAACGAACAAAAATGCCGCTTCGACCATCTTTTCATCCAACATGATGGTGCCGGTTTAACGCTACCACCTAGTAGGGGAAGGAAACCTACACTTTAACGTGAATCAGCCAATGTGGATCAGCTCCGTAATTGTGAAGAAATGCACTGGTCCAACTCGGAAAGATAAATAAAATGGGTGGGAATTTGAATCCAGACCCCGAAGCTACGAGCTGTTTGGATAGAACATCTCTGTTATCATGGTCAACCTCCCGAACTATCTGATATTTTGCTAATTTTAAGCCATCGATATAATCTTTGAAGTCAGTTAAAAACTACGTCGATGTTTGGAGCCATATGTGGAACAAGGGAGCAATTGCGGTACAAAGTGAGTTAATTCCAACCTAAATAAATAACAACTCGCTTATATTCACAGTTCCTGTTTTCACATGCACATAATATTCCAAAAAATATGTTTTTCCTCATTGGTTTTTCCCATAAATATATTGGACGAGAAAGGTCGTAACGTCAGAGCTGTTTTTTGTGCTCAAGGTTGGGATACCTATACACCTACCATCGATGACACCTAAATTTTTTTAGTTCAATGCACCTACATTATTCTGCAGTAAATATTTTACAGAGCTATCTATTGAATTTAGCTAATGCTGGAGTTTGGTTCGGAACTGTGTTCGTTCCAGAAAAAAACGCAATTCCGAAACCGCCGCGCGTGCCGGTGCGCAAAGAGGCGTGCGCCCGTCATGCGCCCGCTTCCAAACATCCCAGCGGCACCCAGCGGACTAACACTAATTTAGCAAAGAACTGAGGGGTCCAAGGTGTAAAAATTTGGCCGCGGCCTTGGCATATTTCTCGAAATGAGGCGAGGGGCCCGTCGCATCGTCGTCGCATAGCAACCACCGGGCCCCTCCCCACTGCTCCGCCGGCCTGGCGCCAATTTTTTGTGGTCCCGCTTGATACATCTGTTCCTATACAGTTGAGTATATTGGTAGATAGATTGGCGAGGGCGGCAGCGGCGGAGGAGTGGTAACGGCGCGGGTGTGGCGGGGAGGCGGGCCGTGACCGTGAGCCGGAGTCGAATAGACACGAATATCGCGCGAATCGGAGCGATCGTGCAAGGTCGCTCCAACCGGTGTGTGTGTAGATCGAACAATATGGCAAAAACAAGTGACTATACATAAAAACAGGAACTATGTCAAAAATATAGTAGTTACTAGGTACTTATCCAGATACATAGTACTTACGTCACAATGGGATTCGACGAAGGAAGTCTTACGCTGGACCGACCGGACAGAACTTATTATGCCGGCGAAACTGTTTACGGAACCCTCGAGTTCTCCCAGGAGAAACCGAAATCTGTCCGAGGTGGGTGGTTGATCCTTTTACTTCTTCTTCTTTTTAGGGTCCTACTTTTGGGTCCCTTTTAATGGCTTTCGTGCATCTAACACATTTCGCCAATGTCAAAGTTCATAGCTATATACAAATAGTGTAAAAGGTTCTGAAATTAGTTGCCAACGAAACATAAAAGAAAATCATAATTTAAGATCATTTGCACTGATAAATGAAGCAAGTAACTTTAGAATTTTAAAGTTAGATGAAGAGAGCAAGCAATTAATATTGGTAGGAAGAGGAATTTGGAGTAGAGGAAGGTAATCGTATAAAGGAGCAGTTTTATTAATAAGAGGACAACAGAAAAATATATGTTCCAAATTCCCGTCATCAAGGCCACATTCGCACACTGATGAGTCTTTAATATGAAGTCTAGCCAAATGAACAGGGGAACAGCAGTGGCCTATTCTAAGGCGGCAAATAATAGAAGTTGAAGATTTATTAATTTTGATACGATGAAACCAAGGCTTAGCAGGGATGTTAGGCTGGATCTTGGCGTAATTTGAACCCTTAAATCTACTAGAGTTAGCCCACAATTTGGTCCAATTTTCAGTAAGAGATTTTTTTGGGAGAGCAATTAAATCATGTGGGTAGTTTCTATATGGGATTTTATCCCCTCGCAGAACAGCTTGTTTAGCAAGATCATCTACCCGGTGATTGGGCAGGATGCCTGAGTGAGACGGAATCCATGCAAAGACTATTTGTTTGTCCGGGTTATTGTAGAGAATGTCTTTAATGGAAAAAGGAATAGGATTTTGTGTGTTAGAATGAAAGGGGTTCTGAGTGAGAGATTGAAGAGCACTACGGGAATCAGAAAATATTATAAATTTATTAGATTTTTTTAATAATAATGAAAACTTGACTGCCTCCAGTAATGCCGTTGATTCACCAGTGAAAACTGATGACTCTGGAGGGCATTTAATTAGTTGGTAGATGTTGCTGTTCTTATGAAATACTGCAGCTCCAACACTGCCTTCCTCCGTGAGTTTGGAGGCATCAGTAAAAATATACTCCCACCCTTCCCAGTTTTCAGATAGGATGGAATGAAAGACTTCATTAGCATTTGGAGACTCTTTTTCAATGCCAAAAAAAGGAATTACTTCTACATTGCTCGTAACTACTTGAAAAGGGTATGAAAACATTGGTAAGGAGTTAGAACGGAATACTGGAGCCTTGACATTATTGAACTTACGATAACTTTTTACAAGTCTGGTGGGAGCCTTTTTTTCCCAATATTTCGCAGTATGAGAAAATCGGGATAGTAAATTTAGTTTCGGAATTATTGGATGATGTAAGAAATAGCTTGCCCTGAACAAGAAACGATCAGCCAAGAACTGACGGCGAAAATAAAGAGGAGGTTCAACGCATTCTACTTGCAGAGCATTTATAGGACTTGATTTCATGGCACCTGTTATAATACGCAGGCATTTGTTTTGGATAATGTTAAGCTTATTAAGAGCAGTTCTATTGCAGGGTTCTAAAATATAGGAACCGTAATCCAAATGACTTCGTATTATTGCATTGTACAATAACTTGAGGTAGTATGGATGAGCTCCCCACCAAACCCCAGCTAGAGTGCGTATAATGTTAATATTTTTTTCACATTTTTTTATTACATAATTTAGATGAGAGACACCTGTCATTTTTGAATCCAGGATTATGCCAAGGAATTTAGTTTGAATATGTAATGGAATAATTGTATTGTTGTATGTGATAGTGATAGGGGGTACAATTCTTTTTCTACTGAATACTACTATAGAGCTCTTTTGGGCTGACAGTTCCAACCCATGTTCAGTTAACCATGTGTTCAAAGATCTTAGCGAGTATTCAATTTGTTCAGCTCCTTTAGGAATAGATTTATGGGGTGAGTATATTAGTAAATCATCCGCATATTGCAGGACACGTGAAAAGGAGTTTATTGATCTGTCAAGATCATGGGTGTAAATATTATAAAGTAAAGGACTGAGAACAGAGCCTTGTGGTAAACCTTTCCAGATTATTCTAGAGTCGTTTGATTGTTCCTCTACTCTTAACATTATTGTTCTTTGAGATAATATATTAAAAATATATGCAACAATTTTTTCTGGTATATGTAGATTTAGCATTTTTTGTTTGAGCTTTGGTAGGAGGACATTATCGTAAGCTGCAGATATGTCTAGGAATGCAGCCACAACAGACTCGTCCCGAGAAAAAGAAAGTCGAATATCGGTAGTGAAAATCCCCAAACTATCCATTGTACTTCTGCTTTTCCTAAATCCATATTGTGTTTTAGCAAGAAGTTCTCTGTGTTCCACGAACCATTCTAAACGGTTTTTGATTAAATGTTCTGTAATTTTGCATAAGGTAGAAGACAGAGCAATCGGACGGTAAGAGGAACCATCATTGGGGTCTTTACCAGATTTCAGGATTGGAATGATTATTTGAGTTTTCCAGGAGTCAGGAATTACCCCATAGTCAAAGAAGAAATTAATGATTTGTAAAAAGTATTCAAGGGTTTTATCTCTCGATTTAACCAGAAAAGAATAAGGAATCCCATCCAGCCCTGGGGAAGAATCCTTAACATGATTCAAAACAATTTTGAGTTCTTTTAATGAAAATGGAACCTCCATGGGAGTACAACCTCCAACAAATGAATAAAGGGACGGGAGTTCATCTTCTGTAGGGGCGGATGGGGGGGCTAGCTTATTTAGGAATGAGTCTTTCCATGAAGCCGATGAAGGTATTGAAGCACTGTCTTCCGTGAAAACAGAACGGTACCTTTTAATATTGCGCCAAACTAATGAAGATGAAGTGTTAGGTGAGAGAGAAAGGCAAAAATTTTGCCATCCATTACGTTTTTTATTTTTAAGAGTACATTTAGTAACTGCTTGAATTTTGCGTAAATTTAAAAAGTTTTCATCAGTCATAAACTCTTCATATAAAGTTTCGGCATAGGAACGGTCACGAACAGATTTGGTACATTCGGAATCCCACCATGGAGGAGAAAGGCGATGATTTTTTGATGTATTTTTGAGCGGAATAATTTGATCTGCTGTGCTTATCAATAATGATGTAAATTTGGAGTAACAATGTAAAACATTGTCTAAGGTAACGATCGGCAGACTAGACATCTCCTCTTCTACTTTCAGACTGAACGTCACCCAATCAGCTTCATTCAAGCGATATTTAAGAAGAGGGGATTTATTTATGGAAGGAGGGGCCTGACAAGGAATATTTATAATAATGGGAAAATGATCGCTGCCGTGAGAAAATTTGGATATTTTCCATGAAAGACGGGCAGCCAGATCTGGAGTGCAAAGAGTCAGATCCACTGCACTCGGATTCTGATTCGGGGGAGTCCGTCTTGTGGGTGAACCATCATTCAGAAGGCATATGTTGTATTCATCTAGTAGTTCAATCAATTTATTGCCTTGGTGGTCACAATTTGCAGACCCCCACACGGAGTGATGAGAATTAAAATCGCCTAAAACCACATAAGGCTTGCGGATGGATTGAAAAATAGATTTAATAAATCGAGTGGTTGAGAGCGTAGGAGACGATACATATACCGAAACAAATGTTATATTGTCTGCCATAACGGCAACAACATTTATACCATCAACTCGGGCAGGAAGAGTGAGGGAAGAAAATGGAATTTTTTTGTTGATGAACAGGGCGCAACCCCCATATCCATCAGCTCGGTCATCTCTGAAGCTAACATATCCTGAAATCTTAAAGTGGGTTGATGGCTTTAACCAGGTTTCAGAAATTGCTATAACGATAGGGTGATGTTTATTGATAAGGTGGAGTAAATCAGATTTATTTTTGATTAAGCTACGACAATTCCACTGAATTATTGTAGAAGACATTCTGATGAAATGAAGCGAGATGAATGCATTCAAACTTGACCCTATAAAAATTAAAGAAAGCTAAGTTGCAGATAAAAAAAATTTTTGCCAAATGTTCTGCTACCATGCAGTAATAAATTTTGTGGTCGAAAAATCTGCTAGAGCTTTTTTTAATGACATAAAGAGGATTTTTTATTAAAACAATCCAAACATTGGTACAAAAATCTGCTGGTCGCAGATATATATTTTTGGAGCCAAATATTCTGCTACAACGCAGGTAATAAATTTGGATGCCGAAATATTTTTTATATATTGTCTTTTGGATAAGTAAAATAATATTGTTGAAGAAATTAAAATTTAAAGTGTAAATTGAAAAGTTCATATTGGATAAGAAGTTATTTTTTAATTTTGTCAGGTAAGCCCACTGGTGAGCGGATTCTGGAGTGTTTGAACCCATTATAAGCGTCTGGAGAATGATTAATAGCAGCGTTGGACGGTAAAGTATTGGAAGATATAAAACTTAGAAAAGCAGAAAATAATTTGTCAACATTTTCAGGGTTACTAAGGTCCATTGAAATAATTGGAGAAGAGGGTGTCAACAAAGGAGTTCGAAAAACCGAACCATTATGAGATGTTGGAGGAGTGAAATCATTAAGAAGGGCTTGATGAGCGTTGCGATCGTACCCCTGAGGAAGAGGGGCGCGAGCTCGAGGTTGCGAAAAGAATGTTTTTTTGTATGAGTATGTAGGAATGGATGGTTTATTGACTGGAGCGCTGGAGGTGACCTCTGCAAAGGACCGCTTAGAGGGCCTAAATTGACTGGCAGCCTCCGTATATGAAATAGCTTCTTCTGCCATTTTATGTTTAATATTTTTTTGTCTATTTTGTTCCGGACAAATTTTACTTGTTGCATAGTGTCTGCCTTCACAGTAAAGGCAGCTTGCATTTTCTTCTGTGATGTTGCAGTCATTGGCTGAATGGAATTCTCCGCATTTATAACAACGTGGCTGCGAACGGCATATTGTCTTGGTATGTCCATATCTTGAGCAATTGAAGCATTGGATGGTCGGATATTTGTAAAGTTCTACTTGAATAGAATTATACATTAATAGGATCTTATCAGGAAGACTCTGACCATCAAAAGTTACAACCACACTTTGGGATGGTTTCCACATAGGGGAACCATCGACCATTTTTTTGAAATTTAAGCGTCTGACTTTGAGGACTCTTCCTCCGCCAGGAATTTCAATGTCTTTCAAAAGATCCTCTTCGGACCATTCAATTGGAATTCCTTTCACCAATCCAATTCTTGTGACATTAAATGACGGAATAAAAGCCTTATATTTGGCTTCGGATAAATAATGATTTTGTATGAATAGATTGGAATATTGGGCGGATTTGAAGGTGACGGTTACTCTATTTCGTCCCACACTCTTTACCCCACCGTCTATGATACCTTGGAATGAGTTCCGTTTTAAAAATTGACCAAAATGAACTGGATGCAGAACAACTCCAGCCGATGGATTTGATTCCACCCTCTGGACGTGGACTAAGAAAGGAGCTTTGTCAAAGTCCCGGTAAAGTTCGGTATGATTTGGAGTTGAGATATCATTCGTGGAAATCCGGGATGGGCCTTGTTGGGATAGATCTTGTTGGGATAGGTCTTGTTTGGATAGGTCTTGTTGGGATATGTCTTGTTGGGATAGGTCTTGTTGGGATATGTTTAGTTTGGATAGGACTGCTTGAGGCCCAATAACCTGAGAATTGGGAGCCTGCTTTATTTCATCATGTTCACAATCTGACGAGATAAAAGATGATTGTGATGAATCAATCTTAACTTTGAGTTGAGAGTTTTGTTTGTTACTTTTGTTTTTTCTTTGATGTTCTTTTATTTTTCGTTTCCTTTTACCAATTATGGCGGAAAAGTCCATGCCTTCATTATCAGACAATCTATCGAATGAATTGTGAATTTCAATGGTATGGCTGGCCTCTGGTGGGGTTAGGAATGCATCATTAAGGTTGTCGCTCTTATCGCTAGATGCATCTTGAGCGAGAATGAACCCCGGCGGCATATGATGGCGGCCGCCGGGGTCGTCCGGGTCGGGTGGTTCATTCATCACAACATCACCCTACTTACGCGATACGAAAATCCAATAAACACAAATAGGCAGAGCAAGCCGGGAAACACGACACAATGGCTTTACGGAACCACACAATCACTGATATTATTCTTTGCGATTTGCAAAAAAATATGCACGCGACCTCATCGACAGTCTTTTGTCTTTTTCTCTTGATCCTTTTATAATGCTTGCTTGAGATGTAGGACGGTAGGTAGGCTCGAATGGTAGGACCATGGAAATAGGATGTAAAGCGCGCTGCGCGCGCATGCTAGGTCTATGGGTAAGACGGTTATGAAGCTGTGGGGAGATGCGGCTGTCTTTCCCGCTTAAGGGCCTGGTACTAGCCAAATCGCAAAGTTAGATGAGGCACCCCAAGTTAACTAACTAAGTCTGACGATTATAAGTGTCATTCTTACAATATATGATTCCTTGTCTAGGAATTGAATTATTTTCGTTAATGTATGTTTCCTTTTTCTATACAAAATACATTGCGGAAACGGTGTCCATTTCCGAACTTTTTTGACTAAATGTAGAAATCTAAAAGCAAATGGAATTTTTTGTTTATGCATATATGCTGTTTTTGCTTATATCTAGAAATCGAATTACTTTCAGATTTCTAATGAGAAAAATCAACTTTTTTATTTTTACTATTATTTAAATAAATGATGGAATAAAAAAATATTAACAATCCATTATCAGTCTGGAGTTCTATTTGGATTTGCTGAAGCGTTTCACTACATATTATTACATTTGTTATAAAGTGCATTTGTATGGCGCGAGTAGTTGGCTAGTCCTAGCGCCGTGACGTTACAGGAAATCTAAGATTTGAACATTTTAAGAAATGCATTCTTTGTCCATTGGTCAAGGCACAATTTTGCACGGCGACTGCCATTAAAATAACGAAATTGTTTTCCCGGCCCTAACATTTCCGTACCCCTAAACGTTGTCAGATTTTAATCAATTTTTTTATCACTTGAGAAGGGTTCATTCTATGTCCGTATGTTTTGATTTTTTGGTAAGTATCTGTATTTTTCGGGAAAAAAAATATCGAAAATAAACGTTAAAATAATTTTTTTTCCCATGTTAATTAGTCATTATTTTCCAATCTAAAAGGTAGGTATACTAAAAAAATAAAATCCATCGTCTGTCTTTGTTCTTGTTTGCCCGTTGACACCAGGTTTTTTCAGACAATGGATTCCGAACCATGGAACAGCTCGCATTCCTGTACACATTCCTCGAGTTAGAACCAACCGATCCTATAAATCCTTTATTAATTTGCTTAAACTGTGCAATGCGCTACTTGCCGAGGTATTTTCTCCAAACTAAAATACAACCTGGGGTCCTTCAAACACGGTGTGAAGAAGCACCTGGCCGGCTGGCATGATTTTCGCAGCCCCCCTGAAAGTACGAAAGCCCATGGGCGTCGGGGACCTTAAGGGGACCTTCAAACATGGTTTGAAGAAGCACCAGGCCGTCCGGCTTAGTTTTCGCTGTGCCGTCCCATGTGTAAGTTCGAAAGCTCATGGGCGTCTCCGGGCACCTCTTTGTGGACCTGGCCTACGCCTTTTGTCTGGCTTAACATAAAAGAATAATAAGAATTCTTTTAAATCAGGCACTGTGTAGTATTGTAAGTGTTTGTACATTATTTGGCCTCGTATGCCTCATGTTGCCTCAGTTGAATTTCGAAAGTACAGGCGTTATTCAAGTCTTACCATATAATTAAACCCTCTGAAATTTTCACGTTTCTTGGATGAATTGTTCTAGAGATTTCATGTGTCATTTTCATTCATTATGGCCTCTTATGCCCCCGTAACAGCTTAATAAAAAATCTTTCTTTAACGAGCATTTTGATTTTTAAAAAACTGCTGTGAAAATTTTACATCTAGGTTAAGCGATTCCGGAGATTTCTTTATTTTATCAAAATTCGTTAATTTTGTCCTCTTTTACTCCCTTAAAATTTAATGTTGAATAATCCTTACCTATTAAGTGTTCTCATCTTAGAAAGCTACTGTGTTAACGTAGTTTACTAATCATTTGAAAAACACAGTTCTAATTGGTTTCATTTTGAGTATGTAATATTTGACAATAAATAATAACAATAAATAATAATAACAGGCAAAAGGAAATATTCATTGAATAAAAAAAATATTTCTCTGTTGTGTGACACAGGATACATTTTTCGAAAAGACAAACATATGCTGACATTAATATAGAAGTCAATGGCTGACATAGATATTTGTTGCTTGATATTACATCCCAAATATGAAGCTAATTGGAACAGTGGTTTTCAAATTATTAGTAAACTACGTTTGTATGGGGAGCGTAGTTTTCTGATACTTACGGGCCGACCTAAACAGAAAGCCACTGTAAACTTCACATTTCCAGGTTCAACTGTTCCTGAGATTCCGTGTTGTATGAAAATGTCTACATTTTGGTCTCATTAAGTCCCTAACAACATTTTAAATAATCCTTTGTTATTAAGGTGTTCTCATCTTAACAGGAAGCCACTCAGTAAATTTTCAAGGGTGCCGGAGATTTCTATGTGAGTGTGTAGGTGGTTTTTAATTGTCTCTTTTGTCTGCTTTTTTTTTTCGAAAAACCTGTTTTTAGCAATCATTGTAAAAAAGTTTCTTTGAAAAATTTCTTTTTTTTTTCGGTGCAGTGGTTTCGGTGATTCTATGTTTAATTCCTAAGTTTTCTATGAAAATGTGTACATTTTGGCCTCTTACTTCAGTAACACCACCTCCAGTTACCTGCAACATTGCATATTTACACGGTGTAACCGAAAGGTAACTTTGAAATTTTTGTAGCTGGAAGTGGTGGAAATGGGTGTTAGTGAGCGCTTTCGTCGTAAAAGGACGCCACTCTGATAATGTCAAGTCTTTAGGTTCAGTGGTTTCGGAGATATCATCATGCGTGAGTGTGGGTATATTTCGCTCTCAATTTCGCTTATGTATACATGTACAGATATACGGCAACATAGATTAGTAGGTATATATATACTAATCTATGTTGCCGTATTGTTCCCGTAGTGTGTCTGCTTTCAATGACCATGATGTCATTAGTCTAATGTCCCAAGGCCGATTACTATGCGCGCGCAGGTTTTGCCTTGATGTTTGCAGAAGAATGTGTGTGGTGGTCAGCAAATTCAAATTATTTGTAGAACAACACAGTGCAAGCTATGAAATACTATGAAACAACGTTAAAAAATCTGAAGAAATATACATTTAGACATGTCATTAAATAGTTATGCACTTTTAGAGATTATTTATCATCATTTAAGAGAGTCGTTACCCTATCAATTCTCGCTTTCTGTATTATTAGGTTTGTGAAATTTTTGATTAAAAAATATATAGTCAAAATGTGTGTCCATGTGTTTTTATTCTTTTAATATACCTCTTAGATTGGAAAAAAATCGATAAAAAGTTTTACTTTCATTAATATGTTTTGTATATGATTTGACCTGTTGACCGCCGCCAGCACGGGTGCTCGCCTGATGATGGACCAAATGTTTGGTTCGAAACCTCGTAAAATATAATCGACACACCGTGCGTAAGCCGTTTTCCACAAACCTTAAAATATATTTTGTACCGAAAAATAAAGATTTTTACGAAAAAAAAAAATGCGGACATGGAATGAAGCGTGTGATTACAAAATTATGATTGAAATTTGACAACTTCTAGGCATCGCCATGTAGTGCCACACACGTCAAGTGCGATCTTTGAGTTTTTACACTCAGTACCTTCCCCAGCACACTGTGTACCTATTAGTACTAGTACCTATGCAAGTGTCTCAAGGTCCCACGCTTGCGCTTACGGCAAAATGTGCGAAACCGAACTATATACTATATATAAACGAACTATAACTCTAAATAAATAATGTAATATTTCATACAATTTTCTCGGAAGAATTTGCTTTGAACTCTACGAGTGATTAAAAGATGTACACATTGTACAGTTCGTGGCTATAGGTTCAAATCCTCGCCCCAGTCTTGCACCACTTTCTTTCTCTTTCTGAAATGGATAAGTGAATTTTGTTACGAATGCGAACTGTTCCATGGTTTGGAACCCATGTAACCCCAGCCGTGCTCATAAAGGGAAGGTCCTGGCATGCCACCTAATTCCTTCGGGAATTTGGTGTGGCTAGAATCACGACGGTAGTTGTGTGGTATTCGCCATCCATGGCGGTTCCAAAAAAAAATAAATAACGTGTCTTCTTTTTCTTCTTTACTTAGGGTGTATTTGACCTCTCGATAAAGTTCTCATTAAAGCGCATACAATTATGTACCCTGTAAATCTGTTTAATATTAATCGAGTTCTTTTATTATAAAATAGTCCCCAAGACATTGTATCTTAGCATCAAGCGATAGTTTTAATAACCAATTAATCCCCCTTAGGGCTGATTTTTCAATAGTCAGATAAACAGCCAGATGACTATTCGACGGATTTATTTACGCTTCTGCCGATATAGTAAGTCCATATGTTTATTAGTAAAATTATAGTCAGATAATTGTGATAGAAGATATAATTTTCCGGTAATGATTATCAGTCTTTTGACAAATGTGAATTCATCAGTCTGATAAGTACTATCTGAGGATCAAAAAATCGGCCCTTAAAATAATAACTTTGCTTTCGTCTCTATAATTTGGTATATCTGGCATATTGTCGAAGCTCGCTATTAAACGATTTTGCAGGGTACATATACGATAGCTAACGTCAACATTACCGAATGATGTTTAAATAGGACCTTAGGATAGCAAAAAAACAATGGCCAATAATACATCGTCTTCGTTGGTCTTTTCTTTCAAACTATTCAACGCAGGTGTCGCAGCGTCAGGCAGTGCACTCATGTCGGGTTTTGTCGCGACTGGGTCGGAAAAAACCTAATGAAATGAACCGAACATGCGCGGGGATCATTCAGTACGGTAACCGAATCAGGGTATTACGAAGCGTGAAATTAGGTGTAGGTGGGGCACCTACCCCAAGCTGACAGCTTTGACATACAAAATCTGTCAGTTTACGGTCAGATTGGGGTAGGTGCAGTACCTACACCTCATTTTGCGCTTCATAATCGCACGGGCCGTCTACTTGCGGTTGCGGTAGGCTTAATACCAATAGGTAACCGCGCGCCGCGCCGCCTCACTGTAGCCCGCCGCGGTGGTTGGGGTGGCTGGACTATTGGCTGGTGGACAGGATGTCCAGGGAAAACTCAGATTAGTTTTTACATATTTATTCCGACATTACACACAGGAGAACGATAAGAGAAATAGACAATCAGAGACAACTAATTGGTACGTTCGTCGCGAGGGACAAACCAACACGGACCGCCCTTATGTGAACAGTTCGAGCGCTTTCCATACTAACTGTGTATTTTTAAGAACCGCCTCGGTTCAACCGCCTAGTGCGAATGAGGCCTCTACTTATTCACTTCTATTCCATTAGGGCTTATGTCACCCACCTTTACATAACTCGTTACATTTTTATAAATCATGTATTCCTTGGAGCCAGTCTTATATATGTTTGTTTTATGTTCAAGAAATGTACGATATTTTATTTAATGGTATTGTTAGTTTAGTAATTGTGTTTGTTTAGGAATATACGTGAAGGTGAAGGGGTACGCGCACACGCACTGGACGACGCACCACACGAGGCGAGACGCCAACGGCAAAACGCACTCGTATACCGTCAGCCACGACGGCCATGAGGATTACTTTAACTCCAAGCAGTACATCGTTGGAAACGCGTCAGGTACTTACTAAACACTACTTATTGGTGAATATCTATCAAGGTGAAATGGTGCGCGTACACACACTGGATGACGAGTCATACGAGGCGAGGCGCCAATGGCAGGACGCCCTCGTACACCGTCAGCCACGACGGACTTAAATATTACTCCAAGCAGTACATGCGTCGAAGGCCTGCAGCTACTGCACACTAATTTATCGTGGATTTACGTGAAGGTGAAAGGGTACACACACTGGACGATGTACCATACGAGGCGTGACGCCAACGCCAAGACAGACCCGCATTACGTAAGGCAGAACGGACAAAAATATTACTTTAACTCAAGCAGTCCACCGTCGAAGGCCCCTCAGGTACTACGCACTACTTGTCCGTGGATTAACGTGAATATGAAAGGGTACGCGCGCATGCACTGGACGACGCACCATTTGAGCCGCGACGCCAACGGCAAGACGGACCTGCACACCGTCAGCCACAACGGACAAAAATATTACTTTAACTCAAGCAGTCCATCATCGAAGGCCCCTCAGGTACTACGCACTACTTGTTCGTGGATTTACGTGAATATGAAAGGGTACGCGCGCATGCACTGGACGACGAACCACTCGAGCCGCGTTATCTGTAGCTCCCGGTAGTAACAGCATCAATAACATCATAATTACATCAGTCGAATTACTTGATTCCAGGAGAGCATCGTATCCAGCCGGGCATGCACAAGTTTTCCTTTCAATGCCCTATCCCCGACGACTGCCCGTCGTCGTTCGAAGGAGAGTACGGTCACATCCGCTACGAGGTGAAGGTGGTGGTGGACCGCGCCTTCAAGCTTGACCAAGAGAAAAAGATCAGCCTCGAAATCATCGCACCGCTTGATTTGAATACAATTGCCACAGTGAATGTAAGTTTGAACGTTTTTAAATGTTTATAAAATGGACTAGGAATTATCTTGAAAATGGACCGTAACAGCCACTGGTCCTTGGTAACCCTTAGTTTCGGCTCAGAAATTACATATATATATATGTAATATACAATACATTTAGGTAACTAGCTTTTGAAGGGAATGGTCACTCTTTCTGCTACATTGACAGGAGCTGCTGCAACTGGGGACTGAGGAGTCTTACTGCTGCTGGTGCGTGAGCTCAGAAAATGTAGAGACTAGAGTGAAGTAAAGTAAAGCTGCCAGCGGCGGGTGCGGGCGCCGGAAAGCGGCTGTTTGTCGAGCTCGCCTGGATCAAACGAAGCAACGTCAATATATGTGTGGTGTCGACAGGAGCCGCTGCAACTGGGGACTGAGGAGTCTTACTGCTGCTGGTGCGTGAGCTCAGAAAATGTAGAGACTAGAGTGAAGTAAAGTAAAGCTGCCAGCGGCGGGTGCGGGCGCCGGAAAGCGGCTGTTTGTCGAGCTCGCCTGGATCAAACGAAGCAACGTCAATATATGTGTGGTGTCGACAGGAGCCGCTGCAACTGGGGACTGAGGAGTCTTACTGCTGCTGGTGCGTGAGCTCAGAAAATGTAGAGACTAGAGTGAAGTAAAGTAAAGCTGCCAGCGGCGGGTGCGGGCGCCGGAAAGCGGCTGTTTGTCGAGCTCGCCTGGATCAAACGAAGCAACGTCAATATATGTGTGGTGTCGACAGGAGCCGCTGCAACTGAGGACTGAGGAGTCTTACTGCTGCTGGTGCGTGAGCTCAGAAAATGTAGAGACTAGAGTGAAGTAAAGTAAAGCTGCCAGCGGCGGGTGCGGGCGCCGGAAAGCGGCTGTTTGTCGAGCTCGCCTGGATCAAACGAAGCAACGTCAATATATGTGTGGTGTCGACAGGAGCCGCTGCAACTGGGGACTGAGGAGTCTTACTGCTGCTGGTGCGTGAGCTCAGAAAATGTAGAGACTAGAGTGAAGTAAAGTAAAGCTGCCAGCGGCGGACGCGGGCGCCGGAAAGCGGCTGTTTGTCGAGCTCGCCTGGATCAAACGAAACAACGTCAATATATGTGTGGTGTCGACAGGAGCCGCTTGAACTGGGGACTGAGGAGTCTTACTGCTGCTGGTGCGTGAGCTCAGAAAATGTAGAGACTAGAGTGAAGTAAAGTAAAGCTGCCAGCGGCGGGCGCGGGCGCCGGAAAGCGGCTGTTTGTCGAGCTCGCCTGGATCAAACGAAGCAACGTCAATATATGTGTGGTGCCGACAGGAGCCGCTGCAACTGGGGACTGAGGAGTCTTACTGCTGCTGGTGCGTGAGCTCAGAAAATGTAGAGACTAGAGTGAAGTAAAGTAAAGCTGCCAGCGGCGGGTGCGGGCGCCGGAAAGCGGCTGTTTGTCGAGCTCGCCTGGATCAAACGAAGCAACGTCAATATATGTGTGGTGTCGACAGGAGCCGCTGCAACTGGGGACTGAGGAGTCTTACTGCTGCTGGTGCGTGAGCTCAGAAAATGTAGAGACTAGAGTGAAGTAAAGTAAAGCTGCCAGCGGCGGGCGCGGGCGCCGGAAAGCGGCTGTTTGTCGAGCTCGCCTGGATCAAACGAAACAACGTCAATATATGTGTGGTGTCGACAGGAGCCGCTTGAACTGGGGACTGAGGAGTCTTACTGCTGCTGGTGCGTGAGCTCAGAAAATGTAGAGACTAGAGTGAAGTAAAGTAAAGCTGCCAGCGATGGGCGCGGGCGCCGGAAAGCGGCTGTTTGTCGAGCTCGCCTGGATCAAACGAAACAACGTCAATATATGTGTGGTGTCGACAGGAGCCGCTGCAACTGGGGACTGAGGAGTCTTACTGCTGCTGGTGCGTGAGCTCAGAAAATGTAGAGACTAGAGTGAAGTAAAGTAAAGCTGCCAGCGGCGGGTGCGGGCGCCGGAAAGCGGCTGTTTGTCGAGCTCGCCTGGATCAAACGAAGCAACGTCAATATATGTGTGGTGTCGACAGGAGCCGCTGCAACTGGGGACTGAGGAGTCTTACTGCTGCTGGTGCGTGAGCTCAGAAAATGTAGAGACTAGAGTGAAGTAAAGTAAAGCTGCCAGCGGCGGGCGCGGGCGCCGGAAAGCGGCTGTTTGTCGAGCTCGCCTGGATCAAACGAAACAACGTCAATATATGTGTGGTGTCGACAGGAGCCGCTTGAACTGGGGACTGAGGAGTCTTACTGCTGCTGGTGCGTGAGCTCAGAAAATGTAGAGACTAGAGTGAAGTAAAGTAAAGCTGCCAGCGGCGGGCGCGGGCGCCGGAAAGCGGCTGTTTGTCGAGCTCGCCTGGATCAAACGAAACAACGTCAATATATGTGTGGTGTCGACAGGAGCCGCTTGAACTGGGGACTGAGGAGTCTTACTGCTGCTGGTGCGTGAGCTCAGAAAATGTAGAGACTAGAGTGAAGTAAAGTAAAGCTGCCAGCGGCGGGTGCGGGCGCCGGAAAGCGGCTGTTTGTCGAGCTCGCCTGGATCAAACGAAACAACGTCAATATATGTGTGGTGTCGACAGGAGCCGCTGCAACTGGGGACTGAGGAGTCTTACTGCTGCTGGTGCGTGAGCTCAGGAAATGTAGAGACGAGAGTGAAACTTCCAGCGGCGGGCGCGTGCCCCGGGGAGAAGATGCCCATCGAGCTCGCCTGCGACAACCGAAGCAACGTCGAGATAGACAAGATCAAACTCGCCGTCAAGAAGGTACGGGATTAAACTACACTAAGAGAAAAGTATAAAAAAATTTCCATGTTGAGGTATCCAAGTTGGGTGTAGGCGTCGGGAGGAGAGGTCGAACGACCCCACATCTCTGTTGTTTCTGCGGCTGCCGACGAAGACATGTCGGCAGACACGTGTGAAGTATCGATTGTTAGGAGGCATTGGTGTTATATGTACCTACTAGGTACATGCTAGCAGGCGCACCTGGACCAAGCAGAATGTTCCACACAGATTGCTACACGCCGCTGCCTCCATTAGCCCAAACCTACTCTTTTTGCTCTAACTCATGAGGGCCTTCATTCGTGCTCTACCCGCCGCCCCTCTGTGCCGATACTACAACCCCGCTATTGGAACACGATGTTGTAGTTAGGCGAGCATGCAACGTGCACACTGTACATATTATAAGTGAATGTGGCCAGGACACGATGTTCCGCGCGCACAACGCCCCCGGCTCGCGGAGCGGCTCGCGGCAGACCGTGGTCGAGCTGCAGAAGGGTCCCGTGCCCGCCAACACGTCGCGCTCCTGGACGCTCGACCTGGAGCTGCCGGACGATGCGGAACCCTGCTCCCTGCACAACTGCAGCATCATCGACTTGGATTATGTCTTTAAGGTAAAATATGTCCATTGTGAATGTAACACCAAAGAATACTTAATAACACCAAAACATTCTAAGAAATACCAAAACGAACCAAAGGACACGAAATAACAACAGCAATACTCTAAATAATGCCAAAGATCACCTCATAACACCTCAATCATCAGCAGTCAGTGGGCGTTTTAAACGTGGATTACCTATCTCAGGATTAAATCTCGTTCTGTATGGTAATTTCGGAGAGAATCTACGAATACATTTTTCATAAATTTAGTGCTAGGGATTTACCCAAATCATTGATCAAATCAGTATATGAATAATCGAATATGTTATTGGAAATTGGTTGAACAATTTTGAAATAACAATGGTCCTGTATGTAGATGACAGTATCTCCATCCGGATGCCACACCGACACGGAACTGGAAGAGAAGTTCATTATCGGCACCGAGCCCCTGCGCAGCTCCTCCGGCGCACCAGCTCCGATGCCACGACGACAGATACAACCCACCAACACTTTCTATCCAACACCCAACCCTTACATGAGTCCAAACCAGCCTTACTCTGGAGCGAACGAGCCATATCCCCATGCAAATCAGCCATATCCGGGAGCGAATCAACCGTACCCTGGGGTCAGCCCATCCTTCCCTTCCGCTCCGTACCCCTCTACGAACCCCCCGCCCTACGATTTTAATTCGGGACCTTCTCCGCCGTACTATCAAGAGGAAAAGGGTTCCGATGGAAGAGGACCGTACCCCGGCCCGTACCCAGCCGCGTATCCTGCTCCAAATCAACCTTCGTACGCCGCTGCGAACTCACCATACGCGCCCACTGCCTACCCGGAGAAGAGTGAGCGTGGGGGCCTGGACGCGTCGTCGGTGCCGCATCCGCTGCCCCCTAGCGTGGGGTTCCTGTCGCCGCAGCCGCCGCCATCGACTGGGGCTGCTGTTCCTCATCTGCCGTACCCGATGATGACAAACATGCCTCAGCCACACAATGTTAGTATTTACTTGACTTAATATTTCAGCGAATAAGCATGGCAACCCTAGGAACTACAATATTTGGTTATAGAACGTTCATGTAGTGTACATGTACACATACATTTGTTCTGGGCACAATTATGATAAGCAATTGTAAGGATTGTGTTCATAATGGTGTCGGTGTACCGCTTGCGCAGGCTGCAGGCGCGGTAGGTGCGGTCGGTGCTGTAGGCGGCGGCGGCGGGGCGGGGGGGTACGGCGGCGGCGGCGGGGCGGGGGGGTACGGCGGCGGCGGCGGGGCGGGGGGGTACGGCGGCGGCGGCGCGGCTACGGCGGCACCCTCCGCGCCCGAGCCCTCCACACCGGACACGGACAGTGAGCACTTCCATCTCATATCAACAATCAACTAATAGCATTTTCACAAAATAGACTTTCTTCGGCATGCATTAATAAAGGCATCTGAAAAATACACCTTTTAAAACCTATCTCATGCATGATCTCAGTACTGCGTATTAACGCTTCCATAGAGCTGTAGGCCTATTCTTGTAATTCCGTGCTCAGAAATCAGAAATCAGGAAGGAGAAAGGTATTTTCTTAAGGTGGCCCAACCCGCTCATCTCCCCATACAAAAGGGGAAAGAAGATCATGCCCATATTTCTTGTTAGAGATCCAAAATTTTGCTCAAAATAGCTTTATTTGATCGGACTAGATGTCTGATGACCATTGGCATCGTAAAATTGTGTTTGATTTCTAAGATATAAGGTCCGAAAGTTCGAATTTTTCGCGCGTTTTATACAATAACTTTGGGGGTGGATTACGCAATGATAAAGTAAGAACATCGTAAAAAGATTAGTCATCAGACATAGCTTATTTAATCAAGATTAATGATCTATTTGGTTTTTGTTAGATTTTTGACTACAGCGGTCGTGGTTTACTTTTAGCTATAAGTCGTCTTGAAATTAATTTTTTTGTAAATCTTACCAAATCATACACTATGCACATTGTCTTTTTTGTGGACATGTTGCATCTTCCTCATCACGGAGCCTGTCTTATTCTTTGAAACAGAGAAGGTCCCAGAGCGCAACAGCACGGTTTTGTACCGTGCCCGCGAACGAGTTGGGCCCGCCGGGTTGGGCCACCTTAACTGAAAGATTCCGGAGCACGGTATTTCAATGATTCAAGGTTTTCCGTCCAGGATAACTCTATAAAAGTTGTTTTCTTGACTGAAATATTCCTGATTCCTGATAAGAATTGTTATCGGTACAAACCAGGATTACGTAGTTTTGGTTCTGGGTACAGCGGCCCCTGCAACCTTCTTGCTAACTACCTCTACGCACAGCTATTTTGATTTAAAATTCTATACTTCATGGTTGTGCATAAAAAAAGCATATGAAAAAAAAGGTTTTGTTTATTTTGCAGAAAAACCGAATGTTGCTGAGAGCACAGATGACAGCACAAATTACGCATTTAATCCCAGCATTGTGCCCCCAGAGAAGCAGAAACTGTAACCAATTATGTTTTGGTAATTTAATTAATTTAAACAAACGTACTTACTTGTCGCCCAAAACATTATTCCGTTATTTTAATAACATTGGCACCGACATTGGGTAACAAATTCATCTGTGGTTCACTAGATGTGCCTTTTGCAAACAAATATATATATATATTTTTATCTCCCTTTTTTAATACAATCTGTCGCATATTTGGACATTCAGTAATAGTTATGTGAATTGTTAGTGTTGGCTTTCTAGGATTGCTTCCAGTGAAGCAACCTAATAGTTTACGAAGGTGAAAGGATCATCTTGCTATGAGGTCTTGAGGAATTCTCCTCTTCAATCGGCGATATGTGGACTTTTCATCCATCAGGTGGGTAGCCAGGATGTTTGGGTGAGTTTTAATGCACTCTTTATATTGTTGTGTTAGTTGTTTAGCCTCTTTTGGGACTGTAGGGATAGATAAGTCATCGTGCAGTGAGTCATTTGTGATGTGACAAATATTTAAAGTTGTTATAGATGCTAATTTCAGGGCATGCAAAAGTGAATTTGAAAAAGGGGCAGGTTTAAATTACTTACTCGCAAGTGAAATATGGCCAAATTCAAAATTACTAAATGAGCAAGCCATATTTCATTCAATTTAATAAACATAGCCATTACTGTAGACAGGTTTAAATTAAAAACTTAAAATCAAGTGTATCTTATTGGCACTTAGATCACAATAGATATCGTAGCGGTTACATTGACAACCCCTGAATTTGCACCCTTGTCACTTTTATGTGATTGTTACTGTTTTTGTAAGGATGCATTGTGCTTTCTATTTTTACTGCCATAAACGCAAAAAGATTTATTGCAATACCAAATGAAAACACGGGTTTCTAGTAATACATTCATAATAATTGTGACCATGTTCGATTGTGTTATTATGTGGGTCTGAGTTCAGTGTGTCTATTATTATTATACTATGTATATTTTTTTATTAATTATCATATTATTAATTAAACAGAAAATACAAGTATAAAATGTAGACTTTATAATCTGTGTGTTTAGCTATTTGTTTATGTTTTAATCTATGTTAAGTTCCTAATGAATACTTTAATTAGTTACGAGCGAGGTTACCAGTATAGCTAGTGTAAGTACAGTTTGCATTGAGTTTGCTAAAATATCTGTTCTTTGATGTTTTTGATACTAAATTATAAAACTTTAAAGTTACGACCTATTAAATAGGTTTTTCTAGCTATTCTATTCTGTTCTGTATTCTGCTACCATCAAAATTACAATGAGGCATTTGGTGAATTATGTGAAACATAAAGTCACCAGCCATTCAATTAAAATGCCTCAAAAATGTTGATTGTTTTTTATTATTTCAGCAAGCCATTGATCTATACCCCATATATAGACCAATGGTTTGCTTGTTTGATACGATATATTCTTTCTAAGGGGTCATTCTAGAACTAATTTGCAACACATTGGGCCCATTGAACTGGAGGTCTACAATTACATTATTTTACAATTATCACTTTATAGCAATAAAACAGAACAGTTAAAAAAAACTTGAAACTTAAATAACCTAGAAATTATTGATTTTAGACCCCGTTAATCGCCACATATTAAGGGCCTAAGCAGCTTGCAATCGATACTAGAAGTAGGTAATACTAATAAAGGCTCTTCGATTAAAATAAATGATCACTTGATGAAAACCAGGCTAATAGATCCATCACAGACTTTGATTATTTCATAAGATCCCAATTCAGGAAGAGCCTAGTGAGACAAGAACAACAGCATAAGATCTATAAAATCGTATCGGATTCACGTATTTCCAGGTCGATTTGAGATGGGCTCATACTCCATAATTCGATTTAAATCTACCTATTACGGTTCATGAGATACAGCCCTGTGACAGACGGACGGACAGCGGAGGTTTAGTAATAGGGTTCCGTTTGGCATATTTTGGGTATGGAACCCTAAACATTAAAACATAAGTTATTTTCCTACGACAATACACGTTATTTCAAAGTTGACTGGTTTTTTAGACCCTAATGAGGAGGTTTTTCTTATAGTAAAATCGGCAGTGCAAACCCAACTAAAATGTAACTTGTGTGAAAGTGGACCAAAATGTATACATTTTCTGGAAGCTTATAAAATAGAGAAGTTATTTCCATAATTGTTGTACCACATGTGATACTTTTTTCTTTGATTTAAATAAAAGTTGTAAGTTTTTTTTACATAAACTGCTATTTATGACCCTTTATTTCGCAGAGTATGGATATTTTAAATGCATAATTTTTTGAAGTTATCTCTCATTCATCAGTTATTAGAAAATTACTGATAAATGCCCAGAGTATAGTAGTTATTTTACATTTATCATACAAAAAAAAACTTATATAACTCAAAAACTATTGATTTTAGACCCCATTTCATTGGGCCAAATTTGTAGCAAATTAGCTCTAGAATCGATCGAATTACGATACAACCTGTATGTACTTATAGAAGATGTATACTAATGATAAAGTAACCTCACCTATACAAACATCAAAATATTTGCCTAATTAATTACCCGGCAGTACGTTGATTTTTGAAAATCGCTAATACTATGAAACCCATTTTACAGCCTACTGTGCGACTCGAAAATCGAACTCGGACTTGCAAATGTTAGTTCTCTTAACGCCCACTGCATGAGCTCTTCAATTTCTCCATAAATTTAAAAACGCTAATCCATCGGTTTGGCGTGGGTTTGGCGGGGCTCTGATCTTAGCCTAGGCCCTATCTAGCGCTGTGATACGATCACATTGTGCATTCGTATACGGACCGAACGAGGCTGTACGGACGTTAACGATCATACATGTACACTGAAAAGAGAAAGAATTCTTGTCCCATTAACTCTATGGTTGATGTGAATATGACAGAATGAGATCTCGAATAGGTCTCTTTTTCCGGTGAACCGGTTTCAGAGTAAACGTCCGTACCTATTTAACTAATGAGCAATCGATCATAGCTCACAAGCATATAGCTTTTTACGGGTTGAGATAAAAATGTAAGAAGTGTTTAGCCGAATACCTACCAATAATGTTCACACAAATGAGCTTTATAGATTACCTAAGTATTTTCAGGTTATTATGTCTTGTTTTGGATCGATAGTGCGATATAAGTAGGTAGATGGAGATATTTTTGCAACGAAAAGCATATAGCGCCGCCGCCATAAATCCGCTTATAATAACTATAAATACAATTATTTAGTAAAACAATACAATTCGATTGCAGATGATTTAATTGTATCAACTATTTCGTGGTGTTTATCAATAAGGCGAGTCGTGTAGGTAGTAGTTAGCAGCCTGGGTCAGTCTCACGAGGGTCCCCGTCCCGCTATCCTTTCCTGGTGGGCATGGAGCCGCCGCCCCGCGCCTCCCGCCGGCGGCGCCCGCCCGGCGGCGGCGGCGGCATCGGCGGCATCCCGCCCGGCGGCGGCGGCATCTCTTGCGGAAACATCGGAGGCATTTGACGTACCACCTGGACGTTCATAGAGTTAACATTACATTATTACTCTCACAGAACAAATATTCCGTGATTACTCTCCTCATTGTGTACCTAACAAATAGCTTTGTATATGAACTGGTACGGACTTTACCGATCAAACGTATACACTACTGGAAAAAGCAGGAATTCCAAGTACCTCTCAAACTTTACGTCAATATCATATGACATAATGAGATCTTGAATTTGCCTATATTTCCAGTGTATAGGTTTCAGAGTAAACACCCGTACATGCTTTGGGTTGCCCAAAAATCGTCCTGATGCATTTTTTTCTTGGTCAATCACCATGTATAATGACATTTGACTTACGTTTCCTTGCGAATTCCAATGCCTACTGTGGCATTTCGGATGATGCGCTCTGTACATGGTTTATGTTCTGTTTATTTTAAAACAAAAGCGATTGCAATGCGCGGTGTGTAATATGATTACATGGATAAATGTTATTTTTGATAAAAGTTATTATATTTAAATATATTAAACACGAAAAGTAAAAAATAAATGGTTTTTTGAAAAGTTCATCTCTTTTTTTTTCATTTCATTAGGTACCTTATGTATTTCGCAACCTAAAAACACCACATTCCCGAAGGAACTAGGTGCCACGCCAGGACCTTCTCTTTATGAGCACGGCTACTTTGAACTGGATGGAAAACAAAGGACAATTTTTGATTGCCGCTTTGACCATATTTTCATCCAATGCGATGTTAAAAACCCTACCACCTAATAGGGGAAGGGGACTACAGTTTTACATGCATTCTGAAACATGGAGTAGCTCGCATTCATGACGAAAAGCACATATCCAACTCAGAAAGATAAAGAAAGTGGTGCACTGGGAGAGGATTTGAACCAAGACCTCGCAAGACAGTCCCCGCGCCATGTCCAGTTACACAAAAACAACTAAGGTAGTCCAGGCGTCGGGAATGAGATAAAATGAAAAAATTCTTACCCTTTTCAAGAGCTCTGCCGATGGGGGTTGAGGGGGCGCGTCGGGCGGCGGCGGCGGGCCCTGGCCCCGCGACTGCGCCACCAGCGCGCACGCAACCGACACTAACAAACAAATTGTCGGCTTCATCCTGCTGGACCTTTCCTCGAGCATTGACGCAGCTGCGAGAGACCCTCCCCGCTTTATACCCCAAACGAGTTGCATGCCGCACGCACTCGCGGCAACCTCTCGCAGACAATGCGACGACTTCCGGCGATGAGGGATCCGATAACTCGATAAACATTACAATGGTGTTGTGCGGACAAATTAATTGCCTGTCGCGCACATGTCAGTCAGGTTCAAAGCACGCCTATTAAAGTGATTTTAGCGTAATTATGTCGACGGTGGAATTTCGCGCAATTGAGATAAAAAGGCCGATTGTTAGCTCCTCCACGTCGAAGCATGCGACAGAAGCGCCGCGCCGCGCGCCGGTCTCTGCCTGAATCGGTGTGGACCGCAAGAACAATAGGATATCACGTATTTGCTCTGATGCCCTATCACTTGAAGATGGCCAATTTTTATTGTTACTCCACGGTATAACAAGTATTTATATTAAATTTAAACGTAATGCGGACATTTCACTACTTATCTTATACCTAAACATTTTTGCGAAAGTGCACGCCCATTTACCGCCGGCTCCCCCCGAGAGATCAACTATCACACGGCGCGGGGGTAGCTGACGAATTGACTCCGCTAGGCATTGGGTAATTTCGACTCTATTCAGAGCCACTTATAAACTGCTACCCATCCATATAAAAGAACATTTTTTTTAGTTCAATGCTCCTACCAATCTTCAGGAACCGGACTCTCCTGGTAGGTACTCCATTTTTAGGGTTCCGTACCCAAAGGGTGCCAACGGAACCCTATTACTAAGCCTCCGCTGTCCCTCCGTCCGTCCGTCCGTCTGTCACAAGGCTGTATCTCAGTAACCGTAACAGATAGACAACTGAAATTTACACGGAGTGTGTATTTATTTTGCCGCCATAACACCAAATGAGTAAGATAAAAAAATTATTAAAAGTAAAGGGGCCCCCTTAAAGGAACCCTTCGTGTGCGAGTCCGACTCGCACTTGGCCGGTTTTTGTTACTGGATATGCTACGAGTCGCAAGTCCTAATTTGGTACTAGGTAGTATTCGCGAGTCGTAGGTAAGGGAGCGAATGGCAGCCGAAATGATCTAAGCATACAGGTGAAATGTGGATGAAATCGCGTACAGATAGCCGGAACCGCGCCGCCACCGCCGGAAGCCGAAGAGTGATAATCATACAAATTCTCATTAGTTAGATTAGTTAGAAGTTCCCAACATAGGCAGAAATTCCGTCTGTCCGGTTTTATTGCGATAATGGGGTCCAGGCCTTATTATACAAACTTTCGTAGGTATTCAGAGTGGGCGCATCGGTTTTTGTATTGTTAGTCCGGTGCTAATCTAGTACTAAGGTTTGACAGGTGCTCTCTGAATACGACTGCAAGATGTTAGTTAATCACTGATTACAGAGCCGAGTGCACGAAAGGATAAAAAATCAAAATCAACGTCAAAGTATGATCAAACACGTCACTTTGTGTGGACAGTAGTAGACTTATTATAATTGTAAAAGTGTTGGTTTCATCTAATGGGCCACCATATTGCCTTAAGGCAATCTCTTCCTGGCCACCCATTAGTTTTAACAACATTATTAAGGTAGGTAAATTAGTAAAGTAAAACATGCGACAATTTAAAAATAAAAGAAACAAAATTATAACAAACATCATAAAACATAAATCAGGCATAGGTACAGTCGTTTTGTCTGAAATCTATACACCGGAAATAGAGACAAATTTGAGATCAACCATAGAGTAAAAGGAACTTAGAAATTCCTTCTCTTTCCAGTGTATACATTTGATAAGTAACGACTGTACAAGGAGTAAGCAGATCAAAAATAATTACCAACAATGACTGCATCATTGATTGCTTCTGGACTAGTAGGTGAAATGTAAATTTGGAGATCATCGGCATACACGTGATATCGGGCAATTAGATGATGGGTTATGGGTCTGATAAACAGTGAAAACAAAAGCTTGTTGAGTACGTACCTAATACACGACCGAACTTATTGCAAAGAACGCGCGAAAATTTCGAACTTTCGGGCCTATTATAACTTAGAAACCAAATACAATTTTATAATGCCAATGGTCATCAAACATCTAGTTTGATCAAATAAAGCTGTTTTGAGTATAATTTTGGATCTCCGACAAGAAATGTGCGCATAATCATCTTTCCTCGTTTGTATGGGTAGTTTTCCGGGCAGGCCGCCCACTCTGAATACGGCTGCTAGATATATAATATCTATATATTATAATTTATATTTTAATAGAATTTAATTATATTTTTAATTTTAAAAGAAGTCGTGATCGGCATTCCAGACGGCTACAACGTAAATCACAAGCCCCATAGGTACCTCCATAGAATATAGAATATCCTAGGTAGGTACCTACCTACTGACGGATTAGCCCAAGCCGCATTAACAGATGACCCAACCACATTTAAAAACATAAATAAATATACGGAGACAGAAACAATGGCAAGATGCAATTATGCGAGTTCGTAAAATGGATTTTGTTCACCTAAAATAGTTTACTAAAATCCCGCTAAAATAAGATCAACATCTCTTCTCTTAGGTTTAAAACATTACATTCTTGTACAATATCCAAGTCGTTTGTTATATTATTGATATTAACGTAATAAACAATGTAAATAAAACCAATCAAATCAATATTTAATTAAAGAGTAGTGGTTAGGTATCACCAGCGTACCAACATAAAGAGAATAAATTCAGAAGTACCTCCATCAAATTTGACTGACAGCGGGCCATTAAATCGAATCATCGTAGATATCTGCCAGTGAATCGCCGGTGTCTGAAATTCGTGGGTCTGCGATAATGTCGGCGAGGACGACAAAGGCTACTCCGTTGCTGTCGGCGGTGATACACAGCGTGACGGTGGCCCCGCCATCGAAGGCGCCGCGGGCGCACGCATCGCCCGAGTTTGAGCGGCGCCCGTTCGGTCGAGGGGTGGCTTCTCGAGAAAAGCTCCAGACCGGAGGTGACTGCTTGTGCGCCCGTCCGAAATGTATAGTGTACTGTCGTGGTTGCGGATACTACAGGTTGGGCCGCATACGCATGAAGTGCCCTCAGCACCCACAAGTAAGTAACCCAGCCCTGCTCATCATTCATGTAAACAGTGTACCTTAAAATGTGATCTGATGAGTTTAAATTTTTTAAACACATCAGATCTACCTACCTAACCGATTAACAATAACCTAATTGCACCGTTCAAAGCAGGCTGTAGCCATAATGTCCGTGGCTTTTCGTTTTTATCCATGGGTATGAAACTGAGAATGCACTTTTATTATCGCAGTTTGTAAAGTGTATGTTCACTATGGATGCTTAATGGTTCAGAACACACGTAAATTTTAGGTCCCACTCCTGGATGGTTCAATAACACCAATAAAAATTGCCTGAATTTTATTAATA
Organism: Incurvaria masculella; assembly: GCA_946894095.1. Taxonomy (NCBI): domain Eukaryota; kingdom Metazoa; phylum Arthropoda; class Insecta; order Lepidoptera; family Incurvariidae; genus Incurvaria; species Incurvaria masculella. The sequence continues at coordinate 17,836,298 of OX335658.1, read as the reverse complement.
TCTGTCTAATTTGAGAATACAAAGAACCAGCGACGTACAGTTTTATCTTTTTAATTATAGTTAGACCATCAATCTACATATTTATTATTTGGATTAGCAAATTCATCGTGGTTATTTTGAAATATAATTAAATTTTGTATTTTAAATCCTTATCAAAATGGACCCAATTGGCTCTTAACTAGATGTGATACTAGGCATCCATGAATCATCATGTGGGTCGCCTTGCATACTGCTATCGGTAGTGAAGTATGAGATGTCAGCCGCTCACTACACGCTGGAACACTTTGCTTGCAGGTGCACTTCCTGTATGATGTGGATGCGTGTGGACAGTGCAAGGTGGTGTGTTATTTGGACGAAAAACAGATAACATCTACATAAGTTTACAACAATTCGTACCTAAGTTTAATTTCATTTAGAGACTCCTCACAGGCACTTCGGATTTAGTAAATATACAGTCATAGAGGGGTATTTCCAGTGATTCATATTACCTTGTTAACTAGTAGTATCATTATTAGGCAAGGAGGTTGCACTATCTGTCATTTCATCTGAAATACACCTGGGATTTAACTAGAAATTTTAAAACACTTGGTAAATAACTGATGGAGCAACTTCATTGCAAAAAAGGTATTTTATATTTTGTCTTTAGTTTATTTACTAAGCTCTCTTACTATGTACTTATTTACTTCTTCATATCTTGCAATGAGTTCGAATCTGGAAGAGCAGTAAACACTTTTTTTGTCGATCAAACTTTGTAAATACATACGGGTACAAAAACGGGTTTAAAAGCTAATTTATAGTAATAGAAAAGATGTTTTTTATAAAAGAATAAGGCACAAGAATAATAATCTTTTTTTTGTGTCAAATAAAAGAACAACACAAAAAAAAGACTTGGACATAAAATGTTAACTCTGGTTGGTTTCCAACTGAAGAAAGAATTCATTTGAAATTGTTTTTTCAAGGGTTTTATTAATTGCAAGCCGTTTCACGTCATGTTTTTTTATCTAAATTTTTCATGTTAATTAACACATCTATTTTGCCCATCATTTCCCATTCTAGTTTTTAAGTTTTCAGCGTAATTGTTTCATATATTTAAGGAGTTAATTAATTTCATAAAATTGTAACCCTTTATTTTCGAAACAAACTACATAGGTATTTTGTCTATTAGCTAAGTTTCATGGACAGAATAATATTTCTGTCTTCCAACTTCACCTTGTTTGAGGCAAGTTCTTGGGTGAGTGAGAGGTACCAAATGGTCCGAACCTATCCATATGTAGGGTTTGTTATCAAAAGTTTCATAG